>QRDG01001174.1:576299-907398 GCA_012064385.1 Puccinellia tenuiflora
AACCCCGACAGCATCCATTTTAAGGGAGAATGTTGAGCTAAGGGCTCAACTTAAATTGCTAACTAGCAATTATGAGATATTGGAAGAAAGCCATGAGAAGCTCTCGAGCTCTCATGAAGCTCTTCTCGTATCTCATGATAAGCTATTGTTAGCTCATGAGGCTATTGCTACCAAGGTAATATCTAGTGAGCCTCATGTGGACAATGGCACAACTTCTACTAAAAATGCTACAATGCCATGTGCTAGTCCTTGTAATTTTTCATCTCACACTAGTGCTAAATCATATGTTGAATTACATTTCGTGCCTAGTTGCTCTAACAATGAAGCCTCAACTTCCACTAGTACTTGTGTAGCTACTAACCTTGTACGGAAGACTAAAGAGCACAAGGCACAAGCCACTTCTTTGAAGAAAGATGTGGAGAAGCGTCATAAAGGGAAGGCCACATTTGACAACATGTTGAGTGTGCAAAAATCTCCCAATGACAAGAGTGGACTTGGATTCAACTCCAATATCAAGAACAAGTCCAAGAGTAGCAATAAGAAGGGCCAAGAACAAGTCAATCACTCGGCCAAGATTTTTTGCTTCAAGTGCAAAGTTGAAGGGCACCATGTTAGGGATTGCCCAATGAAGAAGAAGCCTCTTAGTGAGAAGCAACTTGGAAAGCGGCCTATTGTTCAATCTCATGCTCAACCTCGGGTTGAACAAAGGCCACCTCCTAAGAAGACTCAAGTCATTGCTCCTCAAGTTGAGGAGCCTATTAAGAAGAAAGAAAAGAGTCGATATTGCTACTTATGCCGTGAGAAGGGCCACTTGGTTTCTTCATGCACAAACGGTACTCTATCCAACCCCATAATTATTGATGATGCTTATTCCCTTAGGAAGGATAGGGTTGGCAATGTTTTTGCCAAATATGTGGGAACTCAAAGTGGTGTCAAGAAAAGAACCATTTGGGTTACCAAGCCTATTGTGACTAACCTCTTAGGACCCAACCTTGGTTGGGGACCAACAAGCTCAAACTTGATCAATAGGTTGTGATGGAGGACATTGGAGACCTTGGCTATCTTGAAGAATTAAGGGATCTTCTTGATTATTATTTCCACAAGCCAAGTCATTTGGATTATATTGTCATACCTCATATCCAATGCTCCTTCTTGCGGTAACTTATATTTAAATTATATACATTGAAAGTTGCTTGCTCCCTTGCATGTGTTAGTTTTGTTCCTAGCATGTGCTTGTATATGTTGTGCTTATTACTTTACCTTGAGCAGTCAAGTTTGTGTATGTTAATGTGCGCTCCATATATGTGTAAACTTTGTGTTGAGTCCTTATTGGATCTTGTGTTGATTTCAATGGGCTCTTTTGAGAGATTAATGGACTATCCCATTTTGGGGGAGTGATATGCTTTGTGCACTTCACTAACCTAAAATGTGTGTATATGAGTAACACCACCTAGATTGATATATCAAGATTATCTAGTAACTATGTGGTGTGTCATGCTCATGAGAAATTCAAATTCTATAATGTCTATTAATTATCTCTATTTGATTTTATTTGCCTCTTGTTAAGAAGAAATGAATTATCACATTGTGGGGGAGTAATAAGCTATGTGCATATTACAATCCTACAAAATGTGAACATTTGAGGTTTGCCACTTAGATTTGATTTTGTAAATTATCTTATTCCTATGTGGCATATTAGCTCGAACAAGGTCCAATTTGCTTTTTAGCTATCTTTTGGCTCTTGTTTGTGTGAGTTTGCTTGGTGTGGTTTTTCTCTAATATGCATTTCCATACATTAGTTGAGAAACCATTTGTTCCATATTATTCTAACCATGGCCTTGCCGGTTGTTTGAATAGTTGGAACTACCAACAAACCTTATTAAAATATGTGTTTATTTCTTATCTCTTGCCATATGTTTTATCTTGTGAGGATATTCTTGGATACATCTTATCATCGGGAAAATAATTCCAAATGGCCACTGTCCTTGGATAATCCATATTTATGTTTGTGATAGAATATTTTTGATTATCCTTACATTGGCATTGTCTTTCATTTGCCCCATCTCTTGCCAAAATATTTATTTTGACTCCCTTTGCCTTCCTTGCCTCTTGCATGGATCCTAATCTTCAAATTGGTAGTGTTTAGTGTTGTAAATAAAATATGAAGAGTAATGATCCCTTGTGCATGCATTTTGTATTCAAATGCAAATATCAAAATAATGCATGAATCTTGGGGGAGCATTCCTTTTATTTAGAACACTATCCTATCTATCAATATTTGATCCTTTCAATTGGCATTTGATTTCTATCGTATGTATTTATGAAAGACAAATCTTTTTCTCTTGATGCTTTGTGCCATCATGAAAAGTGTAAAGGGTGCTTGGTTTATTTAGTGTAACCTTGCTCTCTCTTGGGAGTCTTGCTTTCTCATTTCTTGTTTTATGTTTATCCTATAGAATGAGAAAACCCTTTGAGCATGTCTCTTTCTTTCATCTTATATGCTCATTGGCCTTGCCTAGGTACCTTCAATTGGTATTAATTGGAACTTAATATCTCCTCCATAGATATTTGTTTCAATTGATATTTATTGTGGAATCTTGATACCTTATTACTTTATTTTACTTTACTTGATTTCGGTCAAGTATTAACCTCTTTTTGGTATCTTGTCTCCTAATTGGTATCTATTTTTCAATTGGTGTCTTATCTCTCATGTGTTGTTTGATTTGATTCCTATTGATATCACACTTCATGTGTTGATGTGTTTTGGAATCAATCATATGTTGATTTGATTTTTCCTCAATCATGTGTTGATTTGGATTTTGATATAATTTGGACAACCTTTTTGTGTCACACTTTGGTGCGCTCTCTTCTTGGTTTACTTAGTGTTTTGTCCAAATTGTATCTCATTCGGTTCTTGTAAGTCCATGCATGCATATTTACTAGTATATTTATTTTATGGCATGCTAGTCTTTCTTGATCCAATATATAGGGGATACTCCACCAAATCCTAAATTGGCTAAGATGTGCACGAAATTCAATTTCATATCTATATGCACATATTTATATGGAGTGTTTCCTTGTATTGTAGTTCATCTAACTACTATGGAACCCAATGAGTTTGGGAACCATGTTGTACTTGAATTTTGTTTTAGGTACAATGGAGATGCATTGGATGCTTGCCTCATTCATAAGGAAGGTGTTCTCACCATCTGATTATTGGAGTCAAGCTTTGATGATAAACAAAAATTCTCATCTTCATCATCACCAATGCTATTTCGGTAACAAGTGTCTATCCCATGCATATTTTTCTTGTATTCAACCTTGTGTAGGTTGCCTCTTGGCATGAAAACTTTAATGTACAATTGTTGTGGTTTTGAATTATTTCCTTCACTTGGTATATCTTTGTGATATTTGTGATGAAATTGCAAAAACCTTCCTTCAATTGGTATTATTTCTTTGTGATACTTGTTGCCTATCTCAAAGCATTTCCACTATCTCTTGTTCCCTTAGTAATATGTGTGATGCATTTGATGTGTTTGAAGTTCATTTATATACAATGAGATAAATTTGAGCTATGTGCTATGCTTTTAAGCAATAATCTCTTCTTGTATATTCATGACTTCCTTTTGGTTACCATAGTCTCCTTTCTTCGACCATTTTATATGTGCAAGTTTCTTTGTCGATGAATATCATTGTCTACTTAGAAACCTATACATATGAGAGAGGTCACCTTTTATTTGGTATCCTACTTTCTTTCAAGCCGCCTTGTCTTTTATCTATAATTCTTTGGTGACTCCAAGTTTGTCTCGTGAGTGCTTGTCTTATTTCTATTCGCATCTTTGCGGACTCACATTTTATTGAAGATTCTTCTCTTCATGCTTATCACGGTGAGTATGTTGATTTTGTTGGCTAAATGTTCTCACTAGCTCTTGATTTTTTTATTGGTTTTAATTTCCAATTTGTATCCTTGAGCTTGTGAACATATTGTTTTTGAAAAATCTTCTTTGTAAGTTGTGTGTGTCAATACTTGATATATAACTTATCTCCATTTGGTTAAGACTATGTGTCTTACCAAATTGATTGTCTTATCACACACACACACATACTCTTGGTTGGGCCTTTATTGATAGTTTCTCTTAACTGGTATCTCCTTATGGCTCAACCACATCTTTGGTGCAAGTGCTTTGTTTTGCTTTAATTTTTACATCCTTGCACTTGGTGAGTGTTCTAGATGATTTTGGGGGAGTGAAGATTCCATATTTGTGCACTCCTCAATAGTGCATGAACATTGGGGAGCTTCTCTATTTTTATTTAGAACTCTCGGTTAGGATCTTCTTGATAGCTTTTCTCCTTTGTGGAGATGTTTAGAATGATTTCATCCTTTTGCAATCTTTGGATTGTAATGTCCTAGATTTTCCCCAATTAGATTTGTTTGTTTTTCTTTTTGCATCATCATATTATCATACATTAAATCACATTGCATGTTTTGTCAAAGTATTTTAAATAAAAAAAATTAAAGTTTTGCAAAATATTTTTGTAAAAGTCTTGCCTCTCTTCTTCCTCTCTTCCCTAATTCCTTCCCTCTTGCCTATATCTTTTATCTATCTCTTCTCTCTTTTTTTTTTATCTCTTTGTTAATTACCAAATTCCTGGTAATTGGAAAAAAAAGGCCTATGCTCTAAATCTGCCTTCCTCTGCATTGGGCCTAATTCTGCCCGATGGCCCATGTACCTCTTCGACCCTCTCCTGACCATCTTCCTCCTGTACGGCACGACATCGGAGACATCCACGTCGCCTGTAGCCTGATGTGACGGCCGGCAGCACCTCTCCAACTCCTTAAAACCCCACCACGGCTGCCTCCCTCCAACCCTAGCCCCTCTCCCCTTCTCCCTCCTCTACCGCCGCCACCCTCTCCCCTCGATCTCCTTCTCCTTCCTTTTCCTTTTTCTTCCCCACCGAAGGCCACCACCGGAATGAGCCCCACCGCCCCGACTCCATGGACGTCCCTGCGCCAAGCTGAGCGGTGGAGAAGAAGCGCCACAACACTCTCTTCCTCCTCGACCTCAAGCACGAGCCAGAGGAGCCCCAGGACGACCACGGCGTCCTCGTCTTCAGTACGGCTTCCTCGACCTTCCGCCGCCCGTCGTCATCGTCTACAGCACGTCGCCTTCCTCCTCAAGCACGAACAACTACTCCGTCACCTCCCCTGTAAGCTCCTCTTTCCATTCCCGCCGTTCCCCATCTCAAGCTCGCCCTGTACCCAACGCAATCATCTGCTCGTCCTCCGTTCATCATGATCGACTTCACCTTCAGTTTCAGTACCTGTAGTCTGTACCTTGCGTGCTCCCTTGCCCTTACACCAAGCACCATGCTCCCTTGCACCCGGTGCACCCCAGTACGCACCCCTATACGCACACCAGCAAGCACCACGCACCAGCCCACCTAGCACCATCGGCCTCCAATTCGCGCCAGGGAACCAGCAGCTGCTCCCGAGCTCCTCCGTCGCCTGAACCTGAAGCTACCTCCTTCCTGCCAAAAATTCAGTTACCACCAATCCGTAGGTTCATGTTCAGTCAGTTCCCGATCCATTCACTAACCGCAACGCAGCCCAGTGGCTTTGCTCTCTGTTTCCTCTCCCTTGTGGCCCAAGTTCGATCCCTAGCAACTCCCACAGGCCACCCTTTTTTTCCTGTCTTTTATTTCTTTTTACAAATATGTTCTATATCATATCTTTGGATCTATAGCTCCAATTACAAAATGTTTTATATGATTTTTTGATCAGAAAAATGTGTAGAATTTGAATTTGACATCCATGCTTCATGTTTGCATCATATAGTAGCACTTTAGTTGCATTTTTGTATATCACCTAATTAATTACATATGGAATGTGTGGGATTTAATTTAATCGTTGTCCCTATTCCATTTAATTTTGAATAGCTCACACATGAAATGTTTTGCCTTGTTGATGAACATTTAAATTTGATGGTTAGAAAAATAACTCGAACCTTATATAATTATATGTCGGAACCTCGGTTCCGTTTAAATTTGCTAAAATTGCATCCTCTCATAATTGCCATGCCATGCATGCATTGCATCAACATGCCGGTTCTTTTGCCGTAGTAGTAAGATGCATGTTTTGCGTTTTCAGTGTTCGTTTCTTCTTCGCGGGAATAGGACGTTGAGTTGATGTGAGCTACGACAGGTTCTGCTACCTCTACCGGATTGCAGGCAAGTGATACTCCCTTGCTATCTTTGCTTGTTTTCTGTCTCTTACTCGTCCTATCTTTTGTTCCTTGCTAGCCTTATGTCACGATGCTTGTGTCTCGATCCTATATGCATGTTTACCTTGCAGCCATGATATAGCCACACCCCCACATCCTATTAACCTGTTGTTGTTTACCTTGTTAGCCTTGCGAGTCGTAGTGCATGCTTAGGTGCTTTGCTTCAGTCCTGTTATCTTTTTGTCTAGTCTTGTTCTTAACATGGTAGTTAGGCTCAACTTAAATGGTAATTTTTAATTTCTGTTGCGATGAGAATAACTTAATAAAGATAAGGCACCGGCGGAAGGCCAATCGTGGTGATTTGTTCTGCTAGTGTCGCCTAGGACCCGAGTTCTTTTCCGCTGATCCAAGACTGAGCGCACTAACCACATGTGGGAGTTCTATGGGCCTCCCCGCAATCTATTACCGGATCCTCAAACTTGTCCAGGATGCCACAAGTAGTTCGGGTGTTTCTACGGTTACAAGCGCGGATGATATGGTAAGTTGGATACGTGGTTACTTACGGTAGGGCCTGCGGTATGATGCGAAGTGACCAACTCATGGTAGTTTGTGTCACCTAGCCATAGTCGCAAACGGTTAGGCCCACCTCGAAGCTTCGGCCGGACTCTCAAGGTGGATCAGTCCTAGCTAGGTGGCTCCCTGGACTTGTTTGTAGAGAAGGGAAGTATTGCGTCGAAACCTCCACCGGTACACCTCTAAGCGAGAGTTTCGATGCTTGTGGGTTCATTGGTGCATCCCTGCAGGGTTAAATCTTTTCGAAAAGCCGTGTCCGCGGTTATGGACGACTTGGTGAAATGCGCTGGCTAAAAAGATCATAGACAACTTGCACCTTATAATGATAATAACTTGACTAGTAAAATAGATTACTTGAATAATAACTCATAAAACTTGTCCACCGTGTGAGTGCCCGGACTTCTTCCTCGTGGGCCGAGGATACGAGGGAGTCGTTTTAGGGTGAGTTTGTTTGGTGTGTAGTATAGTTGGCTCCTCATGCGCTCTCTTACCTTGTCTCTGATAGACGAAAGTTGTAGTGTGTCTCTATAAGTTGTTAGTGCTGCTTGCCGCCTCAATCGCTAACCCTCTTCCCCCAGAATTCCAGCTTTGATATCTTGTGAGTATTACTTGCCAGTACTTCTACTAGTACTGACCCCTTCGGGGCTGCTATTCCAATGCAGCCAACAGGTTTGAAGTGTGACGACGTTAGCTTGGGAATCCCTCCGGCTTGGCCTGGGCAGGGATATGGTGCCTTCGTTTATCTTCAGGACTCTTAGTCCAATTTGTTTCTTGTTCGTAGCCGGACGCTACCCGCTTCCGTTGTTATTTTGGATCTTTGTATTGTATCTTTGTTCTTGACTCTGTGAGTCGTTGTTGTATATATGTTCTTTTATGGGTTCCATCGAGAACTATTGTAATGTTATCACAATTCCACCCGCATACCGTCTGTGTTGCGACGTGCACGTTATGCCTGGTGGGCGTCCTTTAGGATCATTATTATGCGGATTTGGCTGGAACGCTAAAATCTGCATAGTACCGATCTTGGGGCGTTACATGGATCCTCAATATAGTTTGATTTCCTCTATTATTCGTCAACGGATATGTGCATTTGATTTCACTCATATCTTGAGAAATGTATACCTTGTGGAGGAACTCATATTATATTGGCCTTCTAATTTTTTCTTCCCATTTCGGCAATCGATGCCAATGGGGGAGAACTTTTAGAGGGTTTAAGGGAATTTGGTTTTATGCTTTCGTTTGGTTCTTAAGCATTTGCCTCTCATGCTCATGCATCCTTGTCTTGCAAGGTTGCTTAATTCATTATATAAACCCTCTCAAAAGGGATCGTCATCAATTACCAAAATGGGGGAGATTGAAAGAGCATGGTTGCCCCCATATGTTGTTTTGGTAATTAATGACAATCTCTATGGACTAATGTGTACTTTGAGTTATATTTGCAGTATTGGTCCGTATGGAATGCTTGAACTCCATATGTTGGAGTCGAAGCTAAAAGAAGAAGATTATATGTTGATCAAGGGTAAGTGCAAGTTGATCAACATACAAGATAAGGGCAAGTGAAGATATGCGAAAGAGTGTCTCTCCCATATCGGTGTATGGGGGAGCAGTATGCGAGGCTTCACCGAGCGGAATGTAATCAAGAAAGGTGATCCACTTGAGAGGAGATTAAGATCGTCATCATCTAGCTCAAGTGGAATGCGCAAGGCAAAGGTATGATCTTGATAGGGTTTCTATTTTACCGGTCTTGCGGTGTAGTTGGGAGACCGGGTTTTAGGATAGGTAACCGTACTATCAAGAGGGGCTCTCAAGTGAGTTTTAGCGTATCGGTCGTAGAGAGCTCAAACCTTTGCATCATTGACATCATCTTTATTGGTTCTTATTTTCCTCTTATCATGATGTGGTCTTGGTGCTTGTCGTGCTTGTCATGACAAGGCCAAGCTCATCGAAAACGGTTTTCATATGCGTCTTCCATTGCGTTTTCGATATTAGAAATATTGTCGGTTTGTCCTTGAGAAATTATCCACACATACATGTGTTGAGAATTTATCTCTTAATTGCTTTCAAATAATTCCAAGGATAGCTACTATCATCCTCTTTCCAACAAAATTGGTTTCACCTCTTCCGAACTTCATTTGCAAATGATATGACGGTTCCGGTTTGCAAAAAAGAGGTTTAACCTTTCCTCATTTGTTATTATAATATCTTGTTGAACAATGATGTTTTTCTGCATAATCTTGTAGTGCTTGTTGTGGTGATTCCAACGAGTCCAAGATTATCGAAAACGGAGTCCGGATACAAAAGTTATTGCATTTCCGGTATCGGACGTTTTCTAGACAGAAAAAGAAAAGAAAGGAAAGAAAGAAAAAAAGGGGAAGAGTCCTGCCCAGCATGGCCGGGGGCATGGCCGGGGGCATGGCCGGGGGCATGGCCGGGCCTTCTCAGGTTCCAGGCCGGCCATGATGGCCGGGCCAGGCCGATCTGGCCGGGGTCCCCTGTCCTGCCACGAAAAGTGGCCCAACGGCCATATTTTGGCTCCCCTTTTTAAGGGGTCTTCTTCCCCAATTCATCCCTAACTTTGGTTGACCTCTTGAGCACATTTTTCCCTTCTCTCTCCATTGTTGCAAGAGCTCAAATCCTATAGATCTCCCAATCCCTCCACTCAAACTCATTGATCTTTGGAGGATTGAAGGAGAAGGCCTATATCTATTATTCCACCAAACCATATCTCCTCTAAGTGAGGGGAACATCTTTGATTTAGGTCTTGGAGTTTCATGGTGTTTGTCCTTTGTTCTTCCTCTCAAATCCCTCCCAAGCATTAGTTGCTTTGGTTGGATTCATGTTGGAAGAACTTGACCACTTAGTGTGTTCTTGCCATTGCATTAGTTGCATCGGTTTGAGTTCTCCACAGTGATTCGTGGAAAGTGAAGTTGAGAAGCTTGTTACTCTTGGGTACTTTGATGCCCTAGAGCTTGTTCCTCTAGGGCACGTTGGTACCCTAGACGGTTGTTGATTTCTCGGAGTCTTGGTGGCTCACGGGATTTGTTGGGAGCCTCCAATTGTGGAGTGTAGCTCAACCTTGTTTGCTTCAGAGCTTTGGTAGCTACGAAGACATTGCCGGGAGCCACCAATTGAGTTGTGGTGTGTGCCTCGGCCTTGGTCATCGAGTCTTGGTGGCTCGGTGCATTTGGTGAAGACCCTCCAACTTGTGGAGTGAGCTTCATCTTTGTAAAGGTTCTAGTTGTCAACCTCAACGGCAACATAGTGACAAGTGCCTCGCCACATTGGTGGTAAGACACAACGGAGATACGGTGTGCCATATCAAAGCTACTTGGTGTTTCACATTGGTGAACACCGTGCCGCTCCAACGGAGACTAGCTTCCATTGGGAAGTGAACTTCGGGATAAATCATCGTCTCCAAGTGCCTAGGTATTTGTATACCCGAGCTTCTTACTTATGCTATTTACTTTGTGATAGACATCGAGCTTAAAGTCATATATCTTGCTATCACCTAGTCGATTATATTGCTTAGCATAAGTGTTGGTGCACATAGGTGAACCTAGCTAGTTTAGGTTTTGGCTTGATAAATTAAATGTTAGTTTTATTCCGCATTTATTCAAGCCTTAACCGTAATAATTTTAAATCGCCTATTCACCCCCCCTCTAGGCGACATCCGTGTCCTTTCAGACCCGTTCATTTAATTACAAGAGAAGCAGGGTGCCGATCTTTGAGCTGATATGATGTATTTTGTATGTATGATTCGTTTACACTCAGGCTTGGACCACACTCGATCGGGCCTTCGGTTTCATTTCTAGTTTATCATATCAAGCTTGCATCTTGCATTTGGAGAGTGCTGAATTGTATATGTTGTATGTGTGCAGCACTAGGCCTGGAATTCGAGCCGAGTCGAGCCGGCTCGGCTCGGCTCGCTTAAACTCGGTCAACTAACGAGCCGAGCCAGCTCGGCTCGTTCAACAATCGAGTTGAAAAATGGAACTCGGCTCGGCTCGGTTAAACTCACGAGTTGCTCGTTTAACTCGGTCGTGGTGGCCGTCCGGGAGCAGCGTGGACGTGGTGGCCATCGGGGACAAGGGCGGGCGACGGAGACGGAGACGGGAGCGGCTGATGGTGCGGTCGTAGCGGCAGGCGAGGACTGGGGCTGATGAGCTGGAGCACGAGCGGCTCGACGAAGGCCGTGGCGCGGACCTCGCCGCCCTCGGGGCCGTCATAGAGCGTGAGCACGAAGGAGACGACGGCGGCCGCGAGCAGGATGCGGACGAGCGTGTCGTTGAACTGCTCGAGCACCAGCTTCCAGACCGACGGCGGCGCGTGGCGCTCCAGCTCGTTGGGCCATGCGTCTGCAGCCGGGACGCGGCCTTCGTCGGGACGCGGTCGGCAGAGACGCCGAGCTCCGCCGGGACGAGGACGAGGACGGGCTGCGGACGCCAGGACGGGGACGAGGGCGCCGCCGGGACGGGGACGTGGACGGGCTGCGGGCTGCGGGGACGGGGTGCGGGGACGAGGGCGCCGCCGGCTTGGGAGTTGGATCGATCGATTGGTGAGCGGATTGCAGGATTGGATAGTTAACCCTAGTCATGCCCTTGTACGGGAATAAGTGGGCTTGGGAGTTGGGAGGGCAGGCCGGAAGGATCTCTTGCTGGGCCGCTTGGGCCAGATTAGACAAACAGGAGGCAGTATAATTCTGATTTTAAGCGAGCTAAACGAGTACTCGCTAGCTCGACTCGTTTAGTAAAAAATGTGGAAGCTCGGCTCGGCTCGTTTAACTCGCGAGTCGAGTTGAGTCGAGTCGAGTTGCGACTTGCTCATTTAGCTCGCGAGTTTTGAGTTTAAATTCCAGCCCCAGCAGCACCTCTTTCCTGCAGCAGCAGATGTAGATTCCGCCGTCTTCGTCGTGGAAGGGCAGGTGTGCTATTTCCCAACTAACTAATGGCTCTGAAATCTGTCATCATGCTCTGTCAAAACAAAAACAAATCCTTGATGGGGATGGGGAGTGTACAATTGTGAGCATCCTATGAGGCTTAAACTAACAGATTTGGATCTAATCAGCAACTAGCACTACAAAACAAATCCTTCACTAAATATAATCAGCAACAAGCTAGCGCTCGCGACAAAGGACTATACGTCTCCTCCATTTAAAAGGAAATGTTATTGACACATCCATGTGGCAGTTGGATCTAAAGACAAATTAATGATTCGGTTTTACATGCTGTCATGTATTTTTAGTAGGTAGGAACTTCAGAAAAAAAATAGTAGACACACCCATCTGACCCTCCGTGGGATGCATACTTTGTTCTATAGTAGGTACGTCTTCCCAAGGTCATAATAAATGGTAAGTGGTTCACATGAGTGACATGACAACCATCGCCCTCTACTCTCTCTATATAGATACCAATCACGATAGGTTTTGTTGCTCATGCTATCAAAATAAGGTCCATGTCTATGATCTTCTTGAGCCATCTCGCTCCACCGGTAACAGGTATGTGCATATCGTAGAGGAAGGATCGCTCCTACATATTAGTTTTGTTTTGTTTTGCTTCTGCTGGAGCGATTCTTCTGTGCTTGGAAAGTTTCCCAACCTGCATGTATCGCCTACTCAATCACGAGGATCGAGGGATTCTTTGCATGGGAGGAGAGGGCCGCCGTCTCCTATGCTCAGATAGCCCCTTCATCATATATAAATTAACCTGATTGTATGCGTATCTGCTGTTTAAGGCATTTCCCTCTAGCTGCATCTTTAATACTTCCCCCGATCCATAATATGTGTGGGAGATTTAATACTAGTCTTATATAAAGTTTATACTAAATTACCGACACTTATTTTGGATCGGAGGGGGTAGTAACAGCCCCGGGTAGAAGTCTGTGTTTGCTCGCCGCCACAGGTATATTGCCACAGGCGAGCAGCATCACTGCATCTGTGTTGGTTCTGTCCGAACGACGGCCGCCTGACCAGAGCGCACCAAACTAAGTATGCCGTAGGCCACCGCCTCTCATGTGCGAACGGCGGGGGCGGCGGGGCTGCCTGATTAATTTCCGCAAGAATTTCCACGAGAGTCGTAACTGCAATCCGGCCGGCCGTTCGCAAATGGTGGCAGCTTACATGTTGACTTGGTATTTTAGTAGTATAGACAGGAACTGGTGTGCAGCGTCTCACATGACACCCATCGATTCATTTTTTTTTTTTTTTTTTAGATGGAAGGACCCCAAACGGGCCCCCAATTTCATTCAAGAAATTGAAGTGTCAGGTTAAGTCATGGTGATCACACATCCACACTTAGACAGTTCACAGGACAAGCCCCTGTCTTCTGCCAAAACTCTACTGATAAAATAGAACACTAAATAGCTTCTACAAGGTGTCCACCGCACAGAGCAAACCAAAGCAGGACTAGAAAGCGGTACATAGGAAGAACTATTGAGTTATCCTTCTTCGGATCGGGTCCCATCGATTCATGGGATGCAAATTTTCTTATAGTGTGTATTCCCAAGGTCATAATAATAAATAAACAACGCAGACTTCGAGGTTCCCTGTACTCTATATAGATACATACATCAGAACACCAATCACCAGTAATTTCATTGCTCACATTATGAAAATACGGTCTATTTCTTTTGTGCCAGTCTGCTCCACTGCTAACAGGTATTTACATATCGTATCGGCAGGATCGTGCTCCTACATTTTGATTTTGTTTTGCTTCTGTTGTAAGTATGTATATATAGTTACTTTTCCAAGATCTAGAGATCGTGTCGTATTTAGCACTTCCCATTCCAACTAAGATCCTTCTTCCGCCCTCGCCTGCCGCCCCCCCCCCCCTCCCCCTCTCACTCCCTTGATTCTAAAACTCTACACAGGAGGGTGTGTAGCCTACCGCCGTTTCCTCTTTTCTAGATGGCCCTGAATCGGTCGTCGAGGGGGCACCGTGGCAGTCGGCACGGGCGCGGTTAGGCGGCATCTCGTGGGGATGTGGATGTCACATGGAGACGAACTGTGAGGCAGGAGTGGCGTCGTGTGGAAAGAACATGGATGGGTCGATCTGATCTACGAATGTGATAGAGGAGGATAGGGTGAACGTATGCCGATGGTAATCGCTAAGTGTAACCGCGTCAACAAACTACTCCCTCGAAAAGTGTCATTCATTTTGTACTAAGTTAGTACAAACTTTGTACTAAGAGGGCGACACTTTTTATGGATCGGAGGGAGTAGATTAATTCAGGACATTAGATTTAATTAAGTGGGACAAGTCAGATGGTACTAATCAGGATGGGTACACTTGACGTGGTGTCTTTAGGAAAGAAAAACCTCTGCTCTTTTTATAGTAAGTATTAGACATATGTACATGTACGTGTGTATCTAATATGGTAATTGCAATTTGTGCTTGGGGTTCGAGGTTCAAATTTCAAAGATTTGAAGTTTACTGTATCGTTTTTAGTCTAGATCTCAGCATCTTCATAAAATGCAGGGTTTACTTGATCAAATCATTGCACATCTCCATAAACAGTCCCAGTTTGTGCTCCGTTGACCACCTACAGGGCTCAGCCCAAGTCTCCAACAGGTACGCTACTCCCCTTTTGGATGCTTAGTCTCATATATGGCTCGTGAATTGCATTAGATTTACGTAATATGGTCCAAATTAAGCGCATTGTGCACTTAGGAAGACGAGGGGGACATGAAACCTGACGTATTGGAGAGTATATTTGACGGAAGAATCCAACCAAGAGATGTAAAGTTATCAGCTTTAGAGAGCATAACCGAAAATTTCTCCAAAGAGCGAATAATTGGCGAGGGCGGATTTGGAATCGTTTACAAGGTAAACTTCACTTTTCAGGGTAAAACTGGTTTAAACAACCTCAATAATTCTTTATATTTGTTTTCAAAATAAGAGCAAATAAAACTACTGGAAAAAATATTCCATTTGGTAGATGTAGAATATTATGAAATTACCAATGTGTCTCTGCTATACTGCCAAAACAAATACTGAGTTTTATGAACGCCATATTTCCTCACAAACTGTTGCATTGTATGTTCAATTCTTATGCGATTCAAGTTAGCAGGGTGTCCTCCGAAATGGAGAAGTTGCTGTGAAGAGGATAAGGAACAATCTGACAATAGATGAGAAGCTATTTCGTCGGGAGGTTACCAGCCTATTAAAGGCCAACCATAAAAACATAGTTCGGTTTCTTGGTTTCTGTTCTCATACCGAACATAAAGCAATCGATTATGAAGGATCCGGTGAATTTATTTACGCCGAGGATAGAGAAAGACTACTCTGTTTTGAGCACATCAACAACGGAAGTCTTGACAAATATATTGCAGGTACTGTCTAGAAGGTGATCGTCTGATGACAACTCTTCTCTCTCTTTTTAACTGTTCTACTCTTTAATAATGGGTCACAAATTATAAGGGGCTGACTACAGTCGTATCAATTCTTTAAGCCAGTCAAAATGGGTAGTATCGTATACTAGTACCAAGCATGTAATACTAGTGTATGATATTATCTCTATAATGCATAGTATCATGTAGTAATACCATAGTCTCATTATATTTATTTATTTGTAGAATCACCATATAAAATTGTGCATAAGATCTTTTGAGAATAAATTTACTAGTTATACGTGATATGTTGCGGTATCTACCTGTGATACCACTATCATCTCTAATCATTAATTACAGTGACACATCAGATTTTTACATGCACGAAATACACCTTCAATATGGTTAGTTTTATGTCTAACAACGCACAGATAAATATTGAAAGACCTCATGCTCTTCTACCTTTTTATTCTGCAGATGAATTAAGAGGGCTTCCATGGGACACTCGTTATTCAATAATAAAGGGAATATGCGAGGGTCTGCACTATCTTCATACGGCAAAGAGTATTATGCATATGGATCTAAAGCCAGGGAACATACTAATAAATGATAGTATGGTAGCAAAAATAACTGACTTTGGATTGTCAAGAATGGTGGATAACACGCGGACTATAAGTACAAACCGATTTTTATCACAGTAAGTAAGCAATTTACCAAAACAACAATATTTTTTTTTTTACCTTTGCAACATTTCATTTTCTGTTTGCTATAATTATTACATCCTCATGCAGTGGATACAGCGCTCCAGAATACATAACCGGTGGCACCATGTCACCTAGCTGTGATGTGTATAGCTTGGGCATCATAATAATCGAAATGGTAACTGGACAACGGAGTATTCCTGATAGTAGTAATGTAAGTGTTTTACATTGTAGATGGTCCTCGTTTACAGATTTAGAAAAAAAATTATGTTCCATATCTATCAGAGATTTGCTATACCCAGGACCGTCTCCAGAAATTCAGGGAAATGGGGGCATCCCAGATTTAGGGGGCCTTGTGCGGTCGTCCAGGGAAGGTGGCACTTGGCTTTTGACGGGTCTGGGTATATCCCGCAAAATGTCTCAACTAACACAAACTTTAGAGATCAAAACATACTTTTTCGATTAAGAAGCATAGTATAGTCGCATATTACGTTGATGGATATTAAGCTTCATGATAATCCACATAATTTCTCACGCGAGGCAATAAGCACATGTTTTGCGCCTTTTTTTCTTCCTCGTTCTGCCTGTGAAGTGGATATTCTGGCATCTGGACCTGGCACCCCTGGTCCAAAACCTTGTTACTTTATTTATCCTAATATGAGCCAAATTACAGATATAGTATCGACTTACTTGTTCAACAACTGAATATGCTTTTTCAAGTGACAAAAAGTATATGTTATTTCTCAAAGGAGAAATAAACAAACTGATGTAGAGCTTCCAAAATCGAGCTGCCATGGCTTGTCTACCCTGTTCTTATACAAATTGAGGGCATCAATATTTCGTCTATAGTCTATATCAGGTTTGTCAAATGCCAGGTACTTAGAAGATGGAGGCACAGATGGCATAAATCAGGGAAAGGAACACCATTCAAATACCAACAAATAGCTAAAATCATCGAGATCGGGCTACAATGCCAGGAAAATGACCCCTATAAGAGGCCCTCTATATCACGCATAATAAGTGTTTTAAATGAACAGGAAAGCATGGATAAGAAAATTAGCAATACGAGCGAATCTACGGTTGCGCAGGTAAGCTCATGTGCTTCTCAAAACTTCAATAGTGGTAATACTTCATTGGTTCTGACATTCTTATTCATATATTGCTGTTTTGTTTCCAAGAGATGTTTCCAAGAGAGTATCCAATGTGACCTACTCCTTAGCGAGGGAACATTATAGGAGTGGATTTTTAGATGTGTGCTTGGTAATTTTGATGCATTCTTTTTGCTAAGCACTTAGAAATTATGTCTATTAGTGTTATCATTGGAAGCGCATAATTGATCCCCGAGGACAGATAATCACACCAACGACAGCGAGATTTGGTAACGCGGTTCATCGATCAACGCCTCTATGGGAAATGCTTAATGGGGACTCCTCCCCATATATACTTATCATAGTACCGTCGAAGACAAGCCAGCATTGGTATATAGACACATCCGATCATGAACGCCATGCCAGTCCGTCGCCCCTACAACGGGCACCAGACTGTCTTCCAGTGAGATCTAATGTCCAACCTAACTTTTCGTCTCGCCTATTTGGCTACACATAGTGCCTTTTATCTATTAGGCTCGTGTTATACGTGTTCAACTCAAACACCTAATTACAGTCCAACTGTAATCCTTGTACACATATTCGACACATATCTCAACAAACACCACCTTGACGAAAATGTTCTTGCCATCTTGAAGCCGTCATGCCTGGATCTCCGTGTACCTGGACTTGAACCATTAATCATGAGCTCCGCCTTTACTTCCATGACTTCATCTGAATCCACCTGCAACTGTACTCTCTCCCTTGCTTCATCAAAGTCAATGCTTCCATGAAAATTAATTTCTTCACCCTCTTGTTTTCTGCTCCCAGTTTTTCGGAGCATTAGTCCAACGTCAGCACACATCGATCTTAAAGTCACGATATTGACAAGATTGTTGTATCATTATATTATCCTAATTACAAACCGAACTGTGTAACCCTAGTTGTACACATTTTTGACACATATATCTAGACAATTTGCCCAACTAGATGTTTAATTTCCATCAATGTTAATTCAAATATTTAATTAAAATAAAAAACATCCATTACCATTTACCAACTCTTCTGATTCTGAAAGTTTCCACCTGAATGAAAATAGATCTTCTAAGAGTGTAGGAACAATACATCTCATTGTTGCAATGCATCTTTTTTTGTTCTTGCAGATAAGCCCCTACCCGGAGGATGACATGCTTGGGATTGAGCCACTTGAGCTACACTTTCCCGTCAAGCTTAACACTCAGATATCATGCTCACTCGAGCTTAGCAATGAGACAAATGTTTGTTTTGCCTTCATCGTCCAAACAACAAGCCCCCTACCATACTGTATACAACCAAACAAAGACATTGTGGCTCCACGATCGAAGTATAGTGTCAACATAACATTGCAACTACTAGACCATGCACCACAAGATATGCAGTATACTGGCGATTTCATCGTACGAAGCACCAAAGTAAATGAGATTCTTATAAGTGAGGATATAACTGAAGATATATTCAACATAGAGGAGGGTAAATTGGTTGATGAGGTCAATCTAACAATTGCATATAAGGCCGAGGTACCCCTAGTAGATGTGCCACTTGGGTCGCTAATAATTTCAGGCACGGGAAATCTGCAAGGTCCACAAGAATCCAATTTGTTGCCAACGGAAGCAGAATCCAAGGTGAGCTTAGTGACTTAATTAAACTTGTGAAGAGTTTAATTACCTTCCTTAGCAGAAGCTACAACTTTTTTTAAGAATTTAGATCTAGTCAACTGGTATAACAAGAAATGCACAATAAACTAATTAACATATTACCATAGAACGTCTAAATATGTTCCACTTTGGTGTTCTGGTTGACAATAGAAGTCTAATCCTCATTGTGATTTCCTTGATTTTACTATGACATCTATGAATTTTATGCAATTCCAAATCATTGGGAAGTCCAAATATGTGTCACTTCGGTTTTCTGACTAATAACATAATCTTGAACATTGTTTATTTGATTTGAATATGATATCTATGACTTCTATGCATTTTCAGATTATCTTGGTGTAAGTAGATCAGCAGATTATCTTTGTAAATAGGTAGCTGTTCATCTATGTGCAAAACATGATCCAGATGTCCGGCATCGATGTGCCTAGTTCATTATGACACCTACTTTCGTCTAGTGTTCTACAGTACAAAAGCTGTCACTGTCTCATTCTTCCTTTAAAAAGGAAATTGTCAACTTCCCTTTGATGGCAATAATTTTGGCATGAGGAACTATGGTACATATATAAATATGCAATTTGAATGTTGATTTCCACCCATGACTATTCTCCCTAAAGTAGATGTGGACAGTGAAAAAATTACTTGGAGAAAGTTTACATAATTTCATTCGGAAATTCACTTTGGTGCCCGGGAGCACCTGCTCCCGGTATTTTCAAAAAAATATAAAAAAACAAAAACTGTTCAAACAATTCCGAAAAAAATCATGCACGTACCTGAGTATGCTACGCACCACCGTGACAAATTTCGCACCGAAACGACATCGTATGATCCCTGGGGAAAAAAGACAAATTTCTGACAGCAAATTCAAATTTTCGGATCTCATTTGCTGTCAGAAATTTGTCTTTTTTCCTCAAGGAGCATACGATGTCGTTTCGGTGCGAAATTTGTCACGGTGGTGCGTAGCATACTCAGGTACGTGCATGATTTGTTTCGGAATTTTTTGAACAGTTTTTGTTTTTTTAAATTTTTTTGAAAATACCGGGAGCAGGTGCTCCCGGGCACCAAAACGCCGCTCTCAATTTCATTGTACTATAATTATTTCATAGATAATAGAAAATACACTCCTGATTTGAATGGTTGGTTTGCATAACATACATATTTGTGTTTACTAAAACATCGTATATTCTGAAAGGATAAGTACTGTATATGTGCATCAATTGTTCAGAAACTTGGCTGTGTACAATTATAAGCCCCACTATAGTCAGCACGTCTCATATGAGTGACAGTGCAGACTAGATAATTCTATTGGTCATAGTTGCAAAAATCACCAACGTTTTAGGCTAATATATTATTTTATGGAATGGTTGTCAAAAAGTCTAGTCTTAACACAAGAAACAGTTTTGAAAATTACTATTAATTCATTCCATTGCATCCCTAAACCTGAAACTTCAAATGGTTTACATTATCAATTTTGCATTGGATGATGATTGGTGTTCCTAGAATCAATCATGTGTCAACGGTACAGAATCCACCCTCTCTTTTGTCCATGATTTTTTACTCTGGTTTGAAAACAATAGTTTGCACGAACAGCACTTCAACCCAAAAAGATAGAATGCCCCCTATTTGGTAGGAAACTTCCTACATCCGAATAATGGTGCGTTACTGATTTACTCTACTATATAGTAATAATTGATATTGGAATATTTTAGAATAGAGGTGTTCAAAGGGCATGGTGAAAATTATCTAAAAAAGGTGAAATAATGGGCTATACTTACAAAACTTGAAAAGTCGAAATACACATTTAATCATAGGTAGTAGTTTAACTGCAAATGTTCTCTAATAGGCTGATTTATCCATTGCTATGTTCTTTTTTTTTGTAGATAAGTGCATCTAACTCAGATGAGGTGATCCAGTTTGATCCCCCAGAACTCTGCTTCCCCTTGGTGCCAGGTAAAAAGGTGTTATCTTCAATTAAAATAATCAACATTACAGAATCCTATGTCAGTTTTGTCGTAACTTTTGCGAATAAAAACACTGCAAATTACCGCCATTCTATTTGCGAACCAACCATCCCACCACGGTCTACACAATGGCTCACACTAGTAAGGGAAGAAAAGGAAGGTGCAATAAAAGACATTCAGTTCAACGATGAAATTTTAGTGTGGTATGCCATTGTGGCTGAAGATATGGAACCCTGCAACTTTGATTGGGGTGATTACAACGAGTGGAAGAATTTGCCCATCGTTCTAACAAATGTAAGTCCACTATTTTATTCTGATAATGTTCACTAATTAGGGTGAATGGCACTTTGTATCCTCTAAAATTCTTGGTCTGACACTAGTTATCTCATTGCCTATCTGTCGACCAAGGGCGAGGAATTCATGCATTGCATTATAAAGAGAAAGATTTTCCTGCTTTATTAGGAAAACATTGCGAAAACCCAAAGAACGGGCTCAGCAACCGGGCCTCGGGCGCCACCGGTCTACTGAGGACAGCGGCAAACACACTACTTATATTGAGCACATTGTTTGTAATCATGTAACTGATTAAGAATTAGTTAAATCTAAGTCCCACTGAGAATTAGACAATCCCATACAAAAATATTTATGGTTTGCTGCAGCGTTTGGCTGGCGTTTGCAACAGCGGTGTCCTTAGTTTGGACACGCCGACTTTGTAGTTTGTACCACCTTGCAGAACCGGTGACTCACATTGGCTGGCCGACCCTTGTACGGTCAATGATGACTGATTTAATAAATAAGTAAAAGCAAACTGCTGATGATTTTCTTTGCGGCCAATTAATCAACGGATGTGTCTTGTTTCTCGGCAGGCAAGCCCATGTACCTCAAACGAGCTGATCCAGTTTGACCCGCCTGCGCTCAGCCTCCCCTTTATGCCAAACAAGAACTTGGTGTTTTCGGTTAATATATTCAACAGTACGGATTGCTATGTTGGTTTTGATTTATTCCAGCCGATAAGTAATGTGGGCTTCTTCAACATAGAACCTCCCGGTGGAGTTATGCCACCACGGTCAACTCAAAGGCTCGTCGTGAAAAGAACACCAGAGGAAAAGGAATATGAAGACATGCAGTGCAAAGACGAGTTCTGTCTATGGAGCAGCATAGTGAGTGAAGGTGTCCAAGCCAGCGACTTTCAACAATTTCTTGATTACGAAAGGAGTAAGGAGTTGCCAATTATTTATAACAAGGTAAGTTCCCTAATTATGTAAGGGATTTATTCAAAATTAAATTTACTATTGTGCCCCTCCAAACCTTCTAGAAAAGATATTGAATATTCAAATAATTGGTTCCATCTGGAATCACGAGGTAGAATCCTCCTACGGTTTGGAGCAACCTACCATTAAAACTCAACGAAGAACTCGTTGCTTAACATTTTATTTGTCAGCGCTGCTAACATTTGTCATGCTACTCAAACACATTTCGACCTGTCATTTGCTTTTCCAAGTCCCAAAGAATAAGACACGCATCCTGAAATAGTTCGAACATCTCTTGTATTTTTCAAGGTTGAGCATCAGCTAGGTCTGGGTCCAACAGTCAGCTAGTCTGAAATGGTATGACAATGGTCATTTCACTCATGTTTGTCAATGATGTATGACAATCAGTCAACTAGGCTGATCTGTTTGTCATAGCAGGTTGCTAAATTTAGAAGTGTATTTTACAAACATTACATGGTCAATGATTGTTCGTTTATTCTTCCACTGGTGTTTTTCTGGTACCAATGAATATAATCAAGAGTTGCATTCTTCCACTTCCTATTGATGTAGACAAGATCATGCACCTCGGACGAGTTGATACAGTTTGATCCTCCCCAGCTCCCCTTCCACTTCTTGCCAAACATGAGGGTGTCCATGCTGTGCTTGTATAAAATAGTCAACGTTACAGACCACAATGTTGGCTTCAGTATATGGTCTCATGAAGACAATTCTGCGGTGTACGTAATAGAACCAGAAGAAGGGATCCTGCCACCACAGTCCACACAAGCAATCAAGGTAAGAAGGACCCTAAAGGAACAGGAAACAGAAGAGAAGCAGTGCAACGACAAGATCTTCGTGTGGAATGGCATTGTGACTGAAGGTGTCGAAGTTGGCGATGTCGGTAACTACTGGAAGAACGAAGATAAAGAGTTGCCCATTGTTCTTACAAAGGTGAGTTCCCTAATTATCTAATTTGTAAGTTTTACGTGTCCATTTACCTTTGTATTTACCTTCCCCGACCCCTAAAAAAGGTCAAAATGTTCCAAATCATGAGCATGTGGAAGCCCCACTTTAGAAATCGACTATCAAATTACCCTAGTAGAAATGAGCCAAAGATGTACTTTACACTACAAGATGATGTTCTCACATCGTCTGTTTCTTTTGTCCCAATTACTAATCTAGATCTATCTTCTCCTCTGTAGACAACTTCATCTACCTCAGTTGAGCTGATCCAGCTTGAACCCCCTGAAGTCCGCTTCCCCTTCCTGCCGAGCAAAAGACTCTTATCTTCATTTAAGATAGTCAACACTACAGATTACCACATTGGTTTCAATACACACGTGGAGGAAACAAATGTGGCATTGTACATCACGGAGCCACCATGTGGAGTCCTGCCACCACGGTCAACAAAAGAACTGGTGGTAACAAGGCTATCCAAGGAAGAGGCACCGTTACTAGAAGACATGCAGTGCAAAGATAAATACTTTCTGTGGAGTTGCTTTGTGACTGAAGATGTCAACGCCAGCGACCTGACAAGCTATATGCCCGAAACCGAGAGAAATGAGTTGCCCATAGTTTTTACGGAGGTGAGTTCCATTATTTTGTAATGCGGTGGTTTTAAAATTAATTTACTCTTTTGCGCTCCCCACCCCCGGGATGCGAGAGTAGTGTTGGATAACCCAACTATTAATTAAACGTTCCCTGCCTGCATGCATGTATCTTGTTTCTTTTCCAATTTTTTTGACTACTCTATAAATATGGTCCGTTTTACAGACAACCTCCCACAAGTTGATTCAGTTTGATCCTCCTGAGCTCTGCCTTCCCCTGTTGCCAAACCAGAGAGTGTTGTCCTCAGTTAGGATTGTCAACATTACAGATCAATACATTGGTTTCAGAATATGCACCACAAAAAGTAATTTGGGAAGGTACTATGCAAATCTGTCGGAAGATATTTTGCCACCACTGTCCACGCAAGTCCTCTTGGTAACAAGCGTAGCACAGGAAAAGGAACTAGAAGACACTCAGTGCGAAGACAAATTTTTGGTGTGGAACGGCATTGTGACTGAAGATGTGAAAGCCAGCGATGTTATTGATAACATGAGCGAGACAAAGTGTACCGAGTTGCCAATTCTTCTTACAAAGGTAAGTTCTCTTTATGCAATAAATATGTTTTATATTTTTGTTTACCCTTGTCCTTTTCTTCTCAATTAACCACGTTAAAAGGTCCAAAGCACTCTCCTTCGGTGCTCAAATACAACACTAGTCGATATGTGAAGAATAAGAAGAGCCCTTCCTATATAGTTGAAAACATAGGAAGAAAAGAATATTGAACCAAAACACGCTGCCAATGAATGAGCACAAGGAAGTCCCACTTTGGGAATCGACTACCAACTTACCCCAGTAGAAATGAGCCGAAGATGTACTTTACACTTCAAGATGATGCTCTCACATCTTCTGTTTCTTTTGTCCCAATTACCAATCTAGATATATCTTCTTCTCTGCAGACAACTTCATCTACCCCAGTTGAGATGATCAAGCTTGAACCTTCTGAAGTCTACTTTCCCTTCCTGCCGAGCAAAAGACTCTTATCTTCAATTAAGATAGTCAACATTACAGATTTCCACATTGGATTTAATACACATGCAGAGAAAACAAATGTGGCCTTATACATCACGGAGCCACCGTGTGGTGTCCTGCCACCATGGTCAACACAAGAACTGGTGGTAACAAGGCTAGCCAAGGAAGAGGCACCGGAACTAGAAGACATGCAGTGCAAAGATAAATACTTTCTGTGGAGTTGCTTTGTGACTGAAGATGTTAACGCCAGCGACCTGACAAGCTATATGCCCGAAACCGACAGAGAGGAGTTGCCCATAGTATTTACGGAGGTGAGCCCCATAATTTTGTAATGCGTCGGTTTTCGAATTAATTTACTCTTTTGCCCTCCCCACCCCATGGGATGCGAGAGTAGTGTTGGATAACCCAACTATTAATTAAACGTTCCCTGCCTGCATGCATGTTTCTTTTTTCTTTTCCACTTTTTTGATTGCTCTCTCTCTCTATATATATATGCTCCCTTTTACAGACAACCTCCAACAAGTTGATTCACTTTGATCCTCCCGAGCTCTGCCTTCCCCTATTGCCAAACCAGAGAGTGTTGTCCTCAGTTAGGATTGTCAACAATACAGATCAGTACATCGGTTTCAGAATATGCACCACAAAAAGTAATTTGGAAAGGTACTATACAAATCCGTCGGAAGATATTTTGCCACCACTGTCCACGCGAGTCCTCTTGGTAACAAGTGTTGCACATGAAAAGGAACTAGAAGACACTCACTGCAAAGACAAGTTTCTTGTGTGGAACGGCATTGTGACCGAAGATGTGAAAGCCAGCGATGTTATTGATAACATGACCGAGACAAAGTGTACCGAGTTGCCCATTCTTCTTACAAAGGTGAGTTATCTTATCTTTATGCAATAAATATGTTTTATATTTTTGTTTTCCCTTGTGATTTTCTTCTCAATTAACCACGTTAAAAGGTCCCCAACGTTAAAAGGTCCCCAGCGATCTCCTTAGGTGTTCCAATACAACACTACCAGATACGTGGAGAATAAGAAGTGCCCTTCCTGTATAATCCCTCCGTTCCGAAATATAAGATGTTTTAGTTTTTGTCCACATTCACATGTGTCTACATGTATTTAGATATGTTTTAGTTTGTATATTCAATCATTTCGATCAACACCTAGTCAACATGTGAGGGAGCTATAATATCTTATATTTAGGAATGGAGGGGTAGTTAAGAACATAGGAAGAAAAGAATATTAAACCAAAATGCGCTGCTAATGTATACTTAGTTCCGCAAATAATTGGAATAGCATACACTTAGTGTTCGACTTTCCTTACTGCAAACCTAGGTACATGTATATACAACTTTTATGTTAAATGATCAAAGTCTCTAATTTCATGTTTTTCCCAGCCTAATTATACTACGTTATATGTTCTTTTCAGCGGACAGGTTCATCTACCTCAGAAGAGCTGATCCAGTTTGATCCCCCGGAACTTCACTTTCCCTTTTTTCCAAACAAGAAGGTGTTGTCATCATTTAAGATAGTGAACCTTACAGATTACAATGTTGGTTTCAATACATGTAGCAGGCCAACAGATGCGACGTGCTACCACACGGATCCACCGAGAGGAATCCTGCGACCACGGTCCACGCAAAAATTTATGGTAACAAGGGAAGGAAAGGATGATTATGCATTAACAAAAGATAAGCAGCTCGATGACAAGTACTTTGTGTGGAAAAGCATTGTATCTGAAGGTGTCAAAGAAAGCGACCTTAGTGATTGCATGTCTGACCAAGAGAGCAAGGAGCTGCCCATTGTTCTTGACAAGGTTAGTTAACTATTTTCTTGAGGGAAAATTCCCTGGTTTTGAACTCGGTTTTGTTATAAAAACCAATACCATCATGAAACCAACTACACTCTTATCTTTTCTCAACTCTAGTGATTTAATACAAAGCGTACAAATAAACTAGCCTACCTGCCATGATAGCCCGTTAACTATTCATAAAAAGAAGTCCATTTTTCGTCCTTGAATTATATATCCTCGAAGTTCACTTTTAGTCCTGAAAGTTTTTCTAGGTACAAAACAAACCCTGAACTTTGTTTTTCTTTTTTTGAACCGGAGAAATTTCCATTAAAAACTTGGCGTAGCAATATCGCTAGCAACCAGACATGATACAAAAGCCGGCGCCTCGTCAAACCGATTGAATTTAGGCGAGCTCTCCCGATAGCCAAACTTGGCTAATTCGTGAGCAACCATATTACAAGTGCAACGGCAGAAACTGAAACTACGAAACTCAAAATTTAATAAACTCACACTTCTAGCTTCTCTGATGAGAACTCCGTAGTCCGCTAGATCATGAGTACTAGTATTCAAAGCTTGCACAAGATTCAGTGAACCCGATTAATAAATCACCCGGTTTGCTCCTACTCTTGCCGCTCCATCAATTGCATCTAGACATGCATGAGCTTGTGTCGCAATAGCATTCTGAACATGGTCAACCTTCCCAGCACCAGCAGCAATGCACTCACCATGTTCAGATCGGACTACAAAACCCCATGCTCCCTTCCTTGTTATTTGACGAACGCAGCGTCAAAGTTGACTTTAACTTGATCGGGGCCTGGACACTCCCAACTTCTCACCTCCTGGAGAGTTGGTTCTTCTGTCGGAATATCGTCCACAAATTCTCGCACAAACTTCTGCACATTATGACATATGCTAGTCAACCTAAACCTTGTTGATCGATCAAACATTGGGTTTTACCGATTTAATAGCCCGCTATATTCCGTATAATGGCGCGCTATAACTTATTTGAAGAGGCTACGCTATATTTAACCAAAAATAGCCGCTACGACGCTAATCACGTTTTATACCCGCTAAACCACGCTAAACACGTTAGCGTTATAGCACGCTATTTTTTTTTAGAAATAAACGAGATTCCATGGGCTAAAAAAAAGTCCAACACGCACCTCCTCCTCACTAGGTCACTCCCCAGTATCTAACTCAATCCTCCTCGGCTGTTCACGAGAGCGACGGCGGCGCCTCGTCGAGTTGCAGGCTTGTAGCGACGACGGGAGCACTTCCTCCACCGGCGGATCGATCTCTTCCTCCGCCTCGAGTTGCATTGGCGGCGGGAGCGCTTCCTCAACATCACAAGGAAAGAGAGTTTCTCGTCCTAGGAAGAGAATATTTTCTGTTTTACGTGGTGATGATGGATTTTCTAGTGAATCTAAAGATGACGCCGGTGTTCTAATTAAAAGTTTAAAACGGATTGTCTTTTAGAGTTTGATATTTTGTTTTTGGATTTATGCCTCATATTTATGTCTATCTCATGGATTTGGCCCTTGACTTTTGTATCTGGTTAACTAGTTATGCATGTATTGGTTTTGGAAAAATATTTAGTGCTGAAATCCTTAATACTTGGGCTATATAATTCATTGTTTTACGAAACGCTATTTCAAATATAGCACGATATATCACGCTATAACTTCTATAACCTTTTGAAAAAGGGTCACACTAAAAATGATAGCCCGCTATTTTTTCCTTGTATTTTATCACTTATTAGAAAAACCACGGCCTCCCCACTTGTGCCAAGAGGTCCTGAGTTCAAACCAGCCTCACTGCACTGCACTTTGCAGGGGTAAGACTAGGTTCCTATAATCCCTTCCTAAACCCCACCTTGTGTGGGAGCCTCAGTGCACTGGATCTGTCCTTTGTTAGAAAAACCACGGCGCAAAAGAAAAGACCGACACCTAATATAACCCAACCTGACCGAGCCCACACTAGTCAAAATAATTGGCGAATGGTCTCTCATTCGATTCCCCATCGTCTAGGTCCTTGTGATTGGACTCTCGACGGCGCCGTGTTGTGTGCTTGTCAGCTGCATCTCGCGCTGCTAGCTCATATGCCGGTGCCCTCATCCATTGGGTCGTCCCGCTCTTTCAATGCATCATTCATCATGTCCTCTACGTCCGGCCGCTCGTCCGCCGCGTCAACTCTTTTGCGACCAGGCTCATCGAAATCGGGCTCGGCGGCGGCCATCACCAGGTGCTAGAACTCCTTTCCGTTCAGCAGCGGCAGCGGCAGCTGTGTTTTACTTAGGTGGGAGGTGTGGCAAGATGCGAAGTTTGAAAACGGTACGTAGCGTGCAGCGGCGCTGCTAGCGCTTCTACTTCCGTTTACGTGCAAATCTCTGGAAGGAACATAAAGAAGATCGCGCACCCATGATCAGTTCTATTTCATTTGCCTTCCTCCCTTTTCTTTTGGTCTCGGATCCTACAGCTCCGATATTTTCCATTTGCGCCGTGGTTTTTCAGTATGCGAGAAAAATCAGCAAAACCATCAGTTTGGACGATCAGCAAAGTTGAGGGTTGATTTTATACCTAGAAAGTGAACTCTTTGGAAGACAAACTACACAACATTAACTATTCAAACTAGATAATGTTTCCTACACTAGTTGAGAATTTCCTACTAGTGGCGTAGAAAAAAAAACCTTACTAGTGGTGTGGTGGTGGCACATCACTGCTATCATGCCACTGGTATTTGTTATTACGGGCGTGTCCTACGCCACTCGTATTTGCACGCCACTAGTATTAAAAAGTTACTAGTGGCGTGCACCCTTGTTTGCACACCGGTAGTATTATCTTACTAGTGGTGTGCCATCATATTTGCACGCCACTAGTAACTATTTTAAATTAAAAAAACGCCGTTGAGGCCGGCGAAGAACGTGGCGGCGGGGTCGAGTGTGGCCTTAAGGACCTAGAACGGTACGGGAAGGTGTGGCTGGTCTTCACGGGGGTCAATGACATCTTCGGCTCGCTCCCGTGTGGCTTTGATTCGATGACAACTTCAGTTTGAACATAGAGAAGAGAGATGGAAAAGAGATACGGTGGTGTCAACTTTGATACGGACGGAGAGAAGAGAGAAGGGAGATAGATTGCGTATGCTTTGATTCAAACGGTGGAGGCTTGCTTCCGTGTGGCTTCAAACACGCTTCGTCTCGTGCTGGAATCCTGCTTGTCTTCCGGCTTAATGGTCATATGTCGGTCCCACATCCGGCTTAACCTTGCACATCTTCTAGAATCATCAGGTTGTCACATCTTCTTCTACGCCTAAGTTGGATCACCGTTCGACTCCTCTTGAAACCGTCCTAGAACTACACACGTTTTCTTGGTCCTTAGTCGCTCACCTGTGTTATTCGTCTAAGGCGGCAACCTGTCAAAAATAGGTGCTAACAATTTCTCTCCTAGTGCTATGAATATTTTAGTGACCTACCATATATAGATGGCAGACCTCAAGGTGACTGACAATGTAAGTATCATTGATCAATTACCATGCAGTATAATACTAGTAGCATACGATACTATTCATAGTGTATGGTATTACTTACTATTAAAGGGTTGTGTGTTTCACACACAACAGCAACGCAAGGTAAAACTCCCACCCAAAGTTTAGAACTCCGGCTCGCTCCCCTCCCGAGCAGCTCCGAAGGCGCCCCCTCCTCTCAAACCCTAGAAGACCAATTCCCCGACCCTGCCGCCGCTGCTGCCGGCGCCGACGGAGGTGGCGGCGCCCATCGCGTCCTTGACGGTGGGCAGGGGAGGTGCCCCGCGGTGGCGGCTCACGGAGGCGGTGGGGCTCATGCGGCGGGCACAGGGCGGCGCGATCGTCGGTCGACGCTTGAGTTCCCCCGGCGGAGTGGCGACGTCGAGGTGGTGGGGCGCCGCCGGTGCCTGCCTTCCTTCTTCCTGGTGGCGGAAGGGATCGAGGGTCGCCCTGGATCGGAGCCTAGATCCGAATCTTGGGCCGCGAGCTCCAACTAAGGCCAACGATACGAGTAGTCCGGCGGTGGCTTTGGCCACGCTGGCGTTCCTAAAGTTGTGCGTTGGTTGACCCCCTCAGTTGCTGTCGTTTCTGCTGGGAGTGGTCTTGCGGCGTCGGGGCTTGCAAGGCTGAAGAATAATGGCGGTGGTCCTAGGCTTCTTCTTGCGTCAGGACGAAGTGTTGCCTCAAGCCCATCCTCTTTGATCTGGCCAGATTGACAGGTTCCGGAAGGCGCCGCCGGCGATCTCCCATGGGCGTTAAGACCTAGAGGTTTCTAGATAGGGTGGGATTTGATCGCGTCGGAGGAACCGGTGCGAAGCTCTAATTCTGTTTCCATCATGGACAAATCCATGGTGAAGTCAAAGGGGAGAATGATATGAAAGCTGAGATTGGAGGTCCGGTAATATAACACCCCTCCTTGTAAGAAGGATGTTACCATTAAAACAACAACCCACACTTAACGAGCTAGCTGGAAAATCCGGCAACACCTCCTTTATACCGGTGGACATCCACGACTGGCAATAGATATAACAGAGTAAACACAAATGAAACATCAACGGAAGCACATAGATAGCTCAACCTCCATAGGTAGAGCTAGGTGGTGAAGCCACAAACCTTCATGCTACAAAGATATCTAGAACCACAGGTTCCAAGCACACATAGGTATGAACACGGCAACATACCAAAACATGGTTTATACACAACAAGCAGGTCTTAGCTGTCAGGAATCATGAACTGAATTATGGAGTTATCATGACTGAGCTAGGTGAAAGAATGAGTGGTGAGAGTTTGTGAGTGAACAGCCATGGGAACTACGCCCGCCCGTCTACTTGTAAATCCTCACAATGGTATACCTGAAACAAAGCCACGAGGGGTGAGTCGAAAGACTCAGCAAGTACACAACATAAGCATGGAATGTAATAAAAACTAAGATTGCGAATATAAACCATGTTTGAACCAGTGAAGTTATACTCAAACCCCACATGCATGGAAGGGCATGAGGGAACTCCACATGCTTGGAATGGCATGAGGATACTGGAACCTCACATGCTTTGAATGGCCTGAAGGAATTCCACATGCTTGGAATGGCATGAGATATACTCGAACCCAAATGCTTGGAATGGCAAGAGGGATACTTGAACCCAAATGCTTGGAATGGCATGTGGCTACTTAAACCTCACATGCTTGGAATGGCATGTGGGCACGATATATTCACCATTGCATATATGTATCAGAATAATGTGAACATGAATATGGTATCAAGAGAGCAATCTAGCCGCTGTTGCCCGGTGTACTCACCTCAACCGTTGCGAGGAAGATGGTGCGAGGCTACCTCCGCTTGTGGATTGGTGCTGCAACCTGCTGTAGGAACAAATATAAAGCATTTCCTTTATATACAAATCTCAAACATTTCTCCAAACATGGCATATAAATATAAAGCAGGCACATAAAAGGGTCCTAATCGCATCCCCAAGAGAGCAACCCATTGCTGCCTATTCACAGAAAAATTCACATTTGGAGTTAGGAATCTCCAGGCCAAACAAGCAAGATGGCTATGAATTCATAAAAAACCTATCCACAAATAACTCCAAACATTGGATCTCAAAATATGGAGCTATATAGGTCAAAACAGGCGAATACTTGACTGTTGTTCCTAGGTGTCAGCATACCGGGTAGCTCTCTTTGGAAAATCATAGAGAGACGAATACTCATGATAACTGAATTAAATCTTTTGTATAGCAACTATGAATCGCATATAGCCTATCAGGACACAAAACATGAATTTAGATGAATTTTAAAATCTCCTAAGACCCAGGGGAAAACCCTATTCTGCACTGCCTCTGAATTTTGGACAGCTGCAAAGAAACAGGAATAACAGGAGCTTCACAACTCTGATTGAAATGTTTGACCACTCAAAACGATCACGGAAACAAGACCTACAAAACACTCCGACCACTCATCCTCTGATTTTGCCATCTAGATACTCGAAATTGAGGATCTTCACTGCTGTATGCCCAGGAACAGCACCACCAACGAATTTTCTTCCCAAATCCCTCATGGATCTTCTACTCCCCTGCCCTAGGAACCTTAGAATCACCATCTACAGCACAAGAGAGGTCATAGAGGGTGGGGGACTCACTCTTGAAGCTTGGGAAAAGGAAAACAGATAGGGGAAGGTCGAGATCTTCTCTTCTTTTCCTCCCTTCTCCGCTTCTTGCTCCTCTTGCTCTTTCTTCTTCTTTCTCAAGAGCAGGACCAATGCTGCCTATGGAGGAGGGCTAGAGCGTGAGCTGCTGGGAGAGATCAAGGGATAGGAGGAGAGTGACAGGATCAGACTTCACATACATAAAACAGAGGCAAAATATGTGGGGAATTTCTCAGGACTGCTTTACTTCAAGAGGAAAGTTTGGGGGAATACATCGATATGAGGAAGAGGAGCAAACCTAGCTAGCTATCCTAAGCAAATATGCTTGTTCCATCTTATAACCTGCTAGCGAGCGAAGGCGAGCGACAGCGACAGCTCCAGGCTTACAAGTCTTAGGACAATAGACAGTAAAAGTAAGTAGTCGTGGCCGCTCATCTTAGGTAGCGGTCCAACCATTCATCTCAGCCGTTCATGTGTCTAGCCTTCAGTCTTCAGGCTTCCCGCTTCAGGTAACAGCAGGACTGGGTCCTGACAGTACCCTCTCCTTGAGCAACACCTTGCCCTCAAGGTGAGAATGAGGGAAATGTCTTGGTGATGAATGGTACGTCTTCCCACGTGGCGTCTTTTGCTGCTAGGTTCTCCCAATGAATAAGCCATTGTGCTGCAGGTTGACCTTGGCGCTGAATAATGCGACGCTGGAGCACTGCTAGTGGTGCAGTCTTGATCCGGCCATCCTCAGTAACCAAAGGAACATGTGGCAGGGGAATAGCATTAGTGCCCAAGTGTTGTTTGAGTTGGCTCACATGAAACACTGGGTGAATCTCTGCCTGGTCTGGAAGCTGTAGTTTGTACGACAAGTCGCCAATTTTCTGAAGAATTTTATACGGGCCATAGTACTTGGAGCGAAGTTTCAGAGAGCCACGGAGTCCAAAAGCATTTTGTCTGTATGGTTGGATCTTGATGTAAACCATGTCGCCCAGCTGGAAGGAGCGTTCAGATCTCTTCTGATCTGCAAAGTATTTCATGCAGTTTTGAGCCTGAATCAAGTTTGTTTTCAGATCAGCCATCATCTTCGTGCGATCTGTCAGAGTGGTGTGAGCTTCAGCAGAGAGAGCAGTTGGAATGGATAATTCACCAATTTGTGGAGGAGGGTATCCATACAGAGCTTGGAAGGGGGTGACTTTTAGCGAGGTATGATAAGATGTGTTGTACCAGTATTCTGCAAGAGAGAGCCATTTCATCCAAGTCTTGGGTTGCTGGAAAACCATGCTGCGCAGGTATGCCTCCAAACATTGGTTGACGCGCTCTATTTGTCCATCTGTTTCTGGATGGTGAGCTGTACTAAGTCTCACTTCCACTTTCAGGGCCTTGAACAATTCTTGGTAGAGCTTGCTGGTAAAGATTCGATCACGATCTGAAATAATAGCGACTGGCATGCCATGTAGTTTGAATATGTGATCGAGGAACAGCTGAACCACCTGGGTAACATTGTATGGATGGGACATAGCGATGAAATGAGCATATTTTGTCAGTCGATCCACGACCACTAAGATAACTTCTTTGCCCTGTGACTTCGGTAGTGCCTCGATGAAGTCCAGGCTGATGTGAGCCCATGCCATGTCAGGGAAAGGGATTGGCTTGAGGAGCCCTGGTTTCTTCAGATGTTCAGGTTTAGTGAGTTGGCATGTAGGACAAACAGCAATATACTTCTCAGTCTGTGTTTTTAATCCTGGCCAGTAAAACAGTCTCTTCAGCCGGTGATAAGTTGCTCTTGTGCCTGAGTGCCCTCCCAGAGATGAGTCATGGAAATCATGGAGCAGTTTTGTCCTCAGATTGGTCGATGCACCAACATAAATTTTGTTGTTGAATTTGATGATTCCATTTGTTAATGTGAACTGTGGGTTTGAGGAGACATCTGCTGCCACTTTCTGCAAGAGCTTGGTGCTGTCAGGGTCCTGGAGGTAGCTTTCCTTGACTTCTTCTAGCCAATCAGGAGTAACTGTAGTTATTGGCATGCACTGTTCATTATCAAGCACGTCTCGGCGAGACAGAGCGTCTGCTACTTTGTTTTCCTTCCCCCTTTTGTACTCAATTACATAGTCGAATTCCAGCAATTTGAGGAGTAGCTTATGTTGAATGCCTTCCGTCAGTCTCTGGGTTGCCATGTGCTTGAGACTTTCATGATCAGTCTTAATAATCAGTTTGTTGCCCACCAGATAGTGCCTCCACTTTTTTAGGGCTTCCAGGATTGCAACTGCTTCTTTCTTGTAGACAGACTGACCTGCTGCTTTTGGTCCCAAACTTTTGCTGTAATACGCCAATGGTTGGCCCTTTTGCATTAAAACTGCCCCAATTCCTGAGCCACATGCATCAGATTCAATGGTGAATGGAAGCTGGAAATTTGGTAGTGCTAGCACTGGACATGTTGTCATGACGCGTTTGAGTTGATCAAAAGCAGCCTGTTGCTCAGCTCCCCAACAGAATGCATCTTTTTTAAGGGCATCAAACAGTGGACGACAAATGATGCCATAGGATTGTACAAAGCGTCTGTAGTACCCTGTGAGTCCCAAAAATGCTCTGAGTTTTGTGAGGGAAGTGGGTATAGGCCAAAGAAGGATAGCTTGAATTTTCTCTGGGTTTGTTGTGACTCCTTGAGCTGAAATGACATGACCAAGATAAGTTACTTGGGAAGTAGCAAATGTGCACTTCTTTTGTCTGGGGAATAGTTTGTTCTGTCGTAGAACCTCCAGTGCCAATTTCAGGTGGTGCGCATGGGTATCCTCATCTGCACTGTAGATGAGTATGTCGTCGAAAAAGACCAATATGAATTTGCGAATGTAAGGGGCAAATATCTTATTCATCAAGTTCTGGAATGTGGCAGGTGCGTTTGTTAAACCAAATGGCATCACAGTGTATTCGTAGTGACCCAGGTGAGTACGAAATGCAGTCTTTGGTATGTCTTCTGTTGCCATTCGTATTTGATGATACCCTGATTTGAGGTCAAGCTTGCTGAAAACTTTTGCACCATGAAGTTCATCTAATAAATCCTCAATCACTAGCATTGGAAATTTATTTTTGATGGTGACTGCATTCAAGAGTCTGTAATCCACACAGAGGCGCCATCCTCCATCTTTTTTCCTCACCATCACTGCAGGTGATGAAAAAGGACTCAAACTTTGCTGAATTTCTTTGTTTTTCAGTAGTTCACTGATTATTGCTTCCATGGCATCCTTTTGATAGTGTGGGACCCTGTATGGCCTTAGGTTAGGTGGATTAGCCCCTTCTTGTAGCAGGATGTGGTGGTCACAATCTCTCTGTGGTGGTAATCCCTCTGGAGAAGTGAATACATCCTTGTAAAATTCCAGGAGTGTATGGAACTGTTCAGGTATCTCTGATTGCTCTTCTTCGGCTTGGGGAATGAGTGGAGCAATCTGAAGAAGATATCCTAGAACTCCTTTTTCACACATCTTACTCATATACATTGCTGAAACAATATGAGGATGTTTGGTATGGTCCAGTAAGGTGATGGGCCGTCCATTCTTTGTCACCACCAGCTCCCTTTTTTTCAAATCAAGTCCAATTGGGCTGTATTCATATATCCAGTCGGTTCCTAGCACAATATCAAATGTTCTCAGGGGCAGCACCCTGAAGGAAGATTGAAATGTGTGCCCTTGCACTTTGTATTGGGTATTGGGCAGCCAAGAGTCAGAAATGAGGAAGCTGCCTCCAGCTACTGCAACTTTAGCTGAATGTATGGTCTTGGTCAGTAAGTTGTGTTTCTCCACAAAGCTGTTACTGATGAAAGTGTCAGAGGAGCCGCTGTCCACTAAAGCCACTGCCCTTTTTCCAGCAATGGTAACCAGAAGTGAGAATGTGGATTTCCCTGGGAGTCCCGTGGCCGCTTGAGCAGATATTGCCATAAGCTGTGAGGTTGGGGGAGTCTCAGTAGTCGGTGTGTTAGGAGCAATAGGAAAATGTTGGTCCACTGGTGCCTCTACGATATCTTGTTCAAGATCATCAGAGTCATCTTCAATGTCTTGTAGAAGGTGTAATGTCTTCCCAGATCTGCATTTATGCAGCCTTGTCCATGGCTCCTTGCAATACCAACAGGTTTTTGTTTCTCTGGCTTGTGGCCCAGCAGGAGGAGCAGTTGGTGCTTGTACTTGGACAGTAGGTGTAGTGGTCTTCTGCCAATTATTCCCTTGATACGCTTGGAACCTGTTTCTGTAATTGTATGCAGGTGCAACCGTCTTCTTTGAATTGGCAGCCTTTTCATATATTTTTGCATACCAATAACATTCCAGTAAACTGTTAGGTCTTTGGCCACACACATCATGTTTCACTTCAGGTTTCAGGCCACCAATAAAGCAGCTCAGTAAGAAGCTCTCCTGAAGGTAAGGATGGTCTCTTTTTACCAGTGATACACACTCTTCAAACTTGTCAATGTATTGTATGACAGTAGTGGTTTGACGGATGTTCTGTAACATTTCCACTGCCTCGTGTGCATTTGCTTCAGTAAACCTGTCAGCAATCAGGTTACAAAACTGTTGCCATGTGATCATTTGCCATGGAACACATATGTTCTTGAGCCAAGTTGAGGCCCTGCCTTGAAAATGGCCTGTTGCCAAGTTGACCCACTGGTCATATGGAGTTCCTGTCATGTCAAAGAACTTCTCACAAGCAATTAACCAGCCAATTGGGTCTTCCCCAGAGAAAAGTGGTATTTCCAGTCTGGGACCTTTTAGTACTGCCTCTGCGAAGTAAGATGTTCCTCCCAATTGTGTGGCATAAGTATTCCTCTGGTCATTATAGAGCTGTGTGTGAGACTGATAAACTGAAGGTGGTGCATTCCCTTGAATGTATTGTCCAGTGACTGGGTTAAAAGTGTGTGGGGGGATATATTGAGGAGCAATCAGTGGTGAAAAATGTCCAAAATTTCCAGTATGCATGCCCTGGTGTGGCATTGGCTGTTGCATAGTGAAAGGTGGTTTTGGTGGTAAATTGGGTGGAATGAGGGAGGGTATAGTGGGCAGTGTGGGTGGAGAGATTCGAAATTCAGAGGGGCGTTGTGCGTCCTCTTTGACAGTAGTGGTAGTGGTACAATCAGTGAAAGGTACAGTTTGTGGTGGAACAAGTGCAACAGATGTAGTTATGAGTGGTGGTACAGTAGACTGAACTTGATTGAATGCATTTTGCAAGTTAGCTGCAGGGAAGGGAGCAGAATTGATACCAACATTAGTGCCCATCTGTATGGAGTCCTTCTGGTTGTGTGTTGATGTTGACTCTGCATCCGTCTGTCGCAAAATCTGCTGGAGAACTGAGTGCAAGGATGTTTCCATCGACGACAATTTCTGGTTGAGGAAGAGCCGTCATCTCCAACTGAATTTGCTGTACCTCTTGCTTCAGTTGGTGCAGGTCCAAGAGTTCCTCACGAATCCCTGCCATCTCCTCCTGGAGTTTGTCAATCGCCTGTTGGCCCTTCAAGCGTGTCCCGTCCGCCATGGAAACAGAACGGTGCGAGATGGCCTGCTCGAGCTCGTCGCACCGATTCGCCGCCAATGATGCACGGATCTGGTGAGGTGGGGAATTTTACCACGAGAGCAGTGAGCTCCCGCAACCACACCTGAAACCAAATCTGTGCCCGAAGGTCTCCGCCGCCAATACGCCTCCAACAACAACTACGCCGCCGCCGCGAATAGGGAGGGAGGGTTGGGGTTTTACCGAAGATCTGAACCACCCTGGCTCCGTTGCTCGATTCCGCCGCCGAAGAACGCCTGTGCTCTGATACCCTTGACAGGATCAGACTTCACATACATAAAACAGAGGCAAAATATGTGGGGAATTTCTCAGGACTGCTTTACTTCAAGAGGAAAGTTTGGGGGAATACATCGATATGAGGAAGAGGAGCAAACCTAGCTAGCTATCCTAAGCAAATATGCTTGTTCCATCTTATCCTCAACTCCCACCTGCTCCCAGCTTATAACCTGCTAGCGAGCGAAGGCGAGCGACAGCGACAGCTCCAGGCTTACAAGTCTTAGGACAATAGACAGTAAAAGTAAGTAGTCGTGGCCGCTCATCTTAGGTAGCGGTCCAACCATTCGTCTCAGCCGTTCATGTGTCTAGCCTTCAGTCTTCAGGCTTCCCGCTTCAGGTAACAGCAGGACTGGGTCCTGACAGAGAGGAAGGTGGAAGTGGGGGTACAGCCATGGGGAGAAGTGGAGGCCGACCTTGGAGATGTAAAGATGAAGGGCTCACTTGCTGGAGAGGTAGGGGATAAAGATGAGGGCAGATTTTTATTTTCAATAAATAAGATAATTACGAAATTCTCATTTAATTTTAGCTATTGGACCCAAAAATCCACATAAGATGTATTCGGGCTCCGATTTCGACAACAGAGTAGTGCATTTCGACCGCCTTGACGAGGCCGACACCACTACAGAGTCGGATTTATGATTCGATGAGCCAATTAAAATATAGATACAGGGAGACCAAAAACATGTTTTTATCGAAAAGTGATCATCAGAAATCAGGGGTGTTACGGTCTCACCACCTTAACTGGAACTCGCCCCCGAGTTCTTCTCTCCTTGAACCACTAAGGACGCTTAAAGCAATACATAAAATAAATAAACCACGAGATTTTTTTTTTGAGAGTGACAACTATTCTAGGTACTTTTCACGCATTTGGGACTCGAGTTCCCAAGTCGCTTCTCACTCCGTTTGTTTTGTCCACAAAATCTTGACATACTTGAGCTTTCGGTGCCTCAAGGCACACTTAGACTCATCGAGAATCTTCACGGGACGAGACTCGAGTGTAAGATTTTGATCAATAGTGACAGGATCGGAAAGAATGAGACGTTCGAGGTCTTCAAGGTACTTCCGAATCATCGAAACATGAAAAACATTGTGCACTTCACGCATCGATTGTGGCAAACCTAGGCGGTAGGAAAGCTTCCCGATTCGAGCAACCACGAGAAATGGCCCTACATACTAAGGACTAAGCTTGCCCTTGGTGCCAAATCTCACTATTCCCTTGGTAGGCGACACTTTAAGAAGCACTTGGTCACCCACTTGAAACTCCAGGGCTCGTCGTCTAACATCAGCATAACTCTTCTGCCTGCTTTGTGCAGTAAGCATGTTCTAACGGATCTCTGCGACACGGTCAACGGTTTGTTGAACCCAATCCGGTCCAAGAACTGCTCGCTCGCCTACTGAATCCCAACAGAGAGGTGACCTACACCTTCGGCCATACAGGACTTCAAAGGGTGCCGCCTTGACACTTGCATGATAACTGTTGTTATAGGCGAACTCCACAAGAGGTAAGTGATCTTCCCAGTTACCCTGCCATGACAGGGCACATGAGCGAAGCAGGTCTTCCAGGGTTTGAATTGTCCGCTCAGACTGACCATCAGTCTGAGGGTGAAAAGCTGTGCTGAACCAGATCTCGGTACCCAAGGCATTCTGCAAACCGGCCTAGAACTACATGCGTCCTCTTGGTCCTTAGTCGCTCGCAGGTGTTGTTCTCCTAAGGCGGCAACCTGCCAAAAATGGGTGCTAACAATTTCTCTACTAGCGATATGTATATTTTAGTGACCTACCATATATAGATGGCAGACCGTAAGGTGACTCACAATGCAAGTATCGTTATCAATTACCATGCACTTGCCCGGGCCCAACCGTCCCTAAGCCTGGGCACTTGTCCGGGCTTCCAGCCGGTCGTCGCAGCCTAATTTGCTGGCAACCTTGATCAAAAGTAGGGTTGTTAGTCTTTAAATTCACTATTTGCCCGGGCTTTGAATTATTCTTGGGTCAGCCATGCAGTATAATACTAGTAGCATACGATACAATTCATAGTGCATGGTATTATAAGGTTGGTTTTAGTCGCGCTCTCTCTCATAATTTTCTTACGTTGGATTGGTACTAACGTTAGGTTGGAAGGGGTAAGTATTCAAATATGACGGAATCCATCTCTCTCGTGATGATTGATGCGCCACAAGCTGTTTTGTTGCTAATGGCGATATACTTCTAGTTCAACTTTATTTATTCGAGCAGAAACGAATTGACAAAGATGTTTTCTCATTGCATGAAAACCGTGTTCGTTTGCAGATAAGCTCATTAACCTCAGATGAGCTGATCCAATTGGATCCCGCAGAGCTCTGCATGCCTCACTGGCCAAAAAAGGGAATCAACTTCATGGTAAATGTACTCAACATTACAGATTTCTACGTTGCTTTCAATGTATATACCATCAGCAGGAATGCAGCGCGGTACAAGGACTCAACAGTGCAAGGAATCCTACCACCGCGATCCACAAAAAGATGCATATTATATTGGATAATTGATGACACGGAGGAGCCAGTAGAAGATTACTTTGTCTGGAACCGTCTTGTCACTGAAGCTGTCGAAAGCGAAGACATCATTAGTTACATGGTTGAGGAAGAGAGCAAGAAACTGCCCTTTATAGTTAATAAGGTGAGTTCCAAGTTCCAACAATTGATCGCATACGAGGTTGCCATGGTAGTAGAATCATCCTACGTTTTGGAGCACCCTACCTTCGAAACACAGTGAGAACACGTTGCTTAACTTCTTATTTTTAGTTTTTAGCGTTGTAACATTTTTCATGCTACTCACACACATATCTACTGGTCCTTTTTTGTTCATCTAATTCCCAAAGAATAAGACTTCTTGAAATAGTCTGAACATCTTTTGTCTTTTTCAAAGTTGAGCGTCAGATAGTAGAAACAACCAGATGATGTAGTTACATGTACTGGTGTTTCTTCCGTACCCATTAATCCACAGCTGCATTCTTCCACTTTTTGTTGTTGTTGCAGATAAGCTTATGCGCCTCAGACGAGTTGATCCAGTTTGATCATCCCCAGCTCCGCTTCCCCTTCGTGCCAAACAAGAGGGTGTCCATGTTCTGCTTACTTAGAATAGTCAACGTTACAGACTACAGTGTTGGTTTCAATATATGGTGTGGTCCTAAAGACAATTCTGCGCAGTACGTAGCAGTACCGGGTAGAGGGATCCTTCTACCACAGTCCACACAGAAAATCAAGGTACGAAGGACCCCAAGGGAAAGGGAACCAGAAGACATGCAGTGCAAAGATAAGTTATTGGTGTGTAATGGAATTATGACTAAAGGTGTCGAAGTTAGCGATCTCCTTGGATACTGGAACGACGGATATCAAGAGCTGCCCGTTGTTCTTACAAAGGTGAGTTCCCTAATTATCAGATTTGTTAGTTTTAACTTTTAAGTACCTTTTTATTTTCCACCTGACCCGTCAAAAAGTTCCAGTAATTCATCCCATTGGGAATCGCCAATGAGTACCGTGTACAGAAATAGTAGTACACCTAAAGTATATTTGTTGGGATAGACTATCTTCATCGTAAACCTTTGTATGGTACCACTATTACTCTATAAACGACACAATTAATAACTATATGGGCTTCCTATATATGTTGACAGCCTGGAGAAAGCAGTGCAATGTAGGATCGGCAAGGTTGAATCTCTTGGATGTTAAGGCTTGAGAAGGTAGTGCATATGCTTCTTTCTTGTTACCGCTTTTGTACTCAGCTAAGGATATTGCTTATGGCCTCAGTCTGAGCATTTGTTAAACTCTTAAAACTGCGTTGCCACTCTGCATGTTGTATGGTTTTGGTTTGGTTCCCTTTTTGTAGCTCAGCGAGCTGCAAAAAGGAAATGTGGTGTCTTAAAACTCTTTGATGTAAGTCCACAAACCTTGTTCTGCGTGGTAATGGAAAATGGCGAGATACCTGTCCGAAAAAAAAATATAATTGCTTGTCTGCAATTATCATGGCATTTTAGGTGCACAAATAAAACTCCACTGTATTGGATAAACTCCACTGTATTCGTATCATCATGATATTAGTATGGTTCCTTTATCCAAAAAAATATAGAATATAGTTTCAGCAGTGTCTAACTTAACTAATGCGTTTACAAGGGCAGAATTATTAAATGGCCTTTAGTAATTATTATAGGGAAGTGCTGGTAAAGAAATTGTAATTTACCTGTTGGCTTTTACCTCAATTATCTTCTTTGTATGTAGATGTTTTGCTTTCGAGTGATATATATGGTATACTAGTTTATATGGTATACTAGTTTTTCACATTTTTGCAGTTTTGAACTTCTAATGAAGAGCATGCATGTTTATCTATGTAGGCGCGTCATGGGTTCATAACAGAATAGAAATCCTGGATATGGCCATGTCAGAATGAACATGTCTTGCGTACCAGAAAGTGTCAGCAATGAGCTCGAGAATGAGGAACTGAAGCCGGTCTTGCTGGTCATCGCAGGCCTGCAATCATCTCACTATTTTAAACAAAAACTTATTACACGTACTGATTTCGAGTTGGGACCATAGCTTGAACTACTCTATCTCTGGTTAATTTGTACCATTACTGGAACTTTCTGGTGGATTTATACTGTACCTCGCGATTCGCTGTACTACTTATTATCAACTTAAATAAATTCTCAAACTTTAGAAGAATGAATAGCAGCAGTCGATCAGCAGTGTGTCTTAATTTGCTGCCTCGATCGGTGCCTGCTTCGTGATAGCTGGCATCGAGGAAGTGTGCCCTTGGAATCACCTCCTTGCGGCAGATGCAGAACATTTGCCAAGGCTGGTGCCAATTGTGTGCAACACACACTGACAAAAGAGTGTGATATATGGTATCTGAACCTCCTTGCGCACGGCAGATGCAGAATCTGGTATATATGGTTACCTTACTGGCGTGTCATGTGCAACGTTTGCCAAGCCTGCAGGTGCCAATAGTTGTCTGCAACAGAAGACATGAAGTACTAATTCGTAGCATACGAACAAAAGAGTGGAATAAGACTGGTCAGATATCTGAAAGTGTCAAATTAACTCACATATACTTCTATGAGAGGAGTGCAGATTTGGCATGCAGGTATGTGGTACCGCCGGGTCCGATCAAAACTCGCAGGTTTCAAGGAGGGTCCACGAACCAATGTATTTGGATATTTTCCTAACTATCTGCATTCCAATTGCGGCGTTGGTGCGCGTTGCGGTCGATCGCAGCGCCCGTCGGTGTGAGTCGTTCCGTGGCTGCGTAGACGTCGACTCCTCGTCCACCTCGTAGCGGCACCTACTCCTAGTAAACTTCAACTCCATCACCCATGTTGCACAAATCGACCAGAGAGGAGAGAGCTGACTAACTCTCCTCCACGTCGCCTGCATGCAGATGCAGAGCGCCTCTCCTGAGAAGTATCGAGTGTCGCATACTGGAGTGTCGCATACTGGCCTGACATCCCTCACACAACACTCGTCACGGAGATCATCAAGAAGCTCCTAAGGCCTCTGCCAATGCAAGTTTCTTAGCACGTTTCCACATGCACTTTGTTGATGTGGCATGGTAATTAATGAAGAAAGATAGTGAAGTTGTATCTTAGCTAACATACAAGCTTTGCACGTGGTCATAGGCAAAAAATATTATTAGCCCAATCATATGAATGCATGAGCACCAAATCATTTAATTTAGATACAACCCACAAGAGACAATGCATTGTACTACTCCCTCCGTCACAGTTTATTAGGCGTGCGCGTATCCCTAGGTTGCTAATTTGAGCAAGTTAATATTAGTTATATATTATAAAAAATATATCATAAGAAAGTTTAGGCGTTCTATTTTCTAATGATATAATTTTTGTATTATATAATTTATATTATATAGATTAAATTTGCAACCTAGGGATACACGCTGCCCTTATAAACTGAGACGGAGGGAGTAGTAGTCTTTTAAGTTTTTAATGCTCCTATGCTAACGTGTTAAGAGATGATGCATTGGCATAGGCCTAATGCTGGAGCGCCTCGTGATGTGGGGCGGCGTCTGCAAGGAAGAGCTGTTTGTCGCCCTCCTCGACCACTGCCCGCGCCTCGAGATGCTCGATGATAGTTACTGTCGGCCCATGATTAGGGCCTCGCAATAGCCTATTGCAATGAGGATCCGCAACAGCAACATCAAACACCTCATGATGCTAGATGAGATTTTCCTGATCTAGTCTATTAGTGACACTAAACGCTTACTATCTTCTTTTTTTTTTTTTTTTTTTTGACAATCTTACTATCTACTGTCACGCGGTTCGTTACAGGTTTACCAATACCTGCTGCTGTAAACGTACTAGCTTGAACAGAACGCTCCTCATTATCTTCGTTTCGTGAAGACAAGTTATGTTGGGTCTTAAAATATTCCTTGTTATTTGTACTTATATAAGTTCGAATAAACATACTGGTATCCGCCCCAGCAAAACTCAGGATCAACAATATATCTTGAACAGAATGCCGTGCACTCATCTGTCAAATATGCTTCAGCGACAGATCCTTCCGAATTACCTCAGTTGCTGGATGAACCATTCCAGGAGGGAAACAACCGGACTCACTGCTGGTGCTATGTCCTGAAGCGATTGCAAGCTCTAGGAGCTCCTTGATAGATAGCCGGCGCGGTTAGGTCCGGGGGCCTCCAACTAACCACCTGCGAGTCCCTCCCTAACCCGCCACGACTTAACCACTCTCCATGTGACCTCCGTGAAAAGGTGCGGGAAAAATCACCTAGACAAACCATCCGACAACCACTTTCCTGACCATAACAACGTCAATGCACAGTCCCCCAGCTCTGATATGGTCGCAGCCGTCCATGGAATTTTGACTTTTTCCAATTGATGGGTTTCCCAGCCTACCGAAACTTGGTCACGGTCGATGTTATTTTGTACCTTGTCGTCCCTATGAACTTTATAAATCAATGCTTACATTGTGTCATTAACATTGATACTTTTTTCCAGATTATGTGGTTAATCATGTACGGGAATTCTGCACAAAATTTGTTGTAATTTGATTTAGGGTTGAAAACGGTAAGAAACTTTCCGGTCTTAATCATAGAAAAAGAAAACAGAGAGCAAATAACAGAAACGAAAACAGAATTTTACGGAGATGAAATTGAAAACGTCTAAAACAAAAAACTACAAAGGAAATGAGAGAGCACATTCCGAAGGAAACGAAAACGAAACGGAAATTGCGGGAAAACAGGAAGTTTCCGCATATAGGACCCAGCCAGACCATGAACATACAGGATGCAACCATGCAAGACCACGGCCTACGTGCAACCAGGCCTGGATATGTCCATTATATAAAGCCTAATTTATCCAATTATGTACATGTAGTCAGTGGCGGCGCCAGGAATCGGTGGCTGGGTATTCAGCCAAATGCTTTTCTAAAAAAAAAATCAGCCAAATGCTTTTCTAAAAAAAAATCAGCCAAAATTTTCCCCTAAATGCAATATATGAACCAAACAATACGGAAAATCTAGGGGAATTTTTTTCTTCATTTACTATTTACATTACAAGAAAGAGGAGACTCCCGTGGTGCAATGGTCGGCAGGCTGAAGCGCCAAGTGCCAGCACCCGGGTTCGAATCCTCACCTCTACCTTAATGACAATACCGGGGTGAAGTCCTCCCTCCGGTCTTGTTATTTTTTTTTTTACAAGAAAACACGAGGAAATTTTGGAAATTAAAACATTCCATCTGCAAATTAGATCTACTACTAGTACAGAAGGGTGGAACAAATCAAACCAAAGTGGATGTCGTGGTTGTTCCATGGCGCTTGATGCCGTCCGGCAAGGACCAGCCCGAGACGACGCGATTGGAGGCGGCCACACGAGATCCCTGCCGTGGCGCAGCGGCAATCGAGCTCCTCGTCATGGCGCTGGGGGGCTGCGGCACGGATCCATGCCTGATGCTGCCTGGCCTCCTTGTGGAGCAGCGTGCGTTGGTGCGTTGGCTACTCCCCTCCCAGATATCCCGCCTCGCCCTCAACGATGGGCTGCAGCGCGAGGAGGTCAGTGGAGCGGCAGCTGCCGATGCGGCCGGAGCCCCGGGCGTATGTGAGAGAGACGAGTTGGGAGAGGCAGGGGTTCGCCGAGGAAGAGAGGGGCAGACGAGGCGCGAGGGGAGAGAGAAAGGGGATCGATGTGAGAGGTGCGTGTGTGTGTCGCCTGTGTAGCAACCCTGGCGCTGTATTTTGTCGATGTGTATACACATTTTTTTCTTCTCCAAATCTTGGGTATTCACCTGAATACAGGTGCATACCCCTGCTTGTCAAAATTTTAAACTATGTATATGGTACTTTATGTTTAACTGTTGTTGGTCAAGGTGAATAATTCTTTGTCTTGTTAGCTACTTCTTTAATTATCTTTGTCTTGTACCACTATTGTGTTTCGATAAATTTTGGCTTTCATATCATATCGTTTACATACTCATTTTTGATGATTTCTACTTCCGTGTTCGTTTCTGGGGTCTTCAATTTCATTTTTGATAACGACAAATAAGTGGAAACAGAAAATATAAAACATGTTTCTGTCCGTTTCCGTTCGGTTTCCAATCCTATTTTTTAACATTGTGAGGGATTGTCGAGCATAGTCTCAAGTTTCACATGAAAAACTTTTTTATCGTTAATTTCCTACAGGCTGAACCGCCAACGTAGCGTTTCACAACATAACTGGTTTGTATCTTCTCATGCAAACTTTCCTAGCATCGATCATGAAGTCACGAGAGTCACATGACACATATAGCCAAACATGTTTTATACATACATTCCCATAGCTAAAACCATCATTATCCCTCCGTCTCTAGAAGTAGGGTGTATAGTTTTCTGCACGGAAATTATAAAACCGTTTGCGGAGGGAAATTTACACCAATATTGGACAGAACTACCTCTAGCTAACTGCCACGGGAAAACAAAAAGTTTGCATGAGATAAGAGAACGTAATCAAATCTCTAAAACAATTGTTAAGATAAGTTGTGAAATATAATACACCCTTATATATTCTAGCTTTTTTTTCTCAAAAACTAATACACCTTATAAATAGGAAACGGAGGGAATAGCATAATTCAGGCATGATAATAAAATTTTCAAGCTAGAGTGCAGGATAGTATAGTACTTGTGCAGAGGTACGCTGACGATGCTATTACCTACCTCGAGTAGTGAAAACAGGTCAATAGGAAAAACAACCAACTTATCTTTACACAAGGTTAACACAAGCAAAAGTATCTATCAATAGTTGTCATGCAAACTTCCTTGTATCAGGCTGTGGCAACACTCGCATAGCTAACAGGTTCATTTAATACATTAAGCGTTTAGTGTCACGAACACATGACAGTACTAGTAAACTAGTACAATTCAGTGAGGGGCAGCGTAAGGTCTTTGATGGTGCAGTTCTGTATCCTGGTTGCAACAGGCTCTTGCCAGACCCTAAATTTGGGATGACAGGAACGGACATTGAGCAGCTCGAGGTGCGGGCAGTGGTCGAGGAGGGCGACAAGTAGCTCTTTCTGGAAGAAGCCCCCGCGGATCACCACGCGCTCGAGCAGGGGGAGCTTCTTGATGAGTTTTTTTTTCTTCTGCGGGGGTGAAACTGAAAAGATTACACCAAGTTTCTTACAGAAAAACCCAGAAACAAAGGAAAATAACAAAAAGGCCCTTCTGGATTCCAGCTTCTCCTTCGCAGCGCAGCACGCTCCGCCGGCGAAACGCCGCCGCCACTCCTCCACTGACGCTTGGACTGGGAGGAACCCCTAAGCAGACGGGAAGTCGACGGTCCTCGGCTCCTAGGAACCTCCATCCTGCACCTCGAAGCGACGCCGGCTTGGGTAACATCAGCAGCTCCACCTAGGTCTTCAAAACCCGGCGCCGCCGCCACACGGCCACCGGGGAGGGGAAAGCACACTCGGGGGCTCCTCCGAGCCGGGAGTGCGCTGAAGGCGGCAGATCCGCGGCGAAGCTCCACCGGAGCACCCACCACAGAGGAGAAGGAAGCCACCTGCAAAAGCCACTCCGGCGACGCCGCCATCTCCACAGCGCCTCCGGCTAGCAACCTACGACGACCTACACTATTTACACACCGTGATCCGCCGATTCCCCAACCTCCCACCGCCGGAGCGGCCGCGAGAGGGGAGGAATCGAGCGGATCAACGGCGGCGAGGTGGTCAACGCGGGGGTTGTGCACAAATCGCCTTCCTCTGTACTGTAGACGGGGGGGGGGGGGGGGGGGGGGGAAGGAGAGGTCCAAGCTCTCTTCAGTTGGAAACTAGAGCTTCTTTGTGAGCGTGTCACGGTCACTAATGTAAGGCCAGTCTGCGACATCGAGACTTTTCAGCAGAGGCGCTCTGCATACATACATGCGATGATGAGGATGAGAGTTAATGAGCTGGTAAATCGAATTATTTGTGCGATGCGGGTAGGAGTTAGAGGACACGCATGTTGGCGAGGCGGACTAGGATGTCTTGATCGACGTGGCCGGTGAACGACTCGCACCGTCCGGCCTCTGGCGCGGCGATCCACCGCCGCGCGCGCCATGGATTTCCATCCGGCGGGGGGCGGTTGTTCCTGCCGGTGGTACCATGGATCGCCGTCATGCAGATCGATGTTGCGCCATAGCAGGGGCTCGCGCAGGGTGATCCTCCACCAGTGCGAGCACATGCGCCCCGCACCGCGGAGGATGTCGGTCTGTGGGAGTTTGCCGAGGACGATGCACAGGATGTCCCGGGGCAGCGACGACCAGTCCCTGATCCGCTCGTCCTTGCGGCGGTGGCGGCGGCGGCAAGGCGACGATGATGGGTAGGTTAGGGTTTGGCTTTTCCTCTTGTTCCGCCGGTCATCCATCGCGTTGTTCCTGCGGATGAGCGAGGTCGGTTTCCCTGTCGGTCGATCTATGCAACTCTTCTACGTACGTATTGGACGATGCTACATCGTGGTCGACCACGATCTGTCCCATCCCACGCATTTAATTACGAAATCCGAAAATTCAAAATATTTTGTAACTCAAACCATTTGTTCGATTTAAAATCCGTTTTCATCGTTGGACTAGTCGCGACGAGATTTCCAAAACTAGATCCCATATCGATATATTTTGACGACTTTTTTTAGGATGTAACTTTACATCCAATCAATGTTACATCCGGTTTTACATAAAAAGTTACATCCAAGTTACCAAAGAAAGTTACATACAGCAAAAAGTTACATCCGAGTTAGCGAAAAAAGTTACATCGAGCAAAAAATTATATCTGAGTTAGCGGAGAAAATCACATACAATAAAAATTACATCCCTATTAGCAAAGTAAGTTACATCAAGCAAAAAGCTACATCCGAGTTAGCAGAGAAAGTTACATCCAGCAAAAGAATTACATCCGAGTAAGCAGAGAAAATTAGGTTCGGCAACAAGTTACATCACAGTTAGCAGAAAAAGTTACATCCAGCAAAATTACATCCAGCAAACTTACGTCCTCTAAAAAAATGTCGTTAAAACATATCAACATGGAATCTAGTTTCGAAGATCTCGTCGTGATTTGTCCAACGGTGAAAACGAAATCTAATTTGGATAAATGGTTTGAGCTACAAAATATTTCAAAATTTCAAAATTCATAAATAAATGCGTAATCCGAAAGCCTACGGTGGCACGCGTGACCTTGTGCTCCTCCATAAATGCTATCCCGCACACGTAACTGTTAGGGTGGGAAACGGTCCATGTGGGCCAACTCATCCGCGTCGTCAAATTCCAATCATGCGGACACACTAAGTGAGCTCGCAATCGTCCAGATCGTGGTCAATCAAGAAGTAGAAACCGCGGTTCTTTTTCAGGATTGATTATTGACCATGCGTGCGTTCTTTAGTTAGCTGAAAACGAATTTAGCCTTGACGCTACTTGTAATGGGCCTAGCTCCCTCACCGATCACCGCAGCCTTCTTTGCTTGATAGGGCCGGCCGGATGGGCGGGTTAGGGCATGGAGCAGCGGTGGTGTGTCGCTACGCGAAGGGTTCCCTTCGCGAAGGGGAAATCCCAGCGAGAAACGAGCCTCCGTACGCCACGTGGCAGTACGTACGGCACCCGGCCGCCCTCATTTTTTCTCTTTCCCGTCTCCGGTGATTTTCCCCTCCGTCCTCTTCTTCCCCGTCTCCGGTGGCTCCACCGTGCATAGAACCGCCGTCCTGCATCGGCCTAACCGCCTGCCGCCGCCACCCGCGGCCGGCGCGCTCCGCGACGCCTTGCCGCACCGCCCTGCCCCAGCCGCCTCCTCCGCTGGTCCGCCGCCCCCCGGCCGGCCATCCCTCTAACCTCCCCCACCATTGCTCCTTCTCCGGCGACGGCGACCAAACCCCCCAAGATAAGTATGTTGCTCGCCTCCGCCGCCCTCCGCCGCGGCCAACCGTGGCTCCGGCGGCTCCAGCTCGCTCTAGGCTCGCCGTCGCTGGCACCGCCGCGGCCAGCCGCGTCGGCCCCAGTTTCGGCTCGATGGTGCAGAAACTACACAGGATGTACAACCATGTTGCTAGAGAATGTACACACACGTTGCTACAGGATGTACACACATGTTGTTACTGGATGTACACTCACGTTGCTACTGGATGTAAAAAAATTGGAAATATACAAACTGGAAATGTATAAAACTGAAAATATACAACCACACAGCTACCGAATGTACAAAACTGGAAATATACAAATTTGAAGATGTACAAACTGGAGATGTACAAAATCTGGAAATGTACAACCACGTGCTACCGGATGTACAACCACGTGCTACCGAATGTAAAAAAAAAAATTATCGAAACCTATCAACATGAGATATAGTTTTGAAGTTCTCGACGCGAGGAGCTGAAAAGTGAAAACGGTTCGTAATTTGGATCAACGGTTCTCAAGATATTTTATTTTAAAGTTTGGATTTTGAAAAAAAGGAAAAAACGAGGCGCAACCAGAGAGCGACACATATCAAGCACGGAGAGGAGGATGACGCGCGCGACGAACGAGAGGCCGACACGTGTCAGCACGACAGTGCGCGCAGATTTCCCTTCGCAAAGGGAACCCTTTTTTTAATGAATTCGTCGAGCTCAGTAGAGCGGTATCTCCTGAGATGTTTTTTCACGCAAATTCGTTACGGTAGTCTGCTTGGAGCCCATGGGTGTTGTTACGGTCTGGCATGTTTACAAAAAAATCTTAAGAAAGCTGATGGAGGAAATAATGAAGGTTTATTATTCAGTCCACTCTTTTGACGAAACATTGTATTCCCCCTAATGGCTAAAAAGTGTAGTCCAAGTTCATAGTTCTATCAACACAATAGACGTGATGTCACCATAGTGATACTTGCCTCATATGAGAACCCATGAGTTTTTCATGTCTTTCATTTAATTTTCTACAATTGGTAGTTAGCAACTTAAGTTGAGCCTTTAACTCAGCATTCTTCTTTAAAGCAGACCCTTCACGAGGAGTATAGTTAGTAGCACAATCATAATTGATAGATTTACCATTTTCGAAATTATGAGTTTAAACAGATAAATAGTTTCTTATCAGAGAATATATAGCGAATCATATAGTTTAAATTTTTCCCTTGCAAATTCTGGTATCAGAGACCACGGCGTTGCCATCAACTTGACGTGGTGAGCATCACCAGTGCTAGAAATGATTAAAGCAGAGCCACTAGTGCAGCATACAGGTGAGTGACAATTCTGCATATCTTTTTTTAGGACTAAATCAAAGCACGAGTAAACGGAACGATAGATGGATTTTTACTCAAGAGAGAGGGCTTTTATAGCGAGGAAAAAGGGAAAGAGGAAGCACAAAAACGATCTAGGCAACTCATCCGCAGCGTGTACCGTACTGTTACGCGATTGGTCAGCGGGGCCATCCCACGGATCGCTCCACTCGTGAACGCATCGTAACCGCTCACAGCTGCTGGGATCAAACGACAGGGACCAGGTATCACGCGGATCGATCGAGGGTTCGAGCCCCTCCCTTGCCCGGTGTTTTTCCTATAAATCCCCCCTCTTCGTCTACGAGGACGGGGCCAACACCAGCGGCAATGGCAAGGCCAAGGGCAAGGGTGACAGAAAGAAGGCCGGCCTCATATGAGGTAATTAATCAAATCAGTCCATTCACCTTGTGGTTGCTACAAATCTGTCTCCCTCTATTCGATTTTCAGTTTCGTTTTTCTGAACTTCCAGGACAACACGTGACAGACAAGGTTGGTCCAATGAAATTTTTGACCCGAGGCGAATCAAATAAATACACTCTATACTAAACTTCTATATTCATTTACATCATATTTTAGCGTGTTCTATTTGTTTACATGGTTTAACCACATATACAAAAATGTTACTCAATATTAGTTGGTGTTTTGGTCTAAAAATATAAGTTGGTCTTTTTTATTTGTACTGAATATGACTAAAAGATAGTATTGAATTGTATTTTGTATCAAAACTCTATTCTACAACTATATTTTCTAGAATGCGTAATAAATATGATTTACACAATAATATGGTCTCTAAAGTATGATCTAAAATATCTCAATAGTGGTTTGTAGTGTATGTTTAAGTAAATGTGTTTATAGAAACTTCTATACAAATGAACAATAAGGTTCTTTGTTCAGTTGAGTACAACTGATTATTGTTTACCCTTTTTTCTTCATCAAATTTTCTAGTAAATCAAAATTTAACAAAGTGTAGATGTTTTGAACTTGGTATTGACATAAATTGCTTAGGACTCATTTTTATTTATTGTAAAAAAATCAAATATCCCCATTTAGCAGCAAAAGTGGCTATTTTTTGTGTGTAATTCTTGTTTTAGAGTTAGTTTACAACCCCCCCCCCCCCCCCCCCCCCCCCCCACACACACACACACACACACACAAAAAAAGGTGATTATTTCTCGAGTCAGAGTCACGGGTGCGAATCGGATTTGTAGGACTAGAAACCGATCGATGTTCGTTTCCAATAGAGAACTATTTGAATTCAAACATGTATTTAAAAAATAGGAAATAGCTAGAATAGAGGGATTGATCAAATTTGCTTGTTGCCTAAGATGTTGCCTTGTACTATATTGTTTGCCTTGTATCAAATAAATCATGCCGCGGATGGAACCAAGATGATCCAAGTAAACCCAACAGATGATCCAAATGACCCATATGGTGCCTAAGATTTTTTTGTTGATCCATCTAGTCAACAATTTGGATTTTTGGACTGATCCTAGTATCGAATAGTTAAGTTCCGAAACATCAAGAATGATTCATCTATGATGATGGCAAACATTTTCATCGTCACAAAAACTTTCTTTGTCTTTGTTGTTTGTCTTGTAGGAAATTGAGATGAAGAAGATCAAGACTCTTAGTCTTTCTAGGATTATTTATTTTAGGACTTGCAATACCTCAATAATTGATGAAAAAATAGCCATGCGATCAATAAAGAGTTCTAATATTTGTTTCCCATTTTTTTGGTAAGAAAATTATTATCCATGTATTTGAATTATGGAATACTTTTCAGTATTATTCGAAATGAAACACACAATACCCCAATATCTCCATTTAACAGCAGAAGTGGTTCGTTTTTTGTGTGTGTACTCTTGTTTTAGAGTTTACAAAACCCAAAAAAATGATTATTTCTAGAGCCGGAGTCATGGGTGCGAATCGGATCCCCTGTATCTGTAGGACTTGGACCCGACCAGTCTTAACAAAAGAAAACCCTCCGCCACGGGAAGAGGAAAATAGAGGAAATCCCCCGTCACCGCACCAATCGATCCTCGTGTCGCCGTAAATCCACGCCGCCGCCGCCAACCTAGTCTCCGACTTGGCCTTCACCCCCGGATCCATGGCAGCGGTCTCCGTAGTTGTTTGTAGTGTATGTTTAAGTAGTCATATTTATTCAAACTTTTAGGCAAATAAACAATTATTTCATTTGTTCAGTTTAGTTCAAATGGCATTATTTTTTTCTCGTTTTGAACTTGGTATTGAAACATTGCTTAGAATAATCACCAATAAACAAAATATTGTATGGATTCTAATACGTTTGCATATGTAACTTTGATTATTTCGTATGCTCTTATGCATTTTGTGTGTAATCATTTTTTATAAAGTCTCCTGCTAGTTTAAGAAATAGAAAATTATTGCATGAATTAAATATGAAAATCTAATTATGTAGATTTCGTAAAAACCTGTGGGACTTATCACCGGAAAGAGAGACCATGTTGACAAATCTATTTATCGCTGGTCATAATGGTTTGTATTTGGAAATGAACTATTTTATTATTTTAAGATACACCCTTTGTCGACCCATAATGTAAGGTGAACGTGATTGTCACCATCTTTAATTCACGCTTTTGACCACTATTATAAACTAACAGTGTGGATTGAGCTTTGTATAAATGATATTGCTGCATTTTGTCTTATGGAATATATATATAATTTTACTTCCTAAGTACTTAAAATATTATTTTAGACATATTAGAAGTGAAATCATAGTAAAAAAATGTGTTTTTATGATAAAAAGTGATTAACAATTATTTTACAGACGTATTATAAAATAGTTTCTTTGACGTAATACATCGTAATGCAGTTATCACTATATAATACCTCAATAATTGATGTAAAAAATATTCATGCTATCAATCCTCCAAATAGGCTTTTGTCCCACTTTATAAATAAAGCCCAACCGGCCAAACGATACAAAGTGGTGGGGAGATCCCCATACAAGCAAGTAAAAAAAAATACCGAGACCTAAGTAGGGGCGAGCCACTAACTCGATGTCGAACATGAAAATAGGAGACGCCACGCCTACCACACAACAATCTAGACTACCAAACAAGAGCGGAAACACGTCACCTTGGAAGACCACCGGGCCCTGCTACGCCTACCACAACAAGCTATCGCCGAAGAGGGCCGTCTACCCTCTCGCTCCGGGCCGTGGAGCGCCGATCCTATGAGCCAATAGCGAGGATCACGGAAGGGGCACCAAAGGCACATGCAAAAGATAGGAGACCAATGATTCCTCGATGACGCCCGAAGAGGGTAAAGATGCAACGCGCCATCGACGCCGAGCCTGCAACGACGGGCAAGGGTTTTCACCCGGAACCTAGTCATGGAGAGGGATACCCACAACGACATCCGCAAGTAAAATATCCCCATTTAGCATAAAAAGTGTGTCCCAAGTTTTTTTTGTGAGTCTATAGTTTTTGTTTTAGACTTTATTACAAACCCCAAAAAAAAGATGATTATTTCTCGAGTCTGAGGCATGGGTGCGAATCGGATCCCCTGTCTCTGTAGGACTAGGACCCGGCCAGTGTTAACAAAAGCAAAACCTTCACCACGGGAAGAGGAAAAAACAGAAGAAATCCCCCGTCGCCGCCCCAATCGCCCCTCGCGTCGCCGTAAATCTACGCCGCCGCCACCAACCTGGTCTCCGACTTGGCCTTCACCTCCAGATTCATGGCGGCGGTTTCCGTCCGCCCCTCCACCCTGATGGGCCCAGCGGCCGGCTCCGGCTATCCCGAATGGGTCGATCCGGTCCTTGCTACACTCGATCGTGCGTTTTTTGACGTGGATTGGGACTCTGCCTTTCCGAACTCCTCTCTGGTCTTTCTCCCTCGCCCACCTCCGATCATCATCCGCTCCTAGTCTCCACCGCCACCACCATCCCAAACCCCGCCCATTTCCGTTTCGATCCCCTCTTCCTCCCCACCACCACCCCCTCCTGGTCACCTGGGGTGCCTAGGACTGAAAAAAAGCTCGAAGCTCGTCTATCTTAATGAACGCTCGACTGCTCGACTCGTTTGAGCTCGGCTCATTATCTTAACGAACCGAGGTGAGCAGCAATTTTTGCTCGTTAACACTAACGAGCTAAACAATCGAGTTTGCGAGTTTCACGAGCTACTCATTAAGCTCGATAGCAGCATGTCACATGGATGCGTCTGTAGTCTCTATTCCATTTGCTTGTTACCATTTACTTTGTTTCTGATGATTACTAGCTAGCTTGCTCAATTAGTTCGATGTGTGTATGTATTTCTACTCGTCAACGTCTGGACCTATGCATTTTTGTATGCATGACGGCATGATGTATTCTGATTCCTAGGGTAATTTCTTAATGAGCTGCTCGCGAGCGTTCGCGAACATATAACGAACAGAGCCAACCTTTATATTTAGCTCATTATCCTTAATGAGCTTAACGATTCGAGTCTTAATGATTACGAGTTTTAATGATCTGAGCCTTAACGAGCCGAGTAGCTCGTTAGTCCAGGGTGCCTACTCACGATGACGTTCTCGATCTTGCTGCTGCCGTATGTGCCGCATCTCGATAATAATTGCCGCTTTATCATTGACCTCTTCGATTTCCTCAAGGAGTCTCGATGTCTTTCAGGGGACGAGCGGAGGCCAGGGTGCAGCTTGCCAACTCCGTCGGCCGCGCGGCCGCTCCGCCTAGACCAAAGCTTTCACCTTGATGATGATTTGGTTAATTTCTGAACACGATGTTGTTGTGAGAAGAACAAGATGGAGCGTTGCATCGGAGAACCTCAATCAAATCGTCGGAGTTGTGGTTGCACATGAGGCTTGTACACCCGCCCTGGTGACCGGAATCACTCGCCTGAAACGCCAGAAAAATAAAAGGGGCCAGCGATTAGCACTATTTTTGGTAGGTTAGTTTCAGGAATTGCTTGCTCTTCTGAATATCAGAAACTCGAGAATGACGGAAGCTTGAGGAACACCCTGATGCGCTTGGTGCGTGCTTCCACCCTGCCTCGACGGGCTTTGGGGAATCACCGGTTCAGAGTTGCAGTACTGTAGTGTTGTGCTCGACCGGCCAGCAGGTGCGCCATGGGCAAAACCATGGTTGGCTGCAGCTTAAGGCTGGATGACAGAAAACACAGCATCGATCTGTCTCTGCCGCCGCGTCGAGCGAGCTCGTATCGTACAGCTCCGTGGTACGAATGGCTTGTGTTGATCTTGTGAAACAGGAATCTAGAACCACAAGATTTGGATGATATGCCAGCTCCAAATGGAACCTTGAGCTGGACAACAACGTATTTTTCCTTCTTCTGAAATCCTCGTAACGGTGCCTGGAGTTTGGAGACAAAGGTAGTACTACGTATTTGTTTATCTCTGAACCAGATTAGACGTGATGAAAACCTCGACCAAAGCTATGCTCGAATATTGGCATGGTTACTAAGAGTGACATGTGCGAGCAGTGATCCGAGCTAGCAGCCATGGGGGAGGTCGCTGTACGCCCAGGATGGCACGGTGGACATGAATGAAGGGCAACCCGGACTTGAAGAAGGACACCGGCAAGCTCGGCACGCACACACCATTCCATCTTCCATCAATTGTTGCTCTGCTCTGCTTCTCCATGAAGTCATGGCGATGAATTGCAGCAAACGAGTGCTGCGAGCGGCTGGCGTAGTACGGCATGCATGAGCACCAACCTGGTGAACTTCTCATGAACACTCCCTTGCCTGAACTGATGTTTCGCTCCCGTCGCTCCCACGCCTCTCCCGCGCAACGTTTTTCATCCACCACCTTCCGCGCCTCTCCCGTCTGCAACAAAGCTGGAGTCAAGTGGTTCGTTACAGTACATGTGCTGGCCATTCTGATGATTGGACCGGTTTTAATTGCTTTGGGTGCGGCAGATGATAACATACTACTAGTATACTTTTTTGCTGGAATCAACAAACCTGAAATTTATTCTTTTTCTTTCTAAATAAATGTCAAGATTGAAAAAAAAATCGAGTTTTGGAAAAATGTTTCGCTCCCGTCGCTCCCACGAGATGAGACGGAGGCGTGCTCGAGGCAGCTGGTGGCGGAGGCCGTGCTAGACGAGGAGGCAGTGGTGCTTGTCGAGGAAGCGGCGGAGGCCGTGCTCGACGAGAAGGCGGTGGTGCTCGACGAGGAGGCGCGGAGGTTGTGCTCGACGAGGAGGCCGCAGTGCTCGACGAGGAGGCCACGGTGCTCGGCAAAGGAGGCGGCGGAGACTATTCCCGACGAGGAGCCGGCGGTGCTTTACGAGGGAGGCGGCGGAGGCCGGTGAGAGGAGTAGGTGGCGGCGGTGCGAGAGTGGGGTGGGGGGGATGAGGATTAGGGGTGGTTGACCCTCGTTCGGGGGGGGGGGGGGGGGGGGGGGGGGGGAGGGTTCGAGCGAGCTCAGCCCTGCCGAGTAGCGAAGCTCGATCTGAAAACGAATTTTGCATTGACGTTACCTGTAATGGGCTTAGCTGACTTCTTGGGCTGCCTCACCCACCCAAATCTCGTTTCGTCGCATCAGGATTTCCTCTTCCTTGTTCCCCTCAAATCATAAAGCCCAAACCCTAGCCCAAGCAGCAGCGCACACACTTCACATATCTGATGCAGGCAGGCATGACATCAAGGAACCCAAACGGGAGGCACGATTTCATCTGCTAGTACAGAAAACTATGGATGGTACTATCTACAATCAGATGATCATCATTAATTTGACAGAAGCTAACATAATCCAAATCACCAATGAGGTTTCCAAAAAAAAAATCATCCAATGTGAGGCCAGTTGCAATTTCGTACAACAAAATAGCAAGGATTGGAGGCTCATTTTTTCCAATACTACAAAGGATAGACAAAAAAAGAAATTAGGTTCTACCGATTCATACTCCGAACCCAATCTTGATTTTATATTATTAATATTATGACTTTCCTTCCTCAACAACCAAATAGCAATAATAAATAAAACACACTATCCTTTGCAACTGGCCTCCGCGCAAGCTCGGGTCGTGACTCGCGGAGCTTTTTCCTATCTTGTGGTTCTTGAGGTTAGACTCCGAATTGTGACCAAGGGTGGTGCCTAAATTTGGGATGACAGTTACTGACATTGAGCAGCTCGAGATGCGGGCAATGGTTCAGCAGGGCGACAAGTAGCTCTTCCTGGAAGAAGCCCCCACGGATCACGAGGCGCTCGAGGAGAGGGAGCTTCTTGATGAGCTTCTTAATAAGATTCGTGTCAATGATAGGCCATTCGGCGACATCAAGACTTTTCAGCAGAGGCGCTCTGCATACATACATGTGATGAGGATGAGAGTTAGTCGGCTGGTAAATCCAATGATGAGGATGAGAGTTAGAGGACGTGCCTGTTGGCGAGGCGGACTAGGATGTCTCGGTTGATGTGGCCAGTGAACGACTCGCACCGTCCGGCGCTGCGATCCACCGCCGCGCGCGCCATGAATTTCCATCCAGCGGGGCGCGGCTGTTTCTGCCACGGATAGTCGCCGCCGGTGAGCCACAGCCCGTCACGCAGATCGATGTTGCGCCATAGCAGGGGCGGCTCGTCCAGGGTGATCCGTCGCCAGTGCGAGCACGCGCGCCCCACACCGCGGAGGATGTCGGTCTGCGGGAGCTTGCCGAGGACGATGCAGAGGACGTCTCGGGGTAGCGACGACCAGTCCCTCTGCTCGTCCTTGCGGCGGCGGCGAGATGAAGAGGACAAGGACGATCGGTAGATTAGGGTTTTGCGTTTCCTCTTGTTCCTGTCGTCCATCGCATTAGGTATTGATCTTTTCCCGATTGGTTATATGCGTTCTTTGGTTAGCTGAAAACGAATTTGGCCTTGACGGTTCCGACTTGATTTCTTTTCTGCCGGCCAGCTCCGCGGCAGGACAGCGCTGTTAAAAGTAATCTTGTTTAGTGTTAAGTCACCGTGTGTGGCTGCTATACACATCAAGTTTGAGTCTGATTAGGACATGGACTTTGTCGTGTACTAGTTAGCCTAGAGTTGTAGTCTAGCTAGTTAGTCTAAAGATGGAAGTTCAAAGTAGTACTAGTCCTGCTAGGATAAATACTTGTATCGTGTGTGTCCTTGTGTTAGAGTAGAATTAAGGACGTGAGGTCGGTTAGCTGTACGTGTATAAATACACGGTTGTACCGAGGCTTTGGATCACCAGATTACCATGAGAAATATTCAGAAAATAAATGAAAAAAAATAAGAGGCACGATATGTGCCTTTGGCGATAATTTTGCGAGTTTGTTTGTCGTGACAATCTGATTTGATTGATCCGTGGGCGGAATCCCAACAAGCGTGAGGAGGACGGTGTCGCGCCCAGCTCGTCCGCGTCCGCCTCCACGTGCACCTCGTGGAGCTCGCGGCTCCTAGCTCGTCCAGCCAGCTCGTGGCACGGGACGAGGACGGGGATGAGCCCGGCTTCCACAGGTCCCCATGGCGCGGACGAGGTTGAGGTCGGCTCGCCGGTTGAGGAGGAGACGACCGTGTCGTGGGACGAGGTCGAAGAAGGGGAGGCCATCGCGGCCGCGCTGTCTGCCAGAGCTAGGCCGCGAGCTAGGAGACGTCCGTGAGAGCATGGCCGCCGGGAACGCTGTTCATGGTGCACGCCCTACTTCACCTCTCCAGGCAGTACTCCACCATGAGCTTGCCTTGGCGCTCCGGCAGACCTTGCCCTGCTTGTCCATGGCACCCCATCTCCAGGGCTGGCCCTGAGATTTTCGGGGCCATGTTCGAAACTAAAATTTGGGGCCCTTTGGTATAGAGATATCATACAGTGAATATTTATATTATCACGTAAAATATATTATCAATTACAGGCAAATGCAATCAAAATCAGTAAGCATATTTCAAAATACTTATACATATTACCTTAAAAATTTCTTCTAACATCGTCGACACAATGAACATAATAGACAAAAAAATAGACAAAGGCTTAGTCTTGACAAGAATGCCGATAGCAGCTAGCAGCTGTACTTACCTCCTCAAGTGAATGAGTGATCAGGGCGTATAGCAGCTAGCAGTACATAATTAATTGATTTGAGTACAGGCGTATAGCAGCTAACTCACCTCCTCCAGTGATCGCGCCTATCGTGGATTGGATTCATGGTCAGGGTACCTCCCGTTGCGCCTCCTTTATCGTCGTCGCCGCCCAGCCACGGCCATGGCGCCTCGGCCGGCTGCCGCTTGGGGATCGCCAATCCAGGCTTGTGCCGATCACGGGCGCGACTCGCGAGTGGGCAGGATTTGGGCGAAGGCGGAACGGCCGAACGACGGAATTTCTACGGAAGGCCGAGAGACAATGATGCTTAGTTTCCTGCGTCTGTGTGCGTGCGACCCTTGCCTCTCTGGACCAGTTAAAAGACTATTTTATGGGCTTACAATATATTATATATATACATACTTACGCAGCTGAGGGGCGCTTGATTTTGGGGGCCCGGTTCGGCCGCACACCCTGACCCCCATAGGGCCGGCCCTGCCCATCTCGTTCGAAGGAGGAGGAGCGAAGAGGTGGAGAGCGGCATGAGGAGCATGAGCGCCTTGACGTGGGCGAGCACGAGCCGTTTCTGGCCAGTGTCGGAGGTCCAGGAACGGAGCTGCTCTGATTGATTTCCTGCATGGCTGCTCTGATTGATTTCCTGCATAGGTTGATTGCTTTCATGCGGTTTGAGACCGTCTGAACCAGCAAAATATTTCTGATCACGGTTTCAATCGCGAAACCAGCAAACCCACTACAAACCATGAATAGGCTTATCAGTGAATTTGGATGTTTTGTCCGAAAAAAAGACAGATTGCATGTGTTTTAATCAAGGGTTAAAAATAAATTATATTATAATCAACGGTTAAGAAAAAATATATACGACCAAACCGAACGGTACCACGGGTTCCGTCCGAATCTCTACTATCTAAAAAGAACGATTGGTTCTGTCGTACGCAGCCTTCGCGTTTCGCTCGTCCTTCGTCGTGCTTCTGCCCGTCCTTCGTCGCTTCGCTCCTCGGCTCTTCGCTCTTTGCATTTCACCCCTTCGCTCGCTACGATCTCCCCACCGCCTCACCCCACTCTCCGCACCGCCGCCCGGATCACGCCCCACCTGACCGCCACCGCCGCTGCACAGATCTTGCCTCGAGCGGCTCAACCTCCATCCTCCGGCGCATCCACCACAGCCTCGACGCAAATCACTCCGCTCTCCCATTCCTCCCGGAAAGATCGGGTTCCCCATTCCTCCCTCGCATCTCACCCCTGCAGTCCCACGTCTCTTGTTTCCAGAGGATCTCGATCTGGTCTGGGGATAACTGCTACGGCCGGGACGGGAATTGGTGGGCGAGATCTCCAATGTCGCGATCCCCGCGTCCGCTCCGCATGCTCCACCAAGTCCCTGTTTGTGGCTTGCCTCAAGATCCATCCTGTCATCTCCGTGATTTTCCTCCTCATGCTCAGCCAGCGACAGCGAGACCTCCGCCCTGCAACGCGGAGCCGCCCCTTCCCGCGTTCCTCCACCACCACCGCATGCGCCTCTGGAAGCTGCCCTCGCCGTGACACACCCACCACCAACAACAACCCGATGATGGACGCGCCGCCGCAGGCATTGCCGTTTCCCTGGATCTCGTAACTGTCGTAGTAGCAGCTTGCCACCGTGGCTACCGTCTCCGGCTCCGCAGGTGCTTGTCGCGGCACAGTAGAGGCCCCCCACATTGTCCCTACAATCTTGTTACATCGAGATCCCACCACCTTCCAAGTATAGCAGAAGCCAATCTATGATCAAAGGTACATACTGATGTTCACTCAATAAACATCATGCTACCAACAAATCATATTGTGTTCTGAATTATCCCACTCGATAAATATTATAGTTGCAGACAGACAATGCTAACTCATCAACTAATTTGATGAACTCATCAACTAATTTGATGAACTCATCAACTAATTTGATGAATTCCTTTGCCTGTAGGCTGTGGTAGTTCAGAACTTCAGATGTCGGCGTTAGTTTGTTTTGTTGTCCTGAAAAGAAAAACATCTATTGTGTCGTTGTCCAAACTGCTATACAACTCTTTTATTATTCACTCATCTTACCTTTGTTATTTATCTTGCAAATAAAGCATACTTTGTTTTTAATTAGTTTTATGTCATGACAATAAAATAGGCATTGTGAACTTTTGTTGGATATCCTGCTATACGATGAACCGCCTTTGGTATATCTTGTTGGATATTTCCATCGAGATGTATTCAAATATTATCAACTTGATACTACGGAGGTTGGGTAAAATTCACATAACTCACTTCCTATCTCGTGAATGCCATTATTTTTTGGTAGTTATCCGTTATCTATAGCTCTATGTAAGTGTTCTCTGCATTCTGGTACTATGTTTGGAAAACATTTGATTCTTGCACATCAGAGGTAACATGCAGATATTTGCAGGCACGTTGCATGGAGTATATCACACTGCTAGGAAATAGCCTCTCTTTAGTGCATTTAACTTTTATGTTCATCTACTTGAACTCTCTTACTCTCTTCATGTTTCTTATATTTTCTATGGAACTTGCACGACAAATTTCAGTGATTATATGAACCTTGGAAATATCTGGACCTTTGTGGTACAATTAGGGAATAGCAAGATGACGTGGAAATTCCTTGACACTACTAGAAAAAAGGCCTTTAGTCATGGGTCCAGAGGGGCTTTCGTCCCGGTTCTGCACCCGCGACTAAAGGGTCGGGACTAGAGGGGGGGGGGGTGGCCTTTCGTCCCGGGTCTCCACGACCTGGGATGGAAGGGCCTCCACGTGGGTAATACCAACTGGGACCAAAGAGTTCCTGCTTTTTGTTTTCCTGCTAATTTATTTTTAGGGGTTTCCATTTTTTTTGTTTTAACCAAATGCTTTCTTTTTTTGGGGGGGGGGGTTAAATCAATAGGTGCCGTGTCGCCGTGCCGTGCCGTGTCGTGCCGTGTCGTCGTGTCCGATGCCGTGTCGTGTCGTGTCGTGCCGTGTCAGTGGTACTACCATGCATTAATATTTAATTCATATATACATACATAACGTTTCTCACACGTCGAGATTATGTTTCATATATACATACATAACGTCACACGCCGACATAATGTTTCTCACACGTCGAGATGATGTCAATTACATGTCCTCGGGCAAAACAAAATTTGTCGAGTGAAAAAATTCTCCATCTCTCTTCAGGACCGCGGAGTTAAACAATCCCGCAATTTCCTCTTGAAGTGCTTTTAGGCGCTTCGATGGTATGAGCTGGTCCCGCATTCTCTCCATCTAGATCAATATGAATATGTGAGTTGTTTATAACTATATATATATATGAAATCATAATAAAATAATTTATGGATGGAAGTCAACACAATATGCATGGTAATAAAAAGTGAGAAGAGTGTATACATACATCACGCGTTCTTTGTTCTCTATTCCGCTCAGAGACAAAAGAGCGTATGTACTCGCAAACATAGAATCCACATAAATTTGTCCCAGTTTCCTGCCTCAGACACCACTTTACAAAAAAATAGAATTTAATCAAATAATAGTGAAGCTTCATAATGGTATTGAAACTAGAATTAAAGAGTTGCTTCATAATGGACCTATATATATAGTACTACTTACGTTGGTGGTATAAAAATACAGCTCCGGTTTCCACTCCCCTGAAACGATCTTGATGAAGCGTTTCCAAACACTGCCCGCCAATAGAATAATGATTAAAGAAGTTATTGATTAGTTGGTATCTGAAAATGAATGACAGAGGTCGATATAGAGCGATAATGATTGAAATTACATCTGGAGCATATCTTGAATGCGTTGGTACTTTTCCATTGGTTTCCTTAGCGAGTCCATGACTTGAACGACTCCTTGGTCAACTCTAATGATTAGCAGAATCCAGTGGAAACTGCGCACGTTTATATGTCAATGACTCATCGGTTACACTAAAGATATGCAAAGCAAAATAGAATGGGTAGAAGGTAACACTCACTTGTTGACGTAAGGAAAAAGTATTTCTCCGCAAGTATTTTGGTTCACTAACCAATTGACCAAGCTATCCTCGGTGGTCTTCCAATTGTATTTTACGGTCCGTTCATTAACATAATTTGGGTCAATGAACCCAGTGTCATAGATGCCCTTTTTTCTGCATTCGACAATCATCATTCTACAATACAAAAGAATATAGTGAGATAATTAAAGGCAATGAACGTGCAGAGCTGAAGACTTAATTAAATTGCAGAAATAAATCACTTACAAACAATAGGAACTGACGATGACTTTGTCGAGGGCATCTTGATTGAATAACTGAAATATTTCCGAAAACGGAATATATAACAAGTCATCCGTGAAGTAATGCTTTTTCTTATAACTCACCCAGAAAGCTTCATGCCCGGCCGCTACAGCTTTCTCGTACCAGTGATGCAATCGACGCAATTGGTATGATAGAGAACTGATCTCCTCAGGTCTGACCAGGGACTTCCCGAGTTTATATGTCCATGCATACTGATACTGTTGCTGTGGTTGTACGAGCTGGGCAACCTTTTTAGTTGAGATCACCTTCAGCGGGGATATCGACTTTTTTGCCTGTTCTCCGAGCTGGGCCACTTGTTTCCCGCGTTTTGCAGCATAGAACTGCTCCTTCTTTAGTCGATCTGCCGCCTCCTTGTCCTCCTTCATCTTCTGCTTCTTTAGGAGATAGGCAGCCTTCTTTTCCTCGGCCTCTTGACTAATTGTCTTCAGCATGACACGATCATAGTCATTTGCCAATGGAGGTGACTTTGGCCGGGGATTCCTGAAATTTTTCAGAAATGTCTCAACTTTTTCTGGATCCAGTTTCTCTCTAGGCGGGGGCCGTTTCGGAGCTAACTGTTCTGTAATATGGGCACGCACCGATTCCTCGAGCTCCTCTGGAGTCAAGTCGTAAGGTCTCTTTGGAAGAGGCTTTAGCAACTCGCGTTCCGCTCGAGATAACTTATCTGCACGTGTCGACGTGAAGGATAGTTTCCGCTTTGACGAGAAGGTCTTTTCCCGGGGCGGAATCGAAGGACGGGACGTCGCGCGCGATGGACTCGCGACGGATGGGGCATCGAGGGATGGATCTTCATGTGAGGAGGATATATCTTGGGGGGATGAATCTTTAGGTGGGGGAGATGGATCTTTAGGCGGGGGAGATGGATCCTTAGGTGGGGGGGATGGATCCTTAGGTGGGGGGGATGGATCCTTAGGTGGCGGGGATGGATCTTGCGGTGGGAGGGATGGATCTTGACGTGGGGGGATGGATCATTAGGTGGGGGGATGGATCTTGAGGTGGGGGTCTGCTGCTGGATCGAGGAGTCAAGTTCGGAAACACGATGTTTTCCTTGTTCCAGAGAGCGATACCCTTCTCGACTTCTCCCAGTGTCTTCTCGCCGTCACCTCCGGGAATGTCAAGTTCCAGATTAGCATATAACGGCACAACTTGATCCACCCCGACACGAGCATAGCCCTGTGGAATCCCTTCGAGATGGTAGCTTGCTCCAGCTGGATTAGGTAAAGCATAGCCGACCGCCACCTTGAAAGACATGTTCTTCATTGACATGTGTAGCTCACAGTCTGTCTTCTCCGTGATATCATCCACGGGGTAGTGAGCCGCCGGTTGAAATTGAGAATTTTCTACATGCGTGGAACCCACGCTGCTTTTCCGCTGATCAGATGGGGCGGCTTCTACCTGCAGCTGAGATTCATTTTGCTTACTAATTGAGTCGAGTCGCTCCTGCTGCTCATGCACCTTGCGTTCCAGTGCTGATAACCGGTCAGACTCCTGCTTCTTTCTTCTCTGACGGCTTCTATAAGTATCAGCGTCTTCCGGAAAACCTTGCTTCAAGGTGACACCGCCTCCATAGCCTCGTAATCGTCCAACGTGTTCAGGATTCCCGAGTGCTAGTGTCAGCTCGTCATTCTCTCTGTCAGGGACGTACTCTCCCCTGCGAACTTTATCTATTGCGTCCTCAAGTTGTTTGGTTATATACTCAATTTTTGCCTTCCATTTTCCCTGAGCAATAATCTTTCCTGTCTGTGGGTCCAACCCTGCCCCATGCGCGAACAACCAAAACTTGGACCTCGGGGGCCACTCCGCTGTCTGTGGAATGATCCCGTTATCAAGCAGTCGTGCTTCAAAGGCTTCCCACTTAGGCACGGCAGCCCTGTAGCCACCTGCCCCCAAACGGTGGTGATATTCCTTCTTCGCAGCATTTAACTTATTTTGAACCGATCGGGCCAGAGCGCCCTCCGATTTTCTTTGCTCCACAAATGTGGGCCACTGCTGTTGTATCTTCACTAGTGCTCCAGTGAAATCTGGATCCGTCTCCCCGGCCTTTTTATAAGCTTTCCATAAGTTTTTCTTCCAGGTCCGGAATTGTTCGGCCATCTTACTAAGCGACCACTCCTTCACTTTGTCCATCAGGGGAACCGGCAGATCTGACGGTAGGCTGACCTTTGTTAAGAGCGTGTCCCAACACAATGTTTTTAGCCTCTCCTCGACATAAGTAGCTGGGTTGTTTACATCCTTCGGCTTAATCCACTCTTCAAGGTTGATCGGGACAATGTCCCTTACAATAACCCCGCATTGATTAATGTATTTGCGGCGGTTGTCGATGGGTTCCAAAGGTTCCCCACTAGCACTAACTTTGTCGATCACTATCCTACGACCCTCCTTCAACGGCTTCGTCGGGCCTCGTTTCAGCAATGCTGTAGATGAGGATGATCCGGAGGGCTAAAAGAAAAAAATGGTTCATTAATAACAACAATATACAACTTAAATAATACATCTAGTGTGATCGATGTACAGAGGCTTAATATACCTCGCCAGAGTTTGTTAAGGGCACTTCCCCCTCTCCACCATTTTCTTCTTCCGGAACCCCCTCACCGGAATCATTCAGAAATTGGGAGCCGTAATCTTCTGCGGTTACGGCATCTTCTTCACCGACAGGCGCGGCCGCACGTCCTGCTATAATTTCCATGATTCGCAGTTCGGCGTCCTCATCTCTGCCAACGTCCGGAAAATTTGGATCCATCTTCTGCACAAACCTTTCGAGTCTGTCGCTTGCTAACCTGGAAAATAAAAACAAAATCAAGATTAATTAATTTAACCTAGCATCAATATCATCCATATATGTCTTGGACAGCCAACAAGTGTACTCAAAGTTATAGTTTTGACTAAAAGAGGTACAATATCAGGGGGGGGGGGGGGGTCTAGCCGAGTATCCGGGGTTAATAGTTTTTTTGCGTTATTTACCAAAATGTCCAGTACTGAATTATGGGTCCTAAATGCATGAAATTGACATTATTTGATAGATATTAATCCACTGATCATTTTGGTATATCATTGCAATTTTTGAGTTAATATTCAACAAGTTATGATATTTCCTAACACTATACATGCATTTAAATTTACCTAACACTAATTTAAATTTACTATACAAATAACTAAAATTCCTATGCCGGGCATATATAGTACTATACAGTTTGCTATCAAAATTTGATTGTTTGCTATCAAAATTTGAATGTTTGCAATCACAATTTTTGGATAGACCTAAAATTCCTAACACAATTTTTTGCTAACACTAACAATATTTTGCTAACACAAATAAGGACTATTTGCTAAAGTAAATAAGGAATTATAGAAGAAACATAAGTTTAGGACTTAGAAGAAACATAAGGAATCCTAACACACTAACAAATTTAAAAAACAAATTTCTCACTAACACTAACACTAACATTTCCTAACACACTAACACACTAACATTTTTCATGTAAAAAAAACACTAACATTTCTAGGAAAATATTGCTTAGCCATTTTCCCTAGGTTATATCTTTTGTATAAATTTTATTTTTGGGTTCATACCACTTGATCATGTCAGTACATTAACCATAATAACATATTCTACAAAGTTTAATTTCTAACAAAAACTAGGTTGCTCACAAAGTTTAGTTGAAAATAGTAAGATTTAACCACAACAGACACTAACAGAGACACTTTACTGGATAGCAAATTTAGCCAGACCAAACACTGACTTCGACTAACCACAACTAAAATCTATTTGCAGGGTGTGAAAGTCTAAGTTTCCCTATTTCCAACAAGCCCAAGTTTGCTAAATTTGGTTAAGTAGATTAACTAGAATTTGCATGCAAGTGGGCTAGTCCACACAGTTCTCACACTTGGCAGATTTTCAGAGATTTTCAAATCGGGCGGGAATGCACCTTTTCGTACGGCCGGAGGTGGAGGAGGGGGCGGCGGGAGGCCGAGGCGGAGCAGCACGGCGGCGGGAGGCCGAGGCGGAGCAGCACGGCGGCGGGAGGCCGAGGCGGAGCAGCACGGCACGGCGGCGGGAGGCCGATCGGCGGAGCAGCACGGCACGGCGGCGGGAGGCCGAGGCGGAGGCGGAGGCGCGGGAGGCCGAGGCGGGAGGCCGAGGCGGAGCACGTACGGCGGCGGAGCACGCGGCTGCACACGGCGGCGGAGCACGCGGGGGCAGGGGAGAGGGCGCGCGCGCGGCGTCGGGGAGAAGAGAAATGAGGAAGAAATGGAGGAGAACCGTCTAAATCGACGCGGAAGGGACCTTTGGTCCCGGTTCCAGACACGAACCGGGACCAAAGACCCTTTGGTCGCGGTTGGTAACACCAACCGGGACCAAAGGTCCCCCGGGCCGCGAAAATATGCGCGCGAAGCCGAGCGGGCCTTTGGTCCCGGTTGGTGTTACCAACCGCGACCAAAGGCTTTTTTTTTCTTTTTCTGTTTTCTAGTTTCTTTTTCTATTTTCTTTTTTGTTTCTTTTTCTGTTTTCTTTTATAGTTTCTTTTTCTGGTTTCTTTTTTGTTTCTTTTTCTGTTTTCTTTTATAGTTTCTTTTTCTGGTTTCTTTTTTGTTTCTTTTTCTGTTTTCTTTTATAGTTTCTTCTTATTACTTAAAAAGTCATATAATTTTCTAGTTTCTTTTAAAATGTTCCAATATTTGAAAATCATTATCTTTTTATTATTTATTTTTCTATTTTATTTTTATTATTTGAAAATCATATCTTTTTCTAGTGTCTTTTAAAATGTTCCAATATTTGAAAATCATTATCTTTTTATTATTTATTTTTCTAGTTTCTTTTTATTATTTGAAAATCAAATTTTTTCTAGTTTCTTTTAAAATGTTCCAATATTTGAAAATCATTATCTTTTTATTATTTATTTTCTAGTTTCTTTTTATTATTTGAAAATCGTATCTTTTTCTAGTGTCTTTTAAAATGTTCCAATATTTGATAATCATTGTCTTTTTATTATTTATTTTTCTAGATTCTTTTTATTATTTGAAAATCATTATCGAATACAAGTCATACAAGGTTTCTTTCAAGCGCTTGTGAGCCGTTGGATCAGGGGTGTGTTTTCTTTAGAGCGCTTGTGAGCCGTTGGATCAGAAGCACACGGATCGTGTGTTTCCTTCGAGCGCTTACCGGTTCGTGTTACCAACCGGGACTAAAGAAGCACACGGATCGTGTGTTTCTTTCAAGCGCTTGTGAGCCGTTGGATCAGGGGTGTGTTTCTTTAGAGCGCTTGTGAGCCGTTGGATCAGAAGCACACGGATCGTGTGTTTCCTTCGAGCGCTTGTGAGCTGTTGGATCAGGGCCTTTAGTACCGGTTCGTGTTACCAACCGGGACTAAAGAAGCACACGGATCGTGTGTTTCTTTCAAGCGCTTGTGAGCCGTTGGATCAGGGGTGTGTTTCTTTAGAGCGCTTGTCAGCCGTTGGATCAGAAGCACACGCCTATAAATAGCGACGTCCCTGCAGCAAAACGGCACACAACGAGCGTCTACCTTTGGCACCGAACCCAATGGTTGGATTTAGCCTACCCGCTGGCATGTTCCCTAACACAAGCCCTCGGGTAGGTTGAATCCAACCACTGGCTTAGGGTGACACAATGATGAATTGCCCTCAACAAAATACTTGCGGCTGTTCTATCTACAAATACTTCAGTTCATCGACCGAATACAAATCATTCGGATTCCCGTCATACAGCCCAACGGTGCATTTGATATGCAGGCACTCACGAGCCACCGTTGGGCTGTATGACGGGGAAACCGTGTGCATTTGATAAAAGGTTTAATACATTAATTATTATACATCACCACCAACATCTCTATCTAGTGTGTGTCCCTTTCTTCTTCGTGTGTGTCCCTTTCTTCTGATTGCGCCACAACCATGGACAATCTTCATCATTCAACGCGATGGTTGGGTCAGTTTTCACCGTGAAGGGGGGAATTTCATGAAAATTATTGTAATCTTCCGACATGTCCGTCTTGTCCTCCACTCCTACGATGTTTCTTTTTCCTGAAAGAACTATGTGGTGCTTTGGCTCATCGTATGATGTATTCGCTTGCTTATCTTTTCTTTTTTTCGGTCTGGAAGACATGTCCTTCACATAGAAAACCTGGGCCACGTCATTGGCTAGGATGAATGGTTCGGTGTCGTACCCAAGATTTTTGACATCCACAGTAGTCATTCCGTACTTCGGGTCTACATTTACCCCGCCTTCCAGGTTGAACCATTTGCACCTGAACAAAGGTACCTTGAAAGAAGGTCCATAGTCAAGTTCACATATCTGCTCTATGTAACCATAATATGTGTCCTTTTTCCCATTGTTGTTTGTTGCATCAAAGCGAACACCACTGTTTTGGTTGGTGCTCTTCTTATCTTGGTCGGTCGTGTAAAATGTATTCCCATTTATCTCGTACCCTTGAAAAGTCAATATAGTCGACGATGGTGCTTTGGCCAACAAGTATAATTGTTCTTCAACAGTGTTGTCATTAATGAGACGTGTTTGCAACCACCCGCTGAAAGTCTTCATGTGTTCTCTTTCAATCGATTCTCCAGGCTGCTCCGGGCATTTAGAGCATAAAATATTCATGTGTTCCTGGATATACGGAGCCACCAAGATGGAATTATGTAGAACTGTGTAGTGTGCTTGATTGAAAGAATCCCAGTCCTTACACATTATTGCTTTCTTTCCTAGCATGCATATTCCACGCAGTCTCCCCTCATGGCGCGACTGAGGAACACCGATCGGCTTAAGGTCAGGAATAAAGTCAACACAAAACTCAATTACCTCCTCTGTTCCATAGCCCTTGGAGATGCTTCCTTCGGGCCTAGCACGGTTATGAACGTATTTCTTTAAGACTCCCATGAACCTCTCAAAGGGGAACATGTTGTGTAGAAATACAGTACCGAGAACGTTAATCTCTTCGACTAGGTGAACTATGAGGTGCGTCATAATATTGAAGAAGGATGGTGGGAACACCAACTCGAAGCTGACAAGACATTGGACCACCTCCCTCTGTAAACCTGGTAGAGTTAATGGATTGATCACCTTCTGAGAAATTGCATTGAGAAATGCACATAGCTTCACAATGGGTACTCGAACATTTTCCGGTAGAAGCCCCCTCAATGCAATCAGAAGTTATTGTGTCATAATCACGTGGCAGTCTTGAGACTTTAGGTTCTGGAACTTTTTCTCTGCCATGTTTATTATTCCCTTTATATTCGACGAGAAACCAGACGGGACCTTGATACTGCTCAGGACTTCAAAAAAGATCTCCTACTCTTCTTTGGTAAGAGCGTAGCTGGCAAGACCTTGATACTTATCTGGATTCAGGTGGTCGTCTCGTTCGTGCATACGTTGGTGGTCCTGTCGTGATTCCGGTGTATATTTTGTTTTCCTATACACGCCCAAGAAGCTTAGTAGGTTCACGCACAGATTTTTTGTCACGTGCATCACGTCGAGTGCAGAGCGAACCTCCAGTATTTTCCAATAGGGTAGCTCCCAAAATATAGAGCACTTCTTCCACATGGGCACGTGTCCATCAGCGTCATTCGAAACAGATAGACTGCCAGGACCCTTTCCAAAGATTACTTTTAAGTCCTTGACCATGTCATATATAACATCACCATTAGGTAATTTAGGATTCGTCCGATGATCTGGCTCACATTTAAAATGCTTGCCATTCTTTCTTACGGCATGCCCTTTTGTAAGAAATCGCCAATGCCACAGGTACATATTCTTGTTTCCCATATGTATACTTTCAGTCTCACCTAAACAGTGCGTGCATGTATTGTATCCCTTGTTTGACTGTCCTGAAATGTTACTAAGAGCAGACCAATCATTGATGGTTACAAACAGCAATGCTCGTAGGTCAAATTCCTTTTGTTCGTGCTCATCCCACATAGGTACACCTTCGTCACGCCACAACTGTAAAAGTTCTTCAACCAATGGCCTCAGGTACACATCAATGTCGTTGCCCGGTTGCTTCGGGCCTTGGATGAGCACTGGCATCATAATGAACTTCCGCTTCATGCACAACCAAGGAGGAAGGTTATAAATACACAGAGTCACGGGCCAGGTGCTATGACTAGAGCTCTGCTCCCCGAAAGGATTAAAGCCATCTGTACTTAGCCCAAATCTTAAGTTCCTTGCGTCAGCTGCAAATTCCGGGAACTCCCTGTCGATTTTTCTCCACTGCGACCCATCGGCGGGGTGTCTTAACATCAGGTCTTTCAAACGGTCTTCTTTGTGCCATCGTAACAACTTTGCATGCTCTTTGTTTTGGAATAAATGTTTCAATCGTGGTATTATAGGAGCATACCACATCACCTTGGCAGGAACCCTCTTCCTATGGCACGGCTCACCCTCAACATCACTAGGGTCATCTCGCCTTATTTTATACCGCAATGCACCGCATACCGGGCATGCATTCAAATTCTCGTACTCCTCACCACGGTAGAGGATGCAGTCATTGATGCATGCATGTATCTTCTGCACCTCTAATCCTAGAGGGCAGACAACCTTCTTTGCTTCGTACGTACTGGGGGGTAATACGTTATCCCTTGGAAGCATCTTTTTTATTATTTTCAGCAATTTTTCAAATCCCTTGTCAGATGTACCATTCTCTGCCTTTCATTGCAGCAATTCCAGCGTGGAACCAAGCTTTTTCTGGCCATCTTCGCAAGTTGGGTACAACAATTTCTTGTGATCCTCTAACATGCTCTCCAACTTCAACCTCTCGTTTTCACTTCCGCTGTTTATCTGTGCATCAAGAATGGCCCGACCAAAATCATCATCGTGCTCATCAACAATGGGCTCTTCTTCAGCTTCGTCTTCCCCCATTGCAGTATCACCGTCTTCGGTGAACGTAGGATAGTTGTCATTATCCTCTTCTTATTCATTTTCTTCCATTATAACCCCTCTTTCTCCGTGCTTGGTCCAACAATTATAACCGGACATGAAACCATGCTGCAACAGGTGGACGTGAATGGTTTTTGAGGTAGAGTAATCCTGCGTATTCTTGCAGACGCTACATGGACAAGAAATAAAACCATTCGACGGCTTGTTTTTCTCAGCCACCCGGAGAAAATAATGCATGCCATTAATATAGTCGGGAAATCGTCGGTCACTGTACATCCATTGCCGGCTCATCTGCATTATATAAATATATCAAAAACTATTGCACTACATCAAGAGTATATAATAGTGACCAAATTAATTAATACAAGTTCATCACATTAAGACCAAAGTAAAGTAATTGTAATGCATAGTCCTCATAAAACATACATTAATTGAAACTAACATACAACTATCTAAATAATTTAAATCCAACACCAAATACGATCAAAATCGCAACTAAGGTAACTACTGAACCAACAACATAATGGTACCAAGCCTCCTGACTAATGGCATATTTTCTAATCTTTTTAATCTTCAAGCGCATTGCATCCATCTTGATCTCGTGAGCATCGACGACATCGGCAAGCTTGAACTCGTGTTCATCGATGATGTCGGTAAGCTTGAACTCCAATTTCATCTTCTCTTCTAGGCATTGGAGACGAAGATCTTCACTTCTTTTCAATTTTGATTTCAAATCATTGTTTTCTTTTACAAAAAACTCGACAATAGGGTCGGTTGGAATTTCCGGTTCAACTACCTGCTAGATAAAAATGTCTATGTCAAGTTGGTAGGTATAGTTGTTATAAACACGAAATGAAACAAATAGTTATGAAAATATACCACATCCGAATCATAGACCGGACGAGGGCCGACGGGGGCAGATATCAAAACCATGACACTATACAGATAAAAAAACATAAGAAAATTATACAAGAAATAAATATGCTTTTAAATCATACAAGTAATTTTTGTTAAAATAAAAGATAAAGAAAAAAGGCTCACCGAGGTGGTGCCGGTGACGGGATGACGCGGGCTATCGACGGCGGTGAGGACGGGACGACACTAAAATCCACAAATAATAAGTTAATTCGAGCTCAAAATGCATATAAAATATAAAACTCTCTAGCTAGGAATTTCATCAAACACCTTGCTTGCACTACAAACCATAAAATGAGCTAAACTAGCAATGAAATGAGCTAAAGTTGCAACTTCGAAGGAAAGGATGATGTTGCTAACCCTTGAATATATGGGGTGCCTTCAATCCTCACAAATGGTGAAAAAATGGGGATTAACTTGAGTGATGGAGAGGAAATGGAGAAGAAAATGTTGATAACTCAAGCTAAAAATGGTGGTGGAGCTCGGGTGGAAGATGATATAGGCAGGGAAGAGCCTTTGGTCCCGGTTCGTGGCTGGAACCGGGACCAAAGGGTGCCTGCCAGGGGTCCCACGGCTGTTGCCGCATGTGCAGACCCTTTGGTCCCGGTTCCAGCCACGAACCGGGACCAAAGGTCCAAATAGAACCGGGACCAAAGGTCCCCGGTGCCCCGGCCGATGGAACCGGGACCAATGCCCCCTTTGGTCCCGGTTCTTTATTGATCCGGGACAAAAGGGCAAAACGGAAGCCCTATTTTCTATTAGTGTATGTGTACGTATCAGCTTTGCTCCATCGTGGAAAGTGCAACGGATTGAGGGGATAATATTGTTTGTGGTCTACTGGCCTTGGGTATATGGTCGCGTGATCGATAAGAATGTTACAAATCCGATTTGGGTATTAGATTAGGTTTTCGTCGCACTGAAATATTCGTGCTAATATGCTAATTAAAGGATGACGAACGTCTAGTCCGGCCGGCCGGCGGCGAATGTGACGTCTGCACCTGATTGCCTCCCTTCGTCAGCGCCCTCTCCGTTACGCGAATACGCAATCCCCATGACACGGCTGAGATTGACGTGAAGTGCTCCGGATCTTAAAAATTAGTAAAGATACTATTCACTCCGATCCATAAAAAGTATCGTTCAATAGTACAAAATTTATACTAATTTAATATAAAAATAAGCGACATTTTCTATAAATCGGAGGGATAGTATTTCTATAAAGAACACATACCAATGGGTATATATTTCAATCGAAAATCTTCAAACAGGAAGGGATTGATGTGTGGGACAACCTGTTAGATGCGAGGTGCTAGGTGCCTAGGTTTGCCGTGTGTGTTTTATTGGGCGCTCGAAAATTAAATAGTACGTACGCCCCGAGTATCGAGGTGAAACACTTGACATACAAAGAATAAAATCGGCATACCCATAATTTACCTGGTGCTTTTTTTACCATGACACTCGGCAGTGTCCTGGAAACGTGTCAATTCTAACTACGGTTTATCGATGGCTGGATGAACTTTACCAAGTGTGAAATAAAATATTATGGACATATACATTTAAATTAGTTTGTACTTAGGTCACTGTCGTCAGTCATCACTGTAGGAAGAAGAGACGACTCGGGCGCCGTACGTCAACGTAGCCAAGTTACAAGGAACGGAATCGCGCGTTGCTCTCACAACTCGAGTTTGATGCCGGAACTTTGTTGATCTCGTCTTAATTGGTCATGACGATAGCAATACGACGTATACCTACTATACTGTAAGTGATATCTTAAACCAATTGCTCAGTGTCCATAATTCTTCCATGGCGTTTTCCTTCATTCCAAAAGCAACGATTGAAGGAATGAATAAGCAACGATTGAAGTAAAATATTTCCATAATTCTTCCATGGCTAGTTGGTTTGAAGGACCTAGCTACGTCTTTCAAACCAACTAGCCTCATATATACATCATCATCGCATCATGCGTGCGTCTCTTGCCATGAAAACATGCATGAATCAGTTCAAACATTTTTTCTTACCTCTTTGTTAGATCAATCAATCAGGTATGCCGAGTGCCCTCTCTTTCTCTCGATGGTAAAAAAAGTGCCGTAAATCTGTAAAAAAAAACTCGACTTGCTCAATTCAGTAGCAAAAAAAAGCTGTTGTCATTTTTTTTTCTTCTAATGGAGTCTAAGCCGGCCTTTGCGTACAATTTAAGGATCACCTAACAGGGCTATATGAATCAGCCACGAAAATACCTAAGATGTTCCGACCATCCCGGTTGAAGATACTCCGAACGATCGGCATCAAACAAGTGCACTCCAAATTCATATAACCACGTACACTACGGGAAAACTGGACTTTGCCGTGTACCCAAAATACACGGCAAATGTGGTGCGGAACACGGCAAAGACTTTGCCATGTGTAAACAAACGGCGAAAGAGACACGGCAAATCTCAGGACGGCAAAGGGGCTTTGCCATGTGTGTTGCCAAAATACACGGCAAAGGACTTTGCCGTATGTTTTTTCACGTAACTCGGCATAGTAAAGTGACTTGACGACGTCCGTGAACTGACGGTGATCAAATCTTTGCCGTGTCCAGTATAAAACACACGGCAAATCTCTGCTTCTTTACCGTGTGTCCAGACACAGTACACACGGCAAAGCCATCCTTCTTTTCCGTGTGTCCAGAAATACACACGGCAAAGCCGTGAGATAAAATTAAAAAAAATCACCGCCCATGCTCGCTGGAAACGCGTCGACGGCGTTCCAGGGCGGAGCGCGGCGCGGGAGGTGCACGGTCGTCGGTCTCACAACACGGTCACGGGGACGGTAGCATCGTAGCGGGGACATGCAGCCGGAGGAGATGGTGTCGAGGAGAGAGGTCGGGGTCGCCGTGGGCAAGAGCTTGAGGAGGCGGGCGACGAGTTTGGCGCGAGGCAGAGGAGGCCGGCTTGAGCAAGAGCCGAGGAGAGAGGTCGGGGTCGCCGTCAGCAAGAGCTTGAGGAGTCGGGCGACGACGTCGGGCGCGAGGCAGAGGAGGCCGGCGTGAGCAGGTGCCGAGAAGAGAGGTCGGGGTCGCCGTCGGCAAGCTTGAGGAGGCCAGCGTGAGCTCGAGAAGGGCGGCGGCTCGCCGGCGAGGTCGCCGCGACAGACGAGGGGCGGAGCCGCAGGGGATGAGGTCGGGGCAGTGGAAGAGCTCGAGCTCGGGGCCGAGGTTGACGGCGCGCCGGCGGAGAGACACGGAGGCTCGGTCGGGGCAGGGCTCACGCGGGGCCGCAGCGGCAGCTCTGCGAGCTAGGGCGACGACAGGGAAGAGAGGAAGGGGATCGGGTCGAGCCGTCGAGGTGGCGTGCGGTCTGTCTTGTGCGTGTATGTGTTGTGTGGTCAGGAAGAGAAGAGGATAAGGCAATTCAAAAAAAAAAACAGAAGAGGATAAGGTGAGGGACGGGGGTGTAGAGGAAAAAGGACGGGGGAGGCTGGAGGGGATCTAGGAACGGCAATCTGCGTGAACATGGTATCAGCCAATTAGAAAACTGCGACTCTTTGCCGTGTGCTAAGACTTGGTACACGGCAAAGAGTGTTTGTTTTTTCTCTCTTCATTTTTTAAATAATTGGTTTATATTCTTTGTTTGTTTTATTGAAGGGAGATGCTGAGCGTCCCCCGGACGATGGAACGCTCCCAACGTCCTGATTCCCTGGCTGACACGTGTCCACCTGCCCTCAACAAATCCCGCAAATGCTACCGTAGCAAAAAACGGTTCGTGTGTAATAAGAAATTTGTACTATTGTAGCAAATGTTTAATTCCCTCTCAAATCCCGCAAATGCTTCACTATAGCAAAAACGTTTCGTTTGGAATAAGATTTTTTTTGCTATTGTAGCAAATTAAATTTTCTCTAGCGCAAATCCTTCAATGAAGCAAAAAATATTTTTCCCTTGAAGTAAAACAGTCCGTTGGTAGCAAAAATAGACCTCGTCGAAGACATCGACGAAGACCTCGCCGAAGAGCTCGTGGAAAAAACTTAAACTATTGTAGCAAAATCACGGAACCATTGTAGCAAAAAATATTGTTATATTGTAGCATCATAGAAAAATATTTTCCGACGAGGTCCTCTGGTCAGACTTGTGATGCAAAGGACCAGAACAAATCTAGCAAAAAAAAATCTTCTTATGATGCAAATCAACACAACATATTGAGCAAAAGAACTTATTGCGACATCAACCTCTCCGCCAGCTGCTATCCTAGCACCGCCGCAATTCCTTTGTAGCACCGCTAGACGCCGCTCGGAGCAACGCCGACCTGATATTGTAGCACTGCCAGACGCCACTCGTGGCACCGCCGACTTGCTATCGTAGCACCGCGGGGAACCGCTCGACGCCGCAGACGACACCTCCGCCGTTCGAACCTGAGCTGGACCGCTCCGGTACCCACCGGTGCTGACGACGACGAGGGTGAGGAAGGGAAGGGGAACAAGTCGTCGACGAGCGGGCAGGAGGACGCGGCGGCGGCACGGCGCGGCAGGAGGGAGCGGCGTGGCAGCGGTGATGATGAGCGGCAGCGCGATGACGAGAAGACGTGGTGGCCACCGCCTCCATGGTAGTATCCATGTCCTCCCATGGTAGCATAGTCGTCTGCCCGTGGGAGCATTGCCGTACTCCAGTGGGAGCATCGTCGTCCGCGGACGACGGTCGTCTTGCTCGACAGTGGAAGCAGCATCGGGCGTCCGCTCTCAGCACCGCCAGCTCCATCGCCCACCCCCTGCGCCCGGCGCCCGCTCTCTACAGTGCTACGGCGAGAGGACAGCTCACAGCAGCCGGTGGACAAGGAGACGTGGCGCATCGTCGGTCGGAATCGAGAGGACGAGCCGCCACTCCTCGCAGCCAAGGGACCGTGGGAGAGGTCTCCCGTGGATGGTGCAGGCGTGCTGAAGGCCGGTGACAGAGACGTGTGGCGGTGCGGCCGTATGAGATGTGGAGGCGGCGGGAGCTGTGGCGGCGCGGGCGTACGAGTCGTGGAGGTGGCGGGAGCTGTACCGGTGTGGGAGCGCGAGATGTGGAGTCGATGCAAGCTCGAGCTGGGACAAAAGAATTGGGGGATTTTTTCCAGGAGCGAGAGGATAAGAGAAGGATGGGGACGACGGGGAGCGATGGTGGGGGGTCACGCGGGACACGTGTCGTGCGTAGGAACCGGAGGACGCGACGCTCCGAGCCTCCGGCTGTACGCAAGCGTTTCCCTTTATTGAAAGGGTTGAATTTTTCAAAACTATCGATGATTATGTGATGTAATCACTACTTGTGTATTTTGAAATGATTTTTCAAAAAAATTAGGAGCAAAATATCACAAACTTGTAATTCAAATTTGAATTACTTTCAAAAAATCGTCTTAAAGTCATTTAAATAGGCGAAATTAGGTAGAAAGAGAGAAAAAATCTTGTATATTACGGATTATTTGTCAAATATGGACTACTTTGTGTGAAAATTGGGTTGGAGCTATTTTGCGTCAACTCTTCACAAGATTCCTTCTGATTCGCCCGAAGGGGGAGTTTCGAGCTCTAAATTATAAACCTCATTAGAGAGTAAGTGATGCCGGTGAAACCGGTCATACCCCAGAGTATGATCTTAGCAATTTACACCTCCTACCACACTTGTATACATGTGGTATGACACCACTTAGGTTTTGGTGGGATTCCAAAACTCCGGCACCCCGCTTCGGCGAAACCCTGGCCCGGTGGAAAAAGTCAAACTTACCGTCTACCCATTTGAGCGGTGTTTGAAGGGGGTAGATCAGTAAACTTTTTGCTTGGTTGTGTTAGCTAGGGTAGGCCATAGGGAGATAGGATACCCAAATTCTACCCCAACTCTTCACAAGATTCCCTCCGGTTTGACAGAAGGGGGAGTTTTGAGATCTAAGTCGAGAAACGTATTAGGGAGCAAGTGATGCCGGTCACACTCCGTAGTAGGATCTTGGCACTTTCCATCTCCCAACATACTTGTATACATATGGCATGTCACTACCTAAGTTTTGGTTCGTTCCGACGCTTCGGAGCCCCGCTTCGGCGAAACCGTGACACCGCTAGAAAAAAGTCATTTCCCGTCTACCCCTTTAACCGACATGGAAAAGGGGGTAGACCGGTGGAATTGTTTGCTTGGCTCTGTCAGGGTAGGACATAGGAACATGGAAAACCAAAAATCTACCCCAAATCTTCACAAGATTCCCTCCGGTTCGCCCGAAGGGGGAGTATCGAGCTCTAAGTCCAGTAACTACTTACTAGGGAGTAAGTGATGCCGGTGAAACCGGTCACACCCCGGAGTAGGATCTCGGCACTTTCCACCTCCCACCATACTTGTATACAAATGGTATGACACTACCTAGGTTTTGGTTGGATTTCGATGCTCCGGAGCCCCGCTTCGGCGAAACCATTACCCCGTTGAAAAAAAGTCAAACTTCCCATCTACCCCTTTGGCAGCATCGACAGGGGGTATCGGGGGAATATTTTGCTTGGATCTATTAGGTTAGGACATAGGAACATGGAAACCCAAAAATCTACACCTAAATCTTCACAAGATTCCCTCTAGTTTGCCCGAAGGGAGAGTTTCGAGGTCTAAGTACAAAAATTTACTAGAGAGTAAGTGATGGCGGTGAAGCCGGTCACATCCCGGAGTAGGATCTTAACACTTTCCACCTCCCACCACACTTGTATATACAGATGGTATGCAACTAACTAGCTAGGTTTTGGTTGGATTCCGATGCTCCGGAGCCCCGCTTCGGCGAAACCCTGAACCCGCTGGAAAAAAGTCAAACTTCCCATCTACCCCTATGACAAGCATCAAAAAGGGTTAGACTAGTGGACTTTTTTTGCTTGGTTTTGGTTGGATTCCGACGCTCCGGAGCCCCGCTTTGACGAAACCCTAATCCCGTCAAACTTCCCGTCTACCCCTTTGACCGCCGTCGAAAGGGGGTAGACCGGTGGACTTTTTGCTTGGTTGTGTTATGATAGGCCATAGTAGCATGGGAAACCAAAAATCTACCCCAACTTCTCACAAGATTCCCTTTGTTGCACCCGAAGGGGCCAGGAATTTTGACCTTTAATTCTAGAAACTTACCAGGGAGTAATTTTCGTGGGCTCCGTCGCCTTATCCTTATTCTTTCCTCGCCAGCACACAGATCGAGGCATTGCAGCTCTGCTCCTCCTTCTTATCCACAACCGTCGCTCAACCTTATCCTTACGAGTAATGCACCCTAGGCGTCACTGTCCCTTCTCCCCATCCACTTCGGCTCACTGCTCTCTTTAAATACTAGGTAACACTACGTGCCCCTCCTCCTCATCCAATAAGTACGATCTCTCGCTCTCTTCATTAAATCATCTCTATAGCGCAGGTCCCATATCTCTCTCGTTTAACGTCACTCCCCCTGCCAATAAATGAGCGAAATCGGAAGGAGCGACGATGAAGGCTGTGGCAGGGACGAGGAGGATCGCTGCCACTCAGCCGCCGCGAGCAAGGGCAACTGTTGTCGACTCCTCAAGTGGGCCGGGCTAGCTCTAGGTGTCCCCTCGCACTTCGTTGAGGCGGGTAGCTCCCATGTTGTGTCGGACGGGGCGGTACTGGTGACGATCTCAATGGGCGGCAGGCGAACCGTGACGGCTGCAGAAGGTTTGCTCGAAGAGCACAACTTTGTGACCCGACAAACTAAAATGAAAGGTGAAGGAGAAGTGGGTGTTGCAAATTCTGTGTTCAATACATGGCTTTATATAGTGGCGTGAGGGCGAAAAGATGGCGGGAAGAAAAAGCGGGAGGAAGATGGCGAGAAAAAAGGGAAAATTAGGCTGGGAAAGGCTTTGCCGTGCGCCAGGGAAATACACACGGCAAAGTCCTTCGCCGTGTGTATTACCGAATACACACGGCAAAGAGTGTCCTTCGCCGTGTGTATTTCCAAATACACACGGCAAAGTAGTTAGGAATTTGCCGTGTCTCCGTTAGTGTACACACGGCAAAGCCGTGCCGCCGTAACTGCTCCGTCAACTGCAGTCAGGGAAGCCACGTATCCCGTTTCTTTGCTGTGTTGCATTTCTTTACCGTGTGTTAGGAAATTTCTTTGTCGTGTCGAATTCTTTGCCGAGTGTATTTTCGTGTGTATGCCGTGTACATTGCCTTTGCCGTGTGTATTGAGTAAGGCTACTGTGCAATGTTCTTTGCCGTGTGTTCTTCCGTTGGGACACACGGCACACGGCAAATAAGCTCTTTGCCGTGTTCCGCATTTTTAGACACACGGCAAAGAAGTCGGTACACGGCAACGACAATTTTTCCCGTAGTGGTAGGTCCGTCTGTTATTTCCACAAGATCATCTAGGCTAGGTCTAATCGGTAGAATCCTTTATGTGTCTAATCTGTGCTTGACATGTGGGAGAGAACAGAGAGAGAGATAACGTTCTCCTGAGCTCGACGTGCCGGCCATGGTGGAGAGTGGCCGGCGGCGACGGTGAGTGAGTGGTGGCAGCGGTGGCGGTGCTTCCCGTCGCAGCTGCGCTAAAAACCTAGATCAGTAGGGGATGTCAGTGGGGAGTGTGGCGACCTGATCAACTTCGTATCGTGTCACTAGTAGAAAAACCACCTTCGGTTCGGGACTTTCGTTCCGGCCACATTACGAACCGGGACTAATGTGGCACTAGTCCCAGTTCAAACGGCTAGGGCACTAGCCAGCTCTAGTCCTGGTTCGAATGAGACCTTTAGTCTCGGTTCGTGATACGAACTGGGACTAAAGGGTTGCGTAGAGGTGGGGACATCGCGAGAACTTTTAGTCCCGGTTCATATTACAAACCGGGATTAAAGGTCTATCTTTAGTCCCGGTTTGTGATACAAACGGGACTAAAGTTTTTTTTTTACTTTGGAAAAAATTCAGGATTCACGTCGACGTCGACAAAGCGGTGGCGCCTTTAGTCCCGGTTGAAGATACCAACCGGGACTAAAGGTTTTCTTTAAAATTTCAAGAGTTTTGCCTCTCATGCCTACCCCCGTGCAAAAAAAAATGTCCAAAATGAATAAACGGCAATGATAAAAACTTCAAATTTTAAAATCTTTTGACATGCCTGTACCTCCTACAACTTACTTTTAGAGAAAATTGAAAACTTTGAATTTTGATTTTTTTCGCAAATTCTCAATAAAATAGCAATAATTTTTGCGTACGTACTCGGAAAAATTTCTTTAATATATCAAAACGTTCAGCGCGAAAATCGGAAGTTGCGGGCTGGCACAACACTGCAAGCAACGGAATGAAGCAAAATGATTGAAGGAATGAATAAGCAACTTGAAGGAATTAATACAGCCAACTCGAGATCGACATGGGGCCTATTCTCTGAATTGTTTTCTTCGTTTTTGCTGATTTGGTCATATGTGTACGTCCCAGCTTTGCTCCATTGTGGAAAGTGCAACGGATCGAGGGGATAATATTGTTTGTGGTCTACTGGCCTTGGGTATATGGTCGCGTGATCGATAAGAATGTTACAAATCCGATTTGGGTATTAGATTAGGTTTTCGTCGCACTGAAATATTCGTGCTAATATGCTAATTAAAGGATGATGAACGTCTGGTCCGGCCGGCCGGCGGCGAATGTGACGTCTGCACCTGCTTGCCAACCTTCGTCAGCGCCCTCTTCGTTACGCGAATACGCGATCCCCATGACACGGCTGAGATTGAGTGCTCCGGATCTTTAAAAATTAGTAAAGATACTATTCACTCTGATCCATAAAAAGTATCGTCCAATAATACAAAGTTTATACTAATTTAGTATAAAATAAGCGACACTTTTTATAAATCGGAGATGTAGTATTTCTATAAAGAACACATACCAATGGGTATATATTTCAATCGAAAATCTCCAAACAGGAAGGGATTGATGTGTGGGACAACCTGTTAGGTGCGAGGTGCTAGATGCCTAGGTTTGCCGAGTGTGTTTTATTGGGCGCTCGCAAATTAAATAGTACGTACGCCCCGAGTATCAAGGTGAAACACTTGACATACAAAGAATAAAATCCACATACCCATAATTTACCTGGTGCTTTTTTCACCATGACACTCGGCTGTTTCCTGGAAACGTGTCAATTCTAACTACGGTTGATCGATGGCTGGATGAACTTTACCAAGTGTGAAATAAAACATTATGGACATATACATTTAAATTAGTTTGTACTTAGGTCACTGTCGTCACTTCGTCACTGTAGGAAGAAGAGACGACTCGGGCGCCGTACGTCAACGTAGCCAAGTTACAAGGAACGGAATCGCACGTTGCTCTCACAACTCGAGTTTGACGCCGGAACTTTGTTGATCTCGTCTTAATTGGGCTTGACGATAGCAATACAACGTATAGCTACTGTACTGTAAGTGATATCTTAAACCAAGTGCTCAGTTTCCATAATTCTTCCATGGCGTTTTGCTTCATTCCATAAGCAACGATTGAAGGAATGAATAAGCAACGATTGAAGTAAAATATTTCCATTGTTCTTCCATGGCTAGTTGGTTTGAAGGACCTAGCTACGTCTTTCAAACCAATTAGCCTCATATATACATCATCATCGCATCATGCGTGCGTCTCTTGCCATAAAACCATGCATGAATCAGTTCAAACATTTTTCCTTACCTCTCTGTTAGATCAATCAATCAGGTATGCTGAGTGCCCTCTCTTTCTCTTGATGGTAAAAACAGTGCCGTAAATCTGTAAAAAAAACTCGACTTGCTCAATTCAGTAGCAAAAAAAAAGGAAAAAGTTTAATTTGTCGAACGGTCGGCCACACCATTGGCTGTTGTCATTTTTTTTCTTCTAACGGAGTCTAAGCCGGCCTTTGCGTACAATTTAAGGATCACCTAACAGGGCTATATGAATCAGCCACGAAAATACCTAAGATGTTCCGACCATCCTGGTTGAAGATACTCCGAACGATCGGCATCAAACAAGTGCACTCCAAATTCATATAACCACGTAGGTCCATCTGTTATTTCCACAAGATCATCTAGGCTAGGTCTAATCGGTAGAATCCTTTATGTGTCGAATCTGTGCTTGACATGTGGGAGAGAATAGAGAGAGAGAGAGAGAGAGAGAGAGAGAGAGAGAGAGAGAGAGAGAGAGAGAGAGAGAGAGAGAGAGAGAACCTTCTCCTGAGCTCGACGAGCTTGACGTGCCAGCCATGGTGGAGAGTTGCCGGCGGCGACGGTGAGTGAGTGGTGGCAGCGGTGGCGGTGCTTCCCGTCGCTGCTGCACTAAAACCGTAGATCGGTAGGGGATGTCGGTGGGGAGCGTGGCAACCCGATCAACTTCGTATCGTGTCACTAGTAGAAAAACCACCTTCGGTTCGGAGCTTTCGTCCCGGCCACATTACGAACCGGGACTAATGTGGCACTAGTCCCGGTTCAAACGGCTAGGGCGCTAGCCAGCTCCAGTCCCGGTTCGTGATACGAACCGGGACTAAAGGGTTGCGTAGAGGTGGGGACAGTGCGAGAATCTTTAGTCCCAGTTAGAGATACAAACCGGGACTAAAGTTTTTTTTCACTTTGGAAAAATTTCAGAATTCACGTCGACGTCGACAAAGCGGTGGCGCCTTTAGTCCCGGTTGAAGATACCAACCGGGACTAAAGGATTTTTTTGAAAACTTCAAGAGTTTTGCCTCTCATGCCTACACACACACACACACACACACACACACACACACACACACACACACACACACCCCCCCCCCCCCCCGCGCAAAAAAAGCGTCCAAAACGAATAAACGACAATGATAAAAACTTCAAATTTTAAAATCCTTTGACATGTCTGTACCTCCCGCAACCTATTTTTAGAGAAAATTGAAAACTTTGATTTTTTTTGCAAATTTTCAGTAAAATGGCAATAAATTTTGCGTACGTACTCGGAAAAAATTGTTTAATATATCAAAACGTTCAGCGCGAAAATCGGAAGTTGTGGGCTGGCACAACACTGCAAGCAACGGAATGAAGCAAAATGATTGAAGGAATGAATAAGCAACTTGGAGGAATTAATACAGCCAACTCGAGATCGACGTACAGCCTATTCTCTGAATTGTTTTCTTCGTTTTTGCTGATTTTGTCATATGTGTTCGTACCAGCTTTGCTCCACCGTGGAAAGTGCAACGGATCGAGGGGATAATATTGTTTGTGGTCTACTGGCCTTGGGTTTACCCGTTTGGGTTTTTTTAGATTTTCAAAATTGCAAAGGGAACTATGAAAGCAGGAAGATTTTTGCCGGAAATTCAAATTATTTTATTTTTTTTATTTTTTTGGAATTAATAATTATTTTCAAAAAAATATTAGTATTAATTAATCATTGTTGTTTATGTTAATATAGGTTTGGAATTCAAAAATAATATCATGTGCCATCGTGCTGGAAGATTTAAGTTTTTGCCGAAAATTCAAATTATTTTTTTTTGAAATTAATAATTGATTCCTGCATAAATATTAGTATTACTTAATCATTGTTGTGTATGTTAATATAGATTTGGAATTCAAAAAATTGTATCATGTTCCATCGAAGTGTAGAGGATAATAAGATTGATAGCATAGTATTATCAAGATGTACTCAATGCAATCTTGGAAGCTAGTTGAGAAGGAACTCAAAAGTTAAACGTGCTGGGGGTGGAGCAGTGTGAGGATGGGTGACCGATCGAGAAGCTTGCCTACAACTATGAGGATGGGTGGAACAATGAGATTAGGGGTGATTTGAGATTAAGGGTGTGAGATTAGGGGTGATTCGAGATTAAACTGACAAATAATTCAAAGATTCGAAATATCGAAAAAATTCAAAAAACAAATCAAAAAAATAGGACCTTTAGTCCCGGGTCGTGTTACAACCCGGGACTAAAGGTCCTCCAGCCCGCAGCGCTGGGCACGGCCATGTGGAGAGCTGATACGTCTCAAACGTGTCTATAATTTTTGAGTTATCCATGCTAGTTTTGTGATATTGTCACATGTTTTTACTGTCATTTATATCATTTTCATGCATTTTGTCGGACTAACCTATTGACAAAATGCCCAGTGCCAGTTCCCTGTTTTTGCTGTCTTTTTGTTTCAAAAATTTACTTCTGGAAATATTCTCGGAACGCGCTGGAAATTTTTGAGGATTTTTTATTTGCCACGACGAAGTACCAGTCCGAAGGAGAGCCGGAGGGGAGGCCCATAGGGCAGAGGAGGCCCCCTGCCGGGGCCTAGGGGTGACTCGTGGGTGGGGCCCGCCCCTGCCCCTGGGACCTCTCCTCGACGCCCTCCGATGCCTATAAATTCAGATCTGATCTAAAAACATCGAGGCGGCCATTATTTTCCAGAAACTCGACTCCGACGCGCCGTCACTGAAAACCCTAATTCGGGGTCGAATCTGAAGCTGATCCCGGCACTCTGCCGGAGGGGAGATCGATCACGGAGGGCTCTTCATCGCCATGCCTTCCTCCGGGATGATTTGTGAGTAGTCTCACCTTAGACTACGGGCCCATGGCAGTAGCTAGTTGGTAGTCTCTCTCTCTTGTGCTTCATGTCTTATGATCTTGTGAGCTGCCTAACATGATCAAGATCGATTATTGTAAAGCTATGTGATGTGTTTGCTGGGATCCGATGGATTATGAAGTTATGTTCAGATTGTGCATGATTCTTATATGAGTAATTTATGTTCTTGCATGCTCTCCGATGTGCGTAGTTAATTTGGCCAAGTGATTGTGTGTATCTCCAAGAGAGGATATTTATGCTAGATAGTAGGTTCATGCCCCCTTTTGTTCCTGGGCACGAGTGACAGAAACGTCTATGGGCGAGGGTGTGCTGTTGCTACTAAGGGTAAAACAGCGGTTGTTAATGTCTATTTTGATATTAGTATTGCTTACTTCATGCACTTTACGTAATGCAATTGGCTGTTGCTTGCAACTTACCGTTGGGTGACAGGATGGATAGCGATCCCACGGTGGACTTTTTAGACAAAGACGCAGTTGGACTCAACGGTCTTTGTTCCTTGACGTGATGTCTCCATAAATATTATCATGTCCTTTTTGTCATAGCTAAATTGGGTTTGTGTCATGATCTTGTCAATTGCCTAGCTGTAATTCGTTCACCCATCACATGCATATTTTATTTACTTGAGAGACTCCACTAGTGAACCCATGGCCCTCGGTCCATCTTTTTACATTGTTTACAAACTCATTTACTTGATTTTAATTATCATTATTCTTCTGGTCACTTTTCATATTTTATCTATTTCATCATACAATTAACCGCTTTGTGTTCTGCGGGGCCGCAGAGATTGACAACCTCTCCGCCGTTGGGGAGAAAGTATTTGGTTGAGTTTGTGCAGGTCCACGTCTGTTGAAGGTATCCCTAAGCACCAGAGATCTTCAACATTCACCTCGTTGTTGATTTCAAAGTCCTACTGGTTCGATAAACCTCGATTCTTAATTGAGGGAAAACTGCTACTAGCTGCAATTCCGCCTTCGCTTGGGGCACCACCCAACTTATCAATATCTACCATCAAGCAGTTTTCTGGTGCCGTTGCCGGGGACTTTGGAGCTACAGCAAGGGGAGTCTCATACTCTCAATCTCTTTACTTTGTTTTTGTCTTGCTTGCTTTATATCTCGTTTAGTTTATTTTCCTGTTTCAAAATTTAAAACCCAAAAAAATTAGTTTAGTCTTTATTCCTGTCTTGTTATTTTATCTTATCGTTATGTCTTCTACAGAAAACAGCAAGTTGTGTGACTTTACTAGCACTAATAACAATGATTTCATATGCTCTCCAATTGCTCCACCCGCTACTAAAGCGGAATCTTATGAAATTAAACCTGCCTTGCTAAATCTTGTTATGAAAGAGCAATTTTCTGGTGCTAGTACTGATGATGCCGCCTCTCATTTAAATAACTTTGTTGAGTTATGTGATATGCAAAAGTATAAAGAGGTAGAAAATGACATCATAAAACTGAAACTTTTCCCTTTCTCTTTGAGAGGGAGAGCAAAAGAATGGTTATTGTCTTTGCCTAAAAATAGCATTGATTCTTGGATTAAATGCAAAGATGTTTTTATTGGAAAATATTATCCACCTGCTAAAATCATACAACTAAGGAGTAACATTATGAACTTTAGACAATTTGATAATGAACATGTTGCTCAAGCTTGGGAGAGAATGAAATCTATGGTTAAGAATTGTCCCACGCATGGATTAACTATGTGGATGGTTATCCAAACTTTTTATGCAGGTTTGAATTTTTCTTCAAGGAACCTTTGGACTCGGACGCGGGAGGAACCTTTATGTCCACAACATTAGGTGCAGCAACTAAACTCTTGGATGAGATGATGACAAATTATTCACAATGGCACACCGGACGAGCTCCAAGTGGTAAGAAGGTAAATTCTGTTGAGAAAATCTCCTCTTTGAGTGATAAGGTTGATATGATTATGTCTATGTTTGCTACCAATCAGTCCAATATTGATCCTAATAGTGTTCCACTTGCTTCATTAATTTCCCAAGAAAAGTATCAAGTTGATGTTAATTTTCTTAATAGAAACAACTTCAACAATAATGCTTATCGAAATAATTTTGGTGGTAACAACTATACGCCTTATCCTCCCAATAATGGCAAATTTTATGGTAATACCTATGGTAATTCTTATAATCCTAATAAGAATGTGTCCTCTGATCTTGAAAATGTTTTAAAGGAATTTATCACTTCGCAAAAAGCTTTTAACAAAACTGTTGAAGAGAAGTTGGAAAAACTGGTTAGTCTAGTCTCTAAAGTAGACGTTCTTGCTCATGATGTTGAAATTTTGAAAATTAGAACCACTCCAAATAAAGACAAACATACTAAATCTTTAAATGCTATCTCTATTCAAATTAATGAAAATGAAAGGATGATGGCTCTCTTGAAAGCTAGGTGGGCTAGAGAGGCTGAAGAAGCTAGAATTGCTGAAATGAATAGGAAAACTGTTAAAGTTTATACTATCCAAACCACTAAAGAGAATCCTCCTAGTTTATTTAAAGATGATGATATTGATTTTGATAATTGCAATCTTACTGAAGTCATTAAGTTCCTACAAAAACTTGCTAAGACACCGGATGCTAGTAAAATAAATCTTGCCTTTACCAAACACATTACCGATGCTCTTATCAAGGCTAGGGAAGAAAAACTAAAGCTTGAAACCTCTATCCCTAGGAAGTTAGAAGATGGTTGGGAACCCACTATTAAGATGAAAATAAATGACTTTGATTGCAATGCTTTATGTGATCTTGGTGCAAGTGTTTCCATTATGCCTAAAAGTTTCTATAATATGCTTGATTTAAATCCTTTAGAAGAGTACTATTTCAATGTTCATCTTGCTGATTCTTCTAAAAAGAAACCTTTGGGTAGATTTGATGATTTACTTATTGTTGTTAATGATAAATATGTTCCTGTTGATTTTATTGTTATGGATATTGAGTGCAATGCTTCTTGTCCTATTATTTTGGGAAAACCATTTCTTAGAACTGTTGGTGCTATTATTGATATGAAAGAGGGAAATATAAGGTTTCAGTTCCCCCTTAAAAAAGGGTTGGAACACTTCCCTAGAAAGAGAAAAATCTTCCTTTTAAATCAATCATAAGGTCAAGCTATGTTTTTGATGTTGCAAAGGCCTCCAAAAAAACTTGATATTTGGCATTGCGCCTAGCTAAAAGGCGTTAAATAAAAGCGCTTTTTGGGAGGCAACCCACCTTTTATTTTCAGTTTGCTTTTTGATTTCTTGAGTCATGAAGTTATTACCTCTGTAGCAACTTCATTGTATGTTTTTATTTTTGGTTTTTTGTGCCAAGTTTAGCCTCTAATGCATTGAAAGTGCGAGGTATTGTGTTGCTGTCCAAAAACAGATTATGTGCGCCTGTTGCACGAAAATCCTAAAATCGCCAGAATTTTATCTTTTTCTGATAATTTTTTACAGCAAGCCTGATGCTTTTATCTATCTTTCGCTACTTTAAGTTTTTTTATTTGATCTGTAGAAGTGCCTCAAAAAATTCGATCTTTACAGACTGTTCAGATTTTGACAGATTCTGCTTTTATTTTGCATTTGTCTCTTTACCATCGTCATATGTGATACTCTAGGGGTAGAGTGCCACATTGAGGCTTAGTAAACAGTATCTAATGTCTAATGAAGTTGGTTTGCAATTTTTCATGAGTTGAACACATGTGCATTTTAATTTATGAGCACTAACCCTCTAATCAAATTATGAGAAGTTTTGTGTGAAGCGAGTTTTTAAGTTCCAAAGGAGAGGAATATGAAGAAATAGAGGATGGATCAAAGCTCAAGCTTGGGGATGCCCCCATGGCACCCCCTCTGAATATCAAGAACTATCAAGAGTCAAAGCTTGGGGATGCCCAAGGCATCCCCTCATCTTCATTGACTATCATAAGGTCGTCTTCGTTGAACTTCGTTTTTATCACTTTACATATTATGTGCTATGCTTGGAGCGTCTTTTTACTTTTAGTTTTGTTAGTTCGATTGTTAGTCATATCCTTGTTGGATCCTAGCTTTATTTGTGTGGGAGAGAGACACGCTCCGCTTTTTCATTTGAATACTCCTTTGTTTCGCTTATATCTTTTTGAGTATTCTTAGCTACTGTCTGTTTTTTAGTAAGCTCTCGCTTTTAGCTTTTATCTTGTTTATATCTGCTAGTTGTTAAGTTAAACTCTCTTGTTCTTCACTTATATTTGTTGGAAAGTTGTTTTGGTTGCTTGGTTAATGTGTTAGATCGGAAAAATTCTATGCATGTGGCAGTGGTATGAAGTAGAAAAACCTGCATAGTGATGCATCCAAAATGCGTCCACTTTTTCAAGTACTTTGCCTCATAATTTGCTCCGGGATCCTTCCATATTTGAATAAAACTGCTGATTCTGACGCTGTTTTTAGCAAAGTCTCTCCTCTGACTATTTTTGCAGGAAATAAAATCGGGGAAAATGCCACATCACTTTTTCTGGAAAAGAAGCACGTTGGACAAAAGGGTGGACACGAGGGGGTGCCGGAGGGCCAAAAGAGGTGGCTCCACATGGCCCCTGTACCTGGCCGCGTGGGCCCACCCCAAATGGGCCTCGGGCACTGCCTCGCCTCCGGTCTTGGACGTACCCCTTTATATACGAGAAAAAACGCTTGCCCTAGGAGGGGAGGAGCTTTCGCGAAACACACCGGCGCCGCCACCACGTTCTTCGTTTCGGGGACAGATTGATCCAGGATTTCTCCTCCAGTGGAGGGATACGGAGGCCGTCTTCACCGCCATCTTCACCGCCTTCATCTCCGTCGACCATGAGCTCTTTCTCCATCACCATGTGTGAGTAGTTTGCTGTAGGCATGTGAGGTGGATGGGAATTGGATGAGATTGACCATGTAATGCTACCCGTTGTTCGATAATCTTAGGGTTTACCTTGAGGATACTTTTCTATTGTGTTGGTGCACTTATGTTATGTTTAATGCTTGCTACTAGGGCCCGAGTGGCATGATTTCAGTACTGAACTTATTTGCTTCATCATATAATTGAGTTTGGTATTTACCTGCAAAGTGTATCACCTGCTATTGTGTTGAACCTGCGAACCCTAAAAGTGACATATAGGGAAAACAAGGGGGAGATGTTCTAGTTTGAGGATCCTATGTGTTCATGGAGTGTTAATGCATTGTCCCGGTCTACAGGAAAGGGTAGACTTTAATTACCTGTAGTTCCAAGTTGGCCCCGGTGAAATGGGCAGGTAGGGCAATAGATGTTGTGCAAATTCTCTTGGTTAGTACGCACAACTATTTAAGTAACACATACCTACATACATCGGAGTTAGAGAAAAACCACATTGCTAATTTGCTAGCTTTACTTTATTATATGATCAATCTCATTCATGCAACGCCCCGCTGTCACCTCATGCCTACGTTTTAAATCTCTGAGTTACACTTTCACTTTTCCGGTGAAAACTGGGAAATCGTTGTTACTATTGCTGTTTTATTTCTGCTCGCTTGAATCCTTTACCGTCATCACTACTACTGCTGCAAGTTATTGATATACAGGTGTGGTTGAGAGTGACGCCTCAATTGCTAAGGTCTTATTAATATTCTTGTGTTCCCATCGTGTCGAACTATAAATTTGGGTAATACTTCCCAATGAAGACTTCAGCGATCCACTATACTTGTAGGCATCACATAGTCTTTTAGATCACTATGTGGATAATTTGATACCCTTCAATTGTTTTGAGGCACTAAAATAACTAATGGTTAAAATGTGTTGGTTAATGGTGTTAGAGCTGATTAGTGGAGAGGTGTTATTAAAGCGTGGAGCCGTACTTTTCTGAACTAAACAACCTAAGTCAACAATGCTAATGTATCATGAATTCTACTAAGTTGAAAATAAGTTCCTAGTGGGTAGTTACTGCAACGGTCGGGGAAGCCAACGGGGCACTTGTGTCGCCGCCACGATCCCTCTCGGGGTGTCTCTAACCATTTGTGGAACATTGAAACTGCTAGTTGTTTGCAATATACGAAATGCATTATTGAGTTTTGGTTTTTGGCACTTCCACTTCCATATTTTGCTAGCCTCTTTGGTGCTGCGCAATGCCCTCTCTCACATTGAGATTGGTGCATACTTCGCGAGCACATCCAACTCCGTGGGAGAACTTCATCCTGTTCTCCTACACATAAGCCAACTATCTTCCTCAAAACAGCCACCATACCTACCTATCACGGCATTTCCATAGCCATTCCGAGATACATTGCCATGCAACATCCATCATTACATTACATGACTTGATGTCGTTCTTCATTATCACATAGTTTGCTTGATCATTGAGTTAGTGTGCAGCATGGCTTGCCACATGTTCTACTTTTTTTTTCACACTATGCTCGATCATGCATATCTTCTTTTATACATCATGTATTAGTCTTATGAGTTATGAGTACCAAAAGTGTGATGATCATCTTGTAAAAATAGAGTGTTGCCCCTACTTGTGAGCATATTGAAAAGAGTCCAAAGTGGCAACATAAAAGAGTCCAAAAGAGACCAATGAGAGAAAATTTAAAAGAGCCACGGAGGCCACAATAAAAAAAAGAGAAATATAAAAGAGAGAGGGGGCAGCACTACTATCCTTTATTCCACACTTGTGCTAGTTAGCACCTACACTTCATTATAGAGAGTTTTCATGTTTCATTTGTATAACTATGTGGGGAATTAACGTTATAGAACTTGGCTTGTATATTCCAAGGATGAGCCTCCTCAAGTGAGCTCTAGGTCTTCATGAGTAAGCAAGTTGGATGCACCCCCACTAGTTCCATTGGAGAGCTTTCATACACTTATAGCTCTATGTGCATCCGTTGCATGGCAATCACTACTCCTCATACAGTGTCAACTACGGGACTTCCTTCTGTCTTGTGGTTACTTTCTCCACTGTTTGAGCCTTTCTTTTTGACCTTCCAAACCTCCATCATTGTTCTCTTTGCCATAACATCATGGTGCCAAAGCCACTTCTCACTTGCACTAGTTGAGTAGACTTCGAAACCGTTGATTTGTGAAGTAGATGGATTAGGGCACCTGACTTGAGCTTGGCTATTCTCATGAAAGACTAATTAGATGCTTTAAAGAATGATTGATACTTTACATTGGAGACATAATTCGCAATTCTTCTTTCTAAACCTTATGTATGGTTCCATGTCTCCAACGCACTTATTCATGAACAGTTTCTAGCATTTGTTAGCTAGCGTTTGTTAATCATTGTTTGCTTAATGTCAACTATAGACAATTGTTTTGGATCACCTTATTCACTTCATGTGCTTTGCATTACTATCTTGATCAAGATTGTGTTGGTTATATGTCTCATAAAAAATTATTTGTTATCACTTACCTACTCGAGTACGAGTAGGAGTTAAGCTTGGGGATGCTGATACGTCTCAAATGTATCTACAATTTTTGAGTTATCCATGCTAGTTTTGTGATATTGTCACATGTTTTTACTGTCATTTATATCATTTTTATGCATTTTGTCGAACTAACTTATTGACAAGATGCCCAGTGCCAGTTCCCTGTTTTTGCTGTCTTTTTGTTTTAGAAATTTACTTCTGGAAATATTCTCGGAACGCGCTGGAAATTTTTGAGGATTTTTTATTTGCCACGACGAAGTACCAGTCCGAAGGAGAGCCGGAGGGGAGGCCCACAGGGCAGAGGCGGCCCCCTGCCGCGGCCTAGGGGTGACCCGCGGGTGGGGCCCGCCCCTGCCCCTGGGACCTCTCCTCGACGCCCTCCGACGCCTATAAATTCACATCTGACCTAAAAACATCGAGGCGGCCATTATTTTCCAGAAACTCGACCCCGACGCGTCGTCACCGAAAACCCTAGTTCGGGGTCCAATCTGAAGCTGATCCCGGCACTCTGCCGGAGGGGAGATCGATCCCGGAGGGCTCTTCATCGCCATGCCTTCCTCCGGGATGATTTGTGAGTAGTCTCACCTTGGACTACGGGTCCATGGCAGTAGCTAGTTGGTAGTCTCTCTCTCTCTTGTGCTTCATGTCTTATGATCTTGTGAGCTGCCTAACATGATCAAGATCGATAATTGTAATGCTATGTGATGTGTTTGCTGGGATCCGATGGATTATGAAGTTATGTTCAGATTGTGCATGATTCTTATATGAGTAATTTATGTTCTTGCATGCTCTGCGATGTGCGTGGTTACTTTGGCCAAGTGATTGTGTGTATCTCCAAGAGAGGGTATTTATGCTAGATAGTGGGTTCATGCCCCCTTTTGTTCCTGGGCACGAGTGATAGAAACGTCTAAGGGCGAGGGTGTGTTGTTGCTACTAAGGGTAAAACAGCGGTGTTAATGTCTATTTTGATATTAGTATTGCTTACTTCATGCACTTTACTTAATGCAATTGTCTGTTGCTTGCAACTTACCGTTGGGTGACAGGATGGATAGCGATCCCACGGTGGAATTTTTAGACAAAGACACAGTTGGACTCAACGGTCTTTGTTCTTTGTCGTGATGCCTCCATAAATATTATCATGTCCTTTTTATCATAGCTAAATTGGGTTTGTGTCATGATCTTGTCAATTGCCTAGCTGTAATTCGTTTACCCATCACATGCATATTTTATTTACTTGAGAGACTCCACTAGTGAACCCATGGCCCCCGGTCCATCTTTTTACATTGTTTACAACCTCATTTACTTGATTTTAATTATCATTATTCCTCTGGTCACTTTTCATATTTTATCTATTTCATCATACAATTAACCGCTTTGTGTTCTGCGAGACCGGAGAGATTGACAACCTCTCCGCCGTTGGGGACAAAGTATTTGGTTGAGTGTGTGCAGGTCCATGTCTATTGAAGGTATCCCTAAGCGCCAGAGATCTTCATCATTCACCTCGTTGTTGATTTCAAAGTCCTACTAGTTCGATAAACCTCGGTTCTTAATTGAGGGAAAACTGCTACTAGCTGCAATTCCGCCTTCGCTTGGGGCACCACCCAACTTATCAATATCTACCATCAAGAGCCTTTAGTCCCGGTTCGTAGCAGGCAGGGACTACGGGAAGAGATCAATCTAACATTCTTCCTCTTGATCTCAACTTTTACTTTTAACTATACTCTTTTCGCTTTTACTCATTTATCACAGACCTGTACATAGAGCATATTTAATCGTCACAGCTCAATTGCTGATAGAATCAGACAGCTACAATATACCTCTCTGTTTTGAAACAAAAATTGTTTCTTTTGGGCCTCTCATGATCCAGGAATCATAGGCTTTCCCTTAAACCCATGCCGGCTAAGTGTTCCTTGAACACATTGGGTGGTAAGCCTTTCGTAAGCAGATTCGCAAGAATATCCTTTGTCCTTATATGCTCGAGACTTATAGTGTGATCCTTGATTTTATCTTTCAAAACATAATACTTTATCTCTATTGGTTTAGTAGCATTAGTCGACTTGTTGTTGTGAGCATAGAATACTGCGGGCTGGTTGTCACAGTACATCTTTAGTGGTTTGTCAATACAATCTACCACTTTCAAGTCGGGTATAAATTTCTTTAGCCATATCGCCTGCCCCGTGGCCTCATAATATGCTATAAATTCTGCATACATCGTGGACGATCCAACTATTGACTGTTTGGAGCTTCTCTACAAATAGCCCCTCCTGCAAGAGTGAACACGTATCCCGACGTGGATTTTCTATCATCTTTGTCGCCCGCAAAATATGCTTTTGAATACCCTCTTATCTCTAGGGAATCAGATCTTTTGTATGTTAGCATGAGGTCCTTTGTACCTTGCGCATAACGCAATGCCTTCTTTACCATCTTCCAGTGCTCTATGTCTGGATTTTCTTGATATCTACCGAGTACCCCGGTGATAAAAGCTAAGTCAGGGCGAGTGCACACTTGTGCATACTGTAAGCTTCCAATAGTCGAAGCATATGGTACTGCTTTTATTTGATCGATTTCATATTGGTTCTTGGGACATTGAAATTTCCCAAAACTATCGCCCTTGACTATAGGAGCAGGTGTGGCATTACTCGCATGCATATTATACTTCTTTAGATCCTTTTCTAAATATGCCTTCTGCGATAGTCCTAGTACTCAATTTTTCCTATCTCGGTGAATTTCTATGCCCAAAACATATGAGGCTTCACCAAGATCTTTCATGTCAAAATTTGAGGACAAGAACTTCTTTGTTTCTAGTAGCAGACCAACATCACTGCTAGCAAGAAAGATATCATCCACATACAAGATTAGGAAAATCTATTTCCCATTTTTAAACTTTGCATAAATGCAGTTACCCTCAACATTCTCTTTAAATCCAAATCTTTTAATTGTCTCATTAAACTTTAGATATCACTGTCTACAGGCTTGCTTTAGTCCATAAATGGACTTCTTCAGGCGGCATCCCATATCTTCCTTGCCTTCCATGATAAATCCTTGGGTTGTTTCATGTAAACATTTTCTTCTAAATCCCCGTTTAGAAATGCCGTTTTTTACATCCATCTGATGTAGCTCTAAATCAAAATGTACAACTAATGCCATTATGATTCTGAAGGAATCCTTACATGAGACTGGAGAAAATGTCTCATTGTAATCTATCCATTCTCTTTGTGTAAATCATTTTGCTACAAGTTGTGCTTTATACTTTTCTACATTCTCATTAGAATCATACTTAGTTTTGTAGACCCATTTACAACCTACTGTTTGGCTCCTTTAGTAATCTTTTCTAAGTCCCAAACATCGTTGGAACTCATCAATTTCATCTCATCTTCCATTGCCTCATGCCACTTCGATGAGTGAGAACTTCTCATGGCTTCTTCATATGAAGTGGGATCACCTTCCATATGAGCTATTTCTATATTACAAACATAATCACTGGAAATAGCTGATCTTTTAGCTCTCTTAGACCTTCTAAGGGTCTCATTCTCTCGTTCATTCCGTGCCTCAACTTCCGGATGTGGCTGATGTACCTCCCTCTCAAGCTCAACAACGGGTTCGGTCGGCTCCTAACGGACAGGTTCCGAATCTTCACCCATAGCTGTCACGTGTAGAGTTACATCAGGTGCTTGCACCGCAACCTCAGGGATTGTTGGTGTAGGCACAACAGGTAGCGAGAAAATGGCTCCTGAGTGATCGGATTAGGTGCATGCACCCTCTTCTCCTCAAGATCAATTTTCTGAGCTACCATGCTCCCCCTCATCAGTTCGTCCTCTAAAAAGACTGCATGTCTTGTTTCTACAAACTTTGTGTATCTGTCTGGACAGTAGAAACGAAAACCTTTTGATTTATCAGGGTAGCCAATGAAGTGGCAACTGACTGTTTTGGGATCTAACTTTGCAATATTTGGATTAAACACTTTGGCCTCAGCTGGGCACCCCCACACCCTGAAGTGTTGTAGGGAGGGCACCCTTCCTGCCCACAACTCGTACGATGTTTTGGGCACCGACTTGCTTGGTACTCTGTTGAGAATATGAACGGCGGTTTTAAGCGCCTCCATCCATAATCCCAATGGCAAGGTGGAGTAACTCATCATGCTGCGCACCATATCCATAAGTGTCCGGTTACGCCTTTCAGCTACTCCATTTTGCTGAGGCTCGCCCGGCATTGTATACTGGGCCACTATTCCAGTCTCCTGTAAGAACCTCACAAAAGGTCTAGGGACTTGCCCAAATGGAGTGTGTCGACCGTAGTACTCCCCCCCCCCCCCCCCCCCCCACGGTCAGATCTCACTATCTTTATTCTTTTATCATGCTGATTTTCAACTTCAGCTTTGAATATCTTAAATTTATCCAATGCTTCAGATTTTTCTTTGATTGGATAAATATAACCATATCGGGAGTAATCATATGTGAATGTTATGAATGAGTCATAGCCATCCACACTTTTCACAGGAAATGGTCCACAAATATCAGTGTGAATAATTTCTAGTGTTCCTGTGCTTCGGTTTGCACCCTTTTTTATTTGTTTTACATACTTTCCTTTAATGCAATCTATGCATTGCTCTATGTCTGAGAACTCTAATGGAGGAAGAATTTCATTTTTAACTAGTCTTTCTATTCTCCCCCTCGAAATATGGCCTAAGCGACAGTGCCATAATTTCGATGAGTCATGAGTTCTCTTTCTTTTGTTTTGTTCTTTATCCGACGCAGAAACATGCTCATTCACATTACACACAGAATAAAAAATTTCACGCAGGGATAATAAATAAAGCTCATTGTGAAGGAAAGCAACACCCACATGAGTATTATTACACCATATGGCACACTGCCATGTCCAAAATAACATTCATAATTGTCTTTGTCCAAACGTGAAACACTAATCAAGTTTCTGTGTAATGAAGGAACATATAAAACATCTCTAAGCAGAATCAAGAATCCATGAGCTAACTCCAGGGAGATGTCGCCGACAGCTTCAACGTCTGCTTGGACTCCATTTGCAACTTCAATGCATCTTTCGCTTCTTTGCGTAGTCCGCGTCGAATGGAATCCCTGTAAAGAATTTGCAACATGAACAGTTGCACCTGAGTCAATCCACCAAGTAGATTTTGAAAACTATGTATACAAGGATTCATTTACAAAGGAAACAATGTTGTTACCTCTCTTTGCCATTATTGACTTTAACCAAACAGGGCAATCTTTCTTGTAATGCCCAGTCTTCTTGCAGTGGAGACATGTATCTTTGTCCACTGGAAGAGACTTTTGCTGATTCTGATAATGCGTGGGAGCTTTTCCATGTGGCTTTGAAGGGGAACCATTGTTGGTTTGGTTTGTAGTTCCTTTTCTTATTATCCTTCACATAGTTCAGAGAACCACCATGTGAGGCTTTAAGTCTATCCTCTTCTTGCACACATGGCTATTGTCTTTTCAATGTCCCATTTTTCAGGCGACATGTTGTAGTTGACAACAAAAGTGTCAAACTCTTTCGGCAGTGAAGCCATAACTAGGTGAACAAGGAGTGCAGGCTTGAGCTCCAAATCAGCATCCATGGGCTTAAGCTTACCTGCCATGTTGCTCATCCTGAGGATATGCTCCCTTATGCCATGTCCTCCTCCTGTGTACTTTTTGTCACCAGCTGCTTTAGCAACTGGGTAGCATATATCTTTGAAGAACCAGTGAATTGGCTCTTTACCTTTCAGAAAAACTCCCCTACGGAAGTACACTCTGCAATTGAGCCCACAATAGCATTCTCAATTGTGTTCTTTATGAAAGCCATGCACTTTTTATTGGCGGTGAGCCACTTTTGGTTGTTGAGGGTATACGACATCTCCAATGGAGCATGGTCCCTCTTCTTTTTCTCCCATGCATCATCATCATCTTTGTCATCTTTGACTGGCTCTTTTGGCTTGACTGGCTGTGGAGTGTCCACAACCCAGTCCACCTCAGCACAAACAAAAGCCAAGTCGACCTTCTTTCTCCATTCAGAGTAGTTGTCACCTCTGAGGGTTGGAACATCCTTGATGCAGCTCATCAAGTAGTACCCTCCTGAAAACCACAATGAAGTGAGATCATAACAACAATTGCATGCAATAATCCAACGTTGGTCAAAATTAAAACATACAACTGTTTATGCAATTAAATCTATATCACCGTTGGGCAGAAAATAGAAATAAATGCACATATAAAACAATAATAAATCATGATTATGTTATTAACAACGTTGGTCATAAAATAACAGAATCATAATTATTGCAATAATCACTTTAACATGTTCTTTAAAATTTAATTCTTACTTTTAATTATTTTTACCTTTAAAAGAGCACTTTTATTTTGCAGCGGAAAAACATGAAATAAAATTCCATGAACTTTATACTCTACAGAAGCATTTCTTTTACTTTCTATTCTCTAAACAAAATTTCGCTGGATAATTTTTTAATAGAAAAAAGTAGATGAAATTTGCGCAAAAAAATTAGATAAAAAACAAATAAACATGCTTCTGGAAAAGAATAAAACAGCGAATAAACTCTGTCTGTAATTTACGCGGCCCAGGCCCAAGGCCTGCCCTGAGCCCATTTCATAAATGAAATAAAAAAGGGAAAGAAAACTGGCAGCGCAGCGGCCTCGGCCCACGGCCCGGTCCAGTGCGCTCCGCTGCCCGCTCCTCTTTCGACCCACGGCCCGCTGGATGAGTGCCGCTTGCTCGTAGCCGTCGGATGAGATCCGACGGCCCTCAGTGAATTTCGCTGGGTCAAAACCAGGGCAGCAGCTCCCGGCCGAAACCCTAGCTCACCCCCCCCCCCCCCCCCCCGCGCCTCTCTTTGTTAGGGTTAGGGTTCCGCTGCGCCGCCAGCAAGCCGACGACGGCGAAACGACCCTCCCCGGCGGCAACATCGGCGATGGCCGCACGCCCCTCTCACTTTCTTCTCTCCATTTCACTCCCCACCGACGCAAAACCGACGGGAAGATGGAGGTGGCGCCGTGGCCAGCTCCTTCGCCGTTCGCGCGTTCGCCTTGCGGTGAGCGTGCCGCCGTCGAACGATTTGGCTGCGGTGCCCTTTGCCCCTGCTGGGGTGTTGTTCTTCGTCCAGATGCCCCTTCTGGTGCGCATCGGATCGAGAGGAACGACGCAGCCAAGGGGCGGCGCTCTTTTCCGGCGAGCCCGAGGACATCCTTGGTAACTTTTCTTTGCCCTTTTTGTTTAGGGTTCCATGGGAGGCTTGGATTTCTTTTTCTTCTTTTCGGTTTCTTTTGATCCTAGATCTCGATTTGCTTTTTCTTTATTTCTACCGAAAAATCTAAACCTAGAGTGCTCTGATACCAATGTTATTTCCACAAGATCATCTAGGCTAGGTCTAATCGGTAGAATCCTTTATGTGTCGAATCTGTGATTGACATGTGGGAGAGAACAGAGAGAGAGAGAGAGAGAAGGGGGGGAGGGAGAACCTTCTCCTGAGCTCGACGTGCCGGCCATGGTGGAGAGTGGCCGGCGGCGGCGGTGAGTGTGTGGTGGCAGCGGTGGCGGTGCTTCCCCCTCGCTGCTGCGCTAAAACCCTAGATCGGTAGGGGATGTCGGTGGGGAGTGTGGCGACCCGATCAACTTCGTATCGTGTGCCGCCGGCCCCCCACCTCTTTATATATGCGCAGTGCGACAGGGGCCCACCAACCATGGTTCGGTTGGGCCGGATCATGGGGTCCAATGGACCGTTGGGTCCAACGGGAAGAGATCAATCTAACACCGTCGGTATAAGGAATGACAACATTTGGATCCATTATGTAGCCATGTGAATAATCTTCAACTAAGGAGCATCTCTCATTTTGTTATAAACAATATCACTTCGCCAATTCCAAATTTCCTATAGAATAGCACATACACCCGTTCCAATACCAGTTTTCGTGTCCTATCAATCACATTCAACTTTCTAACAAACATATTAGTAACATTAATTGGGGAAGAGATGTTTAAAATAAAATGGACCACTCTCCAAATTGACTTAGCGAAAGAACAAGAAATGAACAAGTGCTCCACTGATTGCTCCATCCCACAAAGGATACACTTTGTACAACCAGCCCATTGTCGCTTAGCCACATAAAAACTAGTCTTAAGAGAGACTTTCAATTTCTATAAATAGTTTTGCAAGTATTTAGTATGTCCATTCATTAGGTCGTCGTACATAGATTTAACTGTGTACTCTCACGTGGTAGTTAACTTCCATTTGAAGACGCCACTATTGTACTTGCGAGAAATACTCATTAGCGGTCGTCTAGAACCAATATTTAGCGGTCGTCTAGAACCAATATTTAGCGGATTCTGAGATAAGACATGAGAGACATTAATGTTTTATTTCTCACGATATTATACAGGATAGGGTACTGCAACGATAAATAGGTTTCACCAAGCCAAGAATCTTTTCAAAACAGTGTTTCTTGGCCATTCTCGATGATAAAAGATCTACCCACGGTTAAAAAACTTTCTTTTTGAGGCACGTTTTAATTATCTCGTAAATTTTCATTGAACAATAATTCCTGCCACACGTCCTCCTCATGTAGTAACTTAAATAAATATTTACTGAGTGCGAAATTATTCTTTAAGTCGGTCTATGTCCAATTCCCCTTGCTCCTTAATTAGATCTACATATATATTATATTCCACCTTGTAAGTCTATATTTCTTTTCTCAGCTTATCACATTGCAAGAAAAAGCGAAATGATAGAAGTCTAATCTCTTCCACTTTGTATGTCTATATAGCTTGATGTCATAAGATTATCACAAACGACATATATATTACACAAAAGACATGGTTCACAACATGATGTTCCATGGACATAACTAAAGAAAACATTGGCTATCTATCACGGATGACATCCATGGTAACCTCATTCTACTCCTCTGGATCGTCATCACCTTGTGGTTGTGTCGTTATATAGTGCTCATCGTCATCATATTTATCAAATTTCTCATCCCACAATTTGCTATCACGGATTAGAATTGTGCAGTCTTATCTAATACCATATTTTGTCACCGCTGCATATGCTTCTAATTTTTAAAATGTTTTATAAACACATTTTGCTATTCTATCAGGGGAAGGGTACGATGTTAATTTCAACCGGAGCATATCCTCCAGGTTTTTAAAATGTTTTTTAAAGGGATTTTGTAATGTCAAAAGGTTCGGATAAAAAATATTGCGCGTAGGTGCTGACATTCTATGTGCTCATAAAGTCGTTAAAGGAGAAAAAAATTGTGTTGTGTAAAATGAAAAATTTGGTGCTAAAAAGACTTTTTTCGAGAGATTTTTTTATCTTTTTATATAGATTAAAAAATGTCGAATTTTTACAAAACTTATCGTGGCGACATAAATGTTGAGATGTACATGCCAAATTTTTATTCAATTTTTAGATTCTAAAAATGTTTTTTTTCAAGTGGCAGGAGAATCTCCCAGGTCCCTATGTGATTTTTCAGTAAATGGTCCCTATAATTTCATAGTTCATTCACACCCACAATAATCGAGCGCTAAACTGGGAGCCAAACATGTGATGAGTAACCGTAGTCCCCCTGACGAAACGCGACGGCCGTCAACCTCTCCGGGAGCGAATCGGCGGCGCACCCACACCTTCATTACTCCATCCGCAAGCACCCACACCTCCGGCCCAATGCCTCCCCGAGCGCCACCAGCGCGCTCGCACACACGCACCGCCGAAGTATCCGGCTCGCAACTACGCGCGCCTCTTTTCTGGCCAACGCGCGCCTCCCATCCCCTCCTCTCTCCCTCCCATTCCTCCCCCCTGCTAAAATTGGCGCACTGGGTTAAACCACCATCGTCCGTCCGTCCGTGCGTGCGTGCACGGCTGGACCGCGGTTGCGGGCGCGGCGGGGCGGGGGCGGGGCCAAGGGCGGCGGCGGCGGGGATGGGTTCCGGCACCTGGCGCAAGGCCTACGGCGCCCTCAAGGACTCCACCAAGGTTGGCCTCGCCAATTTCAACAGCGAGTACAAGGTGATGATCAGCCCCGCCCGCCCATCCTCCCATCGAACACATTGCCTGCACTGCAACCGCACGCGATTTTGCTTGTTCGATCGATCACCCTGCAGATTGAAAATGTCGATTGATTTGAGGCCATGAAAATGCCCCACTTTGTTGTGATTTTCCGTGCGATTTCTGGCCTTAATTTGCAGGATTTGGATATCGCCATCGTGAAGGCGACGAACCACGTGGAGTGCCCGCCCAAGGAGCGGCACCTCAGGAGTGAGTGCTTTCTGTTCCTTGGCGCTGTAGTGCAGCCTCTGATTAATTTGGTTGGGATGTGAACCATCCATCCGTGTCCAATCCTGTTTCAGCGAAACATTCCAAGGCTTATAATTCTGCTGGATGATGCAGAGATACTCTTCTCGACCACGGTGAATCGCCCGCGAGCGGATGTCGCCTACTCCATATGCACATTGGCGAGGAGGTTGTCCAAGACAAAGAACTGGATAGTGGGTCTAGTTCCTTACTTGTTTATGTCAATGATTTTTTACAAATTGTTCTGGTCAGTGATGATCCTTGATTCAAATCATATATTCGTATCCCATTTCTTGGTTCTCCTGAATCCCCCCTCCTTTTCATTGTGAGTTGAATGAATAGATAGTGAGGATTATTTATTTGTTGCATCAAAGGTCCAGTATTAACCAATATGTTTGCTGCAGGTTGCATTGAAAACATTGGTAGTGATACATAGATTACTGAGAGAAGGTGACGGGACATTCAAAGACGATCTTTTGAGCTATTCGTATAGAGGAAATATTCTACAGATTCCACATTTCAAGGATGACTCCAGCCCATTAGGTTTGTGCATTGTGCGTTGTTCTGAACTGCAGTAACCAAGGAAGCTCTCGCTGTTCTGTTTCGTTATCTGAATCGATGCTCTCCTTCCTCGTTTTGTCAGCTTGGGATTGCTCTGCTTGGGTTCGCCTGTATGCGCAATACCTAGATGAACGGGTCGAGTGCTTTAGGATTCTAAAATACGATGTCGAAGCCGATCGTCTGATGAAATTACCCCAGGCTTCTGGCAAGGTAATGTCAGCTTTCTATGCTGCATATTAATTTGTGATACAACCTTGACACAATGGCACAATATTGGTTTACTGATTTAGCAATGTCGACAAATTATGGCAGGCACACAGTAGAACGAGAACCCTTCCATGCGCAGATCTTTTAGATCAGTTGCCTGCCTTGCAAAAACTACTACTCAGGCTTATTTCCTGCCAGGTTTGATTTTAGTACGACAAAATACACTTCTCTGCTACTATTCTTTTGTCTTGTTTCATCTTCTTCATGATTGCAGCCCGAAGGTTTAGCCTGCACAAATTACCTCGTGCAATATGCATTAGCCCTTGTAAGTTAAAAACTTGTTGTGATTTGTTAAAAAAATATTTCTCCCTTTTAGTTCATACAATAGTGTGTATTTCTCAGTGACCTTATGGACCTCAGGTTTTGAAGGAGAGCTTCAAAATATACTGTTCGATCAATGATGGCATCATCAATCTTGTTGATATGGTAACAATTCTTCTGGATATCATCCTATGTGTTATGCCTATGTCCATAATCATTCATGAACATAAGTTCAGTTTCTTATTTCTCTCGTGTCAATAGTATTTTGAGATGGCAAAAATCGATGCTATCAAGGCACTTGAAATTTATAAAAGAGCTGGCCAGCAGGTACAGAGATTGAAATTTACTTCTGTATTATGAGTCAACTAAACAGTAGTTGGGACTGCATGATATGATCTTGCCTATTCTGCAGGCAGAAAGGCTTTCTGTCTTTTATGACTACTGCAAACGTCTTGAGCTGGCCAGGAATTTCCAGTTTCCTATTCTGAGGCAGGTATGCTCACTCACTGGTTCATCCATACCTTAATCAAAGAACACTTCCTGATCTTGACTTCAATATGCCGAGAAGGAAAAACCACATGACACTGATTATGCCATAACTAGTGTATTTGTGTAAACACCGCAGTCATTTCGCCTGATGAATTGGCAACAACCTACAGTTGTCTTCACAACTAGTATTATTTTCTTTTAGCAAAAAAACCTAGAATTATTTTCTTGGCTACTCCTTTTTATACATGCTAATGAGTTCTTGTCCACTGAATCTCTGGGTTACAAGGATTTAGTTATACGTTATTGTTCTACTAATATGCAGCCACCTTCTTCATTCCTTGTAACTATGGAAGAGTACATCAGAGAAGCACCCCGTTCCAGCATCACGAGTAAGAGTGTGGTGAGTGTGTTCACTGTCAGTGAAACTGCAAAGAAAAAGAAAGTCAAGAGGCTGAGTCTACTATTATTCTATTAATTCTTGCCGTTGACAAACCAGGAAACGGAGGAGCGGAGTTTACCTAGTGATAACGAGGAGGAAGCTCCGCAGGAAACTGAGAAACCGGTGGAAGAGGAAACAGAAGATCCTGCGGAGCCTGAAGAAGAGCCGCAGTCTACTGCTGAGCCCTCCGAAGAAGATGAACCCCAGCCGTTGCCAACAACTGCTGATCTATTAGTAATTTTAATCCATTCTGATCTTCTTCACTCCAAAACAGTGCACGTTTCCTTGAACCTTACACGCTTACTCCTATGCTACTGGCAGAACTTGGATGAAGAATTGCATCCCATGATTGCAGATCTTGAGCAAAGCAACGCACTTGCTCTAGCTATTGTGGGATCAGGTATGTATTGGCTGTAGTCTTCAGTTAGTCAACTGATTAAACAAAACAATGCAATAGCTGTTCTGTTGACAAGGATAACACCTTATGGTCCAATAATTTTATTCTGCATCAGTTTTTTTTTTCATGTCGAGAATGTTTCTAATCTTTAAATGTTGTATATTTGGTGCTAAATACTGCATCGTGACTTCGTGCGTAATGCAGGGAGTGGGTACAATGCCTCAATTTCTCAAGACTTGTTTGCCCTTGACAAATCTGGGTGGGAATTGGCACTGGTCACGGCACCAAGTAACCACACAAGTCAACCAGCTGGCAACCAATTGGTATGTATATCTTGGTATCTTTTAGATTCAATCTTGACTCGGTTTGCGGTTGTTGAGTTGTGCTATGCTGAACTGCAGAATCTACTTAGGGCTCCTTTGATTCAAAGGAATAGTATAGGATTTTTGAAGGATTGAATCCTATAGGAAATTTTCCAATAGAGGTTGTTTGATTCATATGATCATATCCCATAGGGAATTAATCTCATAGGAAATTTTCCTATAGAACTAGTGCAAATCCTATAGGAAAAAAACATGAGGTCTAACCTCATGGAAATATTCCTTTACACAATCAAAGAAGTGGCTCTTCCCATAGGATTCAAATGGACATGCCATCCCATTCCTACAAATTTCCTATTCCTATACTCAAAGGAGCCCTTAGTTAGTTATGGGCACTCTTACTTATTCTAGTGACATTTTTCCATTACAATCTAAATAGTAGAAGATTCTTCCAGTACCCAATAACATAAATAATAAAATGCTTTTGAAAATTCACCACAATGCCGAATGCAGCCTATAACCAAATGCAAGTAAACATTAAAAGTAGTCGATAGGTGAATAATTCATATGCATTTGCTCAACAGGCTGGAGGGTTCGACAAGCTGTTGCTAGACAGCCTATATGAAGACTCGACAAGGAGACAACAAATAGCCAGTGTAACCTACACTGGCAGCGTGGCGGCGAACCCGTTTGATCCCAACGACCCATTCGCCATGTCCAACAGCTTCGCGCCACCATCCAATGTGCAGTTAGCTATGATGGCACAGCAGCAGCAGTATTACCAGGCACAACAGCAGGAGTACTTCAATCTGCAGCAACAACAGCAAATGGTGGTGATGCCACCACAAACATACCAGCAGCAGCAGGCTCAGTACTCCGTGAATGCCGGATTATCGAACCCGTTTGGCGATCCATTCAGTGGTCTCGTTGCTATGGCGAATCCACCAAAGCAAAGCAATCCACATTAGCCTCTAGCTTTGATCCTATACCTGTCTTCTAATTTTGAGCAGCAACTTGTATAGCTTGAAACTTTTTTGGTACTGTATCTCGATGTCGCATTGTATAACTCACATTTGAAGATTTCACAATTTTAACTACTCCGTATTGAGCACATCTCAGCCAATACATGTTTAGCAGCACAATGTACAAGGTAGAAAAACCACAGGTAGTTGAAAACTATTCAGCTCACAACAAGTCAGACAGTATCACTTTGCGATTCGAGAAAAGGTGTTACTGATCTCATATCGGCTAGTCTTACACTGATCAGAAAACATCACATGAATTCATCAAGTTCTTATTTCCCATAATAATAGGTTATGAATTCGTTCTACATATGTACAATATAGTAGCAGAAAACAAAAGTAGGAAAACATAAAACGGACTAGTCTTTCTTGATCTCCCACTTCACCCAGTGCAATGAACTACTCCCCTCCAGTTTCACCCTCTTCAGCTGGTTCTGCTTCCTCTAATGATTCCTCCGCTTCATCCGGAAATCGGCCTGCGTAACCATTAATCCACAGGTGAGCCATCGTTTCAGGCAAGGATGCAAAGCAAAGTAAGTGCAAGAACACAGTGTGATAAAAAAAATTGATCATTGTTTTGTTCAGAGTATTAGGGGGAAGCTACATCAGTTTGGATCGCAGAGGAAAAGCTAGGACAGAATTGTTCTGAATCGTGGAGGATGTTGCTGTGCAAATACGAGTCTTTCTTGAGGCGTTTCAGAATTGTTATTACTTGGAGAGAGGGGAAATGGGGATGGGGGATCTGGGATTTGATTCCTCACCGTCGACGTAGTAGGTCGAGCAGGGGTACCCGCGGGAGGAGGAGGCGATGGCGCGGGCCTCGTCGTCGGAGAGCTGGGGCGGCAGCACCGCGATCCCGCCGCGGGTGACGAGCTCGAGGATGCCCATGGCGGCGCCGGCGGGGCGGGGCGGCGCGAAGTAGGAGGTCCCGGGCCGGAAGGGCGCCCACTCGGGCTCCGACATCCGGGCCATGGCGCCGTCGATGGCCTCCGCCAGCCGCTCCTTCAGCGCGCTCGCTCCCTCGGCCGACGTCGACGCCCCCGCCGCGTCCACCTCCAGCACCATCGCCCCGGCCCCCGGCCGCCGCGTGTGGTAGCCCCGCCGGCCCAGGCCCCCGCCCGGCTGACCCCCCAGCCGCCGCGCCAGGGCCGCCGCCATCCTGGAGGAGAGCACTCGGGCCATACTCGCCGCTGTAACCTGGTGGAAGCCGCGTGCGTGGCCTGGTGGTGTCGCGAAGGTCTGGGAGGGAGGGAGACGGGTGGGGAGCCGGTGGTAAATATAGCTGTCGGCCTGGGGGCCTCTCCGCAAATAGCACGGTGTACCGTCCACGGTTCCGTGTCGGGCTGGAATTGGTTTTAATTTGTTTTTGAAGACGGTTTTGCCCCCAGGAATAGCACAAAACCGCGGGACGTCGCCACCAGTTTGGGCACCCATATTGACGAGTTTACCCCTCAGGGACTGTTTCGTGAATAATAAGATAAGAAAGGGGTGAGCGGAGAAACGTTCTCCACTTTTCTTCCTCCTTGCACACCGCGGCTTCTTCTTTCTTTGTGGCGGCGGCGCGAAACGGTCGGAGGAATTTTCTTTGCGGGAGCGAGCTAGGGTTTGGGAGGATGTCGGCGTACGACGAGGTGGAGATCGAGGACATGGAGTGGAGCGCGGAGCTGGGGGCGTACACGTACCCGTGCCCGTGCGGGGACCTCTTCCAGATCACGCTCGCCGACCTCAGGCTCGGGGAGGAGATCGCGCGGTGCCCCTCCTGCTCGCTCTTCCTCACCGTCGTCTACAACGAGGAGGACTTCGCCGACGCCAAGGAGCCGCCGCAGAAGCCGGCCCCGCAGCCCGTCGCCGTCGCCTAAGGTAAGGTTTCTGTGCGCGGCTGGACTGAAGCCCGTGGTTCCCGGTGAAGTTTGTAATCTTAGGCTGAGAACTTAGAATATGCTTTGATGTTTTGAAGAGATCGTTTCGCTGTGTCATATGTACTCGGTGTTACCTGTAATACGCCTTAATTTCATACTGCCGTGTATGATTTGGATCAAGTAATTATTTGTTGTGAGATTTTAGCTTTTTAAGGCCATTTGCTGTGTGTTTAATTTCGTCCAAGTGTGAAGTATGATGGTACTGGCACTAGCTGGTAGTGTTGTGATTGTCGATTAGGAACGAACCTATAGCAGCATGTGAGTGTGGATTTTTTTCCTTCTAATTGTGGTGGTAGAATTACTACGTTTGATTGATCACTTATCTATGTTGACTGATTCTAATCGTTAGAGGAAGGAGCGGTAAAATTGGATGCAAAGGATTTTGTACTCGCATACAGATATTTGAATTTCCAATTCCTCATTATAGTATGTTCTTTTTGTGGAGAAAGTTAAGTCGAATGAGATTGTAAAGTTGGAAATCTAATTATAAATGGTAGGTTGGTGGTGTGAGCCCTGGGAGCTTCTATCAGCCGATTCGTTAGGTTTTACTTTCTTGCTTGGTTGTTTGTTAATTGAAGGAATTCTACTGATAGTCGTGGAATAATAGCTTCCTGTTTGTATGTTCGTGTAAGTATAGTCTCTTTAATAGTTTTCTTGCTTTGGCAGATCCTTCAGAATTAGAACAACCGATGTTGGTCGGCAGCTTTCAGTTTGTCTATCAACAAAAATTAAAAACTTTGGAACTTAGCCACATCACAGCTGTATTTACCATGTTACCTAGGAAGCTAGGATGATCAGTTTTTATTATGTTTTGAGTTTTAACTGTTATTTGGGTACTTGATTCTTGGTTTTTGAGAATTCATTTTCATACTAGTGGTTGTATGTTGGTCTTTAGAGTTAGCTGTGATTCAGTTTCCGGAGGCTCCTTGTTCAAGAACTTACAGTGATTCCATTTAGGTTTCCCAATGCATATGTTATTGAGAGCTTATATGTGGACCTTACATTGTTTAGTACGATCGCATATTGGACCGAGGTTTAGTGTAACCAGGAGAACATGTCATCTACCCTCTCATACTTCCATAATTGCTAAGAGATGAAGAATATTTCTAGTACGGTTTATACCATGCCATGATGCCATTGCCCCTCTCCTTCAGGATTTGCAACTTCTGTTGTATCAGAGCCTTTGGTTTCATGCTTTATCTTGCAATCATTTGTACATCGTTGACCTTCACATCCGTTGTTTGCAGGATGATGGGATCAGAATCAGACTACATAGCTGGGAAAGGAATGAGAGATTGTTTGGCGTACACGGGAGCATCTTGTACTTGTAAGATGAGAAAATAGCGGCGGTGTATCAACCTCTGGCAGTTGAACTTAATTCCATGTATGGCCCCACTTAGTTGTTGCATAGGCATCACTGGTGCATCTAAATTTTGTCACCCCGAACTTATAATCATAGTGACTTCCCAATGATGTTTTGATTATTGTACCTTCAGCTAAAAAAGAGAAGATTGCTGTGCTGTGATGTGGCTTTTTATGTGTTTGAGATACGCCTTAAGGTGCTACCTTGCTCCTTTTGACATCATTGCCATATAGATTGAGATAAACAAGCTCCAAATGGATGGCCTCCTGTAAATGCCCACAAGCAGTAGTTTTATGGTGTGGAATTTAGTAATGAAAATGATTGTCGCATAGACTGACAGTGGGATCTCAAGGGCAAGGAAATTAGCCTGAAAAGGATGGTAACAAGAAATGTCGCAAATCCATTATTATTGCTATGGCGCACAAACAAAGTAGGCAACAATAGAGAATAGGGTGCCCAGCTCCCTTCTTTACAGCTAGGCAATATGTGCCCGGGCATGGCGCTAGGATTTTTATCAGGTTACATGGATCATGTACAAAGTATTTGGCATCACTCGACTATTGGTTGAGTACACAATACACCCTCGAAACGATGATACCAGCCATCCGAAGGATTTGGAGATCCTGTCAAATGTCAAGCGTTATTTGTACAACTGGGCTAATCAGAACGCATATGTAAAAGAGATTGATGTACTCCTATTAGTTAAGATCCACACTAATTAGATATGACGTAAGCGATCGCTGATCTTCCTGAGTTCTTCCAGAGCTGCTAGCGCCCTAGCTTGCTCTGTGCTTCCAGGAACATTTTCCCCTGAGGCTAAGCGCAAATTTGGTTGAAAAAATAGTTCAATAACCTGTAGTAAACGAGAAAATTAGCCAGAGGACAAACATACAGAGACACTTTGTCATAATAATATCATGATCTGAGCTTGGTTTTAAATACTTGATAACAGATACAGTTTTCTTTTATTATTCTGTGGAGGAGACTCAAGAGCGGAATTTATACATGGCAATTATGTAATTTACTGTTAAAGGGATCCACCTATATGTGAAATTAGCAGAATATAGTATCTACCAAAAACACCAGCATAAAATAGGAGCTTTAGCAAAACCTTCAATTAGGTACTAAGAGCTCTATATGCCACTGACTATTTACGAAAACAACTGTGATGTGTGTTACGTTAATCTTAAATCTCATAATCAGCAGCTTCAGCATGGTTACCTGAACATTTCCAACCATTGATTCGCCAAGAGACCTTAATGTTCCTGCCAACTCCTTATCAACCACATTCAAACTTGGCAATGCGTCAAAACATAGTGTATGCTCTGGAATTGGTTGATAATCCACCGATTCAACTGTTTGATTTGTAACTTCTGCTTCATCAATCTTACCATTTACCTGACTGGGTTCATCAATCTTACTATTATGCACAGAGAGTGGATCAGGCTCATTAACCACCTTGACATCATGGGAAACTGGTTCTTCTGCATTATGCGTATCAAGGTCAGAAGTCGTACGGCGCCGAAGGAGCGATGGACGCATCTTCCTCATGTAGTCACGGGCTGCTTCAATGCGATTTCTAGTTTCAACAGGAGTTGTGTAGCCAATGTCATGCGGGCCTCCCTCGCATGGACTGTTTGAGTCACTCCTAATGAAATCTGCAATATGTTGACTAGCAAATTCCTTGTGCTGTTCTATAGGCATGGGTGGTAAACTGTTTATCAAATTGACAGGAACTATATCGGCATTGTGAGGTTCATCAACAATAGACTGACTAGTTGAAGTGAAATTACTGTTTACAAAATTAGCATCCTTGGTTCTGGAAGCATTTGATTCCGTGTTAGACACACTTCTTAACAACCCCCTTCCCTTCATCCTAACAATTGGACCACCACTTCTTTTCTCTACTGACATCTGGAGTGTCTTCCATGTCTCTTCCCAATAGTTGGGTGGAGTCAAAGGAGATTTTCCTGTCAGAGGAGATGAAGGAAGATTTTGTTCCAAAGCAAAAGATTGCAGTAACTTGGCTTTCTCAATCAAGTTCTTTAGGTCGATGTCATCAGGAAAATTCAACAGTCTCACCAGGCAAGAAGTCGCATGTTCACTTCCTAGCAAGGAGGATCTGAGATGAAGCATCATTGAAACTGCCATTGACAAAATCAGGGCACCACGGGGAGAACATAAAACCTTAAAATGATAGTCTTCTCGGCTCTTTATCTCGGTACAGTACGAATGGTTAGGAGAAGAGAATATCTCATCCCAAATAAACAAAAGATTGTCGAGTGAAAATTCACGGCCAAATAGGACTCGAAGCCATCGTAGCGCAAAGTACTGAGGTTCTACTCCCAACTCCACGAGATGACTGTGAAGAGAGGAATCCACGCTAGCAAGCAAGTGATATATTGCAGATGATGCCTCCCTTACAGGTGATAAACCTGTGCTTGATTCTGGTGCAGGACTGAGAGAATAGAAGTCAGTGATAGCAACCACACCTTGCTCACCATTTACCAAACCGTTCATCAAATTCTCAAACATACAATACGCATCGTGCTCCATAAACTTTTCAGATAAAATAATACCCAGCTCACCCTCTGCTCCATATGCATCATTTATCAAAATAAGGTCCCTGGTGTCAGGATCAAGATCATCCAAACTTCTAATTTTAGCTCCACTGCCCTCAAAAATGTTTGTCCTGTCACTCCTGTTTAGCTTCTGCCTATCTGGAAATGTTTGACCAGCAAAATCATCACCAAATAACTCTTCATGAAGCCCCCTGACTTGTTTGAAGTGCTGCACATCAACGTGAAGGACATAGAGCAGAGGAGCTAAAAGTTCATGCATTCCTGTGGATGAGAAGTGGATTATGCTGTCAAACGTGGAAGAAGAATAGATGGATATTAGAGCAATTAGAAGAAGAAAAATTAATGAACATTGATCAGCTCCTAGTAAGTCAAAACATTATGTGGCAGCTAGAACATCATATTTAACTCCACATGTGGTTCAAAGGATGTGCGCCTACTAGTTAGTTTAATAAAAAAACAAAAGTTCAATGTGCTCATGTCATGAAACCCACCAGTATTACATTATCAATTGCCATCAATAGGTTGCAGTTATATAACAAAACACTAGTTGGAAAATTCTATAAAAGATTGGCTCCATAAGAAATATTAAATAAGTAAATATGAGGCCAACGAACCATTTCTCTTATATATACCATGTTGCAGGGCTTGGAGATAGTTGGATTCCTCTCCGGTTAGGTCAGATGAGGAGTTCACAATAGCTGAATACACACCAATGACTTACCTTGTTTATATCCAAACTCTGGGTATCTTAGGCTCCATACTAACAATATACGTTCAAGCATGGACTGACATGTGGCTGTTTGGAAGAATTCTCCCAATTCAGGATAGAGCCGGGACAGATCTTGGTTCAGCATTTTTTCTAGTTCTGCGTTCCTGAAATATTGACCCCAAGTGCTTTCTGCATTCATGATGTACAAAATGATCAGAACAAGAAAAAAGAGAGAGAAGATGCAACAAAATGTTGTGTTGTTTTTCGTGAAAATGCACATAACATGTGAAAGATGTCTCTTTTTGCATTGCCCAGCATACATGCCGAACCAAGGAAACACACAATTGCTAAGGAAAACAGAAACATGTCCTTCTGGTTGTAACCGGTTTATGATCAGTTGAGGGCTGATGTTATGTAGAGGCGTGATATAGTTGTTGGAAACTCAGAAAAAAAATACTAAACACTTTATCGTCCTTATCCCACCCTGCCTCTCCTGAGTCATCAAGCACCAACCATTTAACCAGACAGTTGGCGACAGATCATCATCAACTTTATTTCAGTAACCATTGTGGTACAAGCAAGGTTCTCTAGAGTATCTGATTTAACAGCCTAAATCTACGAGCATTTAAGTTGAAGCTTTTCGAGTGACCGCTCGGTGTCACAAGCAATGTCAAGTCGAAAAGCACACGTATGTGAGGCAGAAGCTAACCAACCTGGATTCTGTGACAGCGGGTTCTCCACAACAAGATCAGGAGCACCTTCTTCATCCTTGGAGAGATGGGGATCTATCAGCAGCCGCCGCCGCAAATTCGCATATCTGCAAAAACAGACACCAATTGCATGCCAGATGTCAAAACCCTCGGAGGAGATGACAAATCTGTATGTTTTGCCCCACACAATACAAAGTAAAATTGATTCACGAACAGCGTGAAACATTTGCTGCGTAACTGATGATTAGCACGCTTGTAGGATTGTAGCTTCACTGGAATTCAACGGTCCAACATACCCACATCACATTCGGGAGCACAATCTCAGAATCTCCAATTACATACGTTTATTTAGGACAATGAACCACCGGATCATCAAACACGAACACCTGAGCCGGAACTGAACCACTTGCTAAGCAACCGGGGCCATGGTGTCAACTGCTGAATAATGCCTAGCAAAATTCAGACCCATTTTCCTGACCCGCGTGATCAAACCAAAGACGGGTCGATCTAACAACAACACGTGCGGCGGGGGGCTGACTGACCTGCGGCGAGAGTCGGCGGCGGCGCGGCGGAGCTCGTTGGTGGGGACATCGGCGGAGCCCGGTAGGACCCCGAGATCGGCGCGCCACCGGGCGCCGCGGAGGCCGGAGAAGCGCTGCCCCGCCGGTGGCTCCGGCATTGCCGCCGCCCGCCTCGGCTCCGCTCCGGCCCCCGCCCCGAATAGGGATCGGACAGACAGCCCGCGGCGAGGAGCAGGCGCCGGTCGGCGAGGTCGGGGCAGACGAGAGGCGCCCGATCGGCGATCGGGGTTGGGATCGAGGAGGACGGGAGAGAGGAGGGAGGGAGGAGACCGTGGGCGTTGGCCTGACCGCCCGAGGAGGAGGAGGGAGGGGGAACTCTGTCTGACACGGGGAAAGCGAGGGAGGGAGAAAACTTCTTTCTTTCTTGGGTGGTGTTGCCATTGCAACTGTCGCCGCCTGGACGACGCAGGGCAACGACCTGTTCCCTCAGGCAAATGATTTGGAAAACATTTTATTATTGATTGAGACTTTTTTTTGAAGCCTTATTGATTGAGACTTGACACAAAAGAGAAAAGACATCGCTTGTGTGTAATGTCTGTTTAGAGCATCTCTAACCGGACCCCTCAAAGTCCCCCAATCTGGACTGACAGTCCGGATAGGTACTTGGACAGAAAACATCCACCCAACTGGACCCTACATAGTCATTTTAAACGTCTGGGCTGTCCGACAACCCGTTCATATGTGGAGCGGAAATGGACTAGCCGAACACGTCTGCCACGATGAATCTGACCGTCTAGACCCACTCCAAATCCTCCCAATTGACCCAAGAACCTGCTTGATCTGTTGTCCTCCGTTCTAGCCGACGTCCGAATCATCTGTCCCTTGTGGAGAAGGACGGCTCATACTAATCGATGGAGCAGAGGTCGTCGACGGAGCTCAAGCCGGAGACCATCAACCGAAAGGGTAGACTGGATCGGTAGCGCGCTCACGAGCAGGTGGGGCAGGAGGCTGTGAAGATGAGCACTGCGGAGATGGCGTTGGATGTGTACACTCCGGCTCCCACGCACACTCCCAAGCCAAGAAGGTGCACCATGAACGCGGCGAACAACCCTTCGCAGTCGCACATCACTGATGCCTTCACGCAGCAGCAGCAGCAGAAGGATGACAATGTGTCCCCAGACATGGTGTGCGACTCTCCCCAGCTTCAACAGTCGTCACCATCGTGTCGGTCATCTCCAACACTCCTCAATGCACCCACCACATGTTCGACCAAAGTCCGGACACGATTAAAGTTAATTTCTTATCGGTGTGCATTATTTAGATTAAATTTTAGGGTCGTAGCTTAATGTTGACACATGCTTAGGATCCATTTATGATCGATCTCGTCAATAATGACCAAGAACCTCCAAAATATGACATTGATGATAACACACCCCCTCTTTTTAGTGTTGGAAAATCATCTAACACTAACAAAAGGGAGGGGCAGAGACAAAAGAAAATACAATTCACTTTGTCCTATTGTTGGCTCGAATTGAATGAAAAACCGAAGTGGGAAGGAGGAAGGCGTCGTTTCCGGTCTCCGTGCGCGGCCGGGGAGCCACCTTAAAGGCATCGACCATCACCTCGTCACCGCCACCGGCAACTGAAGGACCAAGATCCACCACGAGGGGAGCTGCGTCCGGAGGCACTTGGCCGCCTGGCATCACGTCCGTCTCCACCCTCGTGGCCTCTGGAGGCGGACCAGCCGCCTGCGCTTCAGAAGCTTCATGAGTGGATTCTGAAGCGGGCTTGACCACCACGCCGGGTGCTGCTCCACCAATCGCAAGCGGCTCCCTGCACAACGACGAAAGCGTCACGACAAGAAACATGGACTACGAAGATTCCCGCCTCAACGCGAGGATTTACCCATCGCGCGTGCCCAAGTCCTCCGGCTTTCTCCTCCTCGAGCGCTTCGACGGCGGAGCCGGCACGTCATCAGACGGACGTTTCACACCGCCAGCGGGCGCCCCCGCGCCCTTTGCGGAAACAGCGGGGTCGCCAGCCGGCTGCTTCGATGAGGCCGGCGCCACCTCAGCCCCAACTCCGGCCTCCACGGTCTTGCTGGCGTCCGCATCCGCCTTCGCCTTCGCCTCAGCTTCCCTGGAGGCCACCAGCTGCTCCACAGTCAGACCGACGTTGAAAGCGTCCTTGGCCAAATCCGCCTGCGCCATACATGCATAAAACTCCCTTTCTAAATCATCCTGACTCAAGTCATAAATGAAGTCACCCCCAGGAGCGCGACCAATCACCTTGGTACTAGCTCCGCCAGCGGGGGCATCCAGCTTCTCCCCCATCCTCGCGGCAACCTCGGCCCTGATGTCGGCCTCAATTGCGTCCACCTGCGCCTCCACCGCGAGTTTCCCAGCGGGCGTCAAGCCGGCCGTGGTCGGTCGGCTAGGCGTCGAAGATAGCTTCTTCGCGGGCAGCGCGCCCCGCTTCATGAAGGATCCCCTCCGCTTGCGGATGACCTTGCCCGCATCTGAATCGGCAGCCGCCTTCGACCGCCTCTCCTTCGCAATCTGGGGGGAAGGCATCGCCTGAGCCTTCCGGGCGACCGCCTCCAGCACCTTTGTTCTGCGGCTGGACACGGGCGGCTTGGAGGCTGGCACGGAAGAGGAACCCTCAGAGTCCGGATCGGAGCTACTGGAGAGATCAACAACCACGCGCGCGCCGCCGCCGCCGGCTTGCTCAGCGACATCGAGCGCGGAAGACTTACCACGGGAAGACGAAGCTGGAGGTGCATCGCCGCGCTCGAGGTCCGAGCCCTCGTAGGCGGTCCGGTCGGATTCGGAGGCGGCCGAAGCGGGGCTCGTCGCGGCATGACCGCCATCGCCATCACCAACGACATCAGCATCGACGTCGGCACCAGACGACTCCGTGGTGTTGCCATGCCCGTCCGTCCGCTTCCCCGCGTCGGACGCAACGGGGGATCCGACGTCCGCCTCACCTTCCGAGGCGGTCTCTTCATCTTCCGCCGCTTGCTCGGTGGAGGCGGCTCCCTCGTCGGGAACCATCTGCTCCTCAGGGAGAGGACCCGTCCGGTCCTCCCCGAAGACGACGTCAAGGTCTTCGATCCTCTGACGCTCGCAAATCTGCAAAGATGCGCCAGCCGGATCAATTCCCCAGCCGGCCAGAAGAAACTCGAGATGAAAAATGACAAAAGAAGCCAACCTCGGGAGCGCGCGCCGCACGGGAGAACGGCTCGACTCCAAACCACCACTTCCGCTTGACCCCATCGGCAATCACGATGGCGGCCCAACGGCGCAACTCGGTTATCTCCAGGGCCTCTGTGCTAACCCGGGTGGGATCCCGAACGCCCGAATAGAAACACATCTTGTGCCCCAGAGCCTGAAGCGGGAACACCCGTCGGGCCAGCCAGGCCAGCGTCAGGTCCCTGGAAATCAAACCGGCTTCAATCAGATCCCGCAGCCGAGCCATCACGGCCGCTTCCAGAGCTTCATCAACAGGCGTCCTCCGGTTCCAGGACTTGTCGGCAGGCTGCACGTTCACGAAGCCGGGAAGCCCGATCCGGTCCGACTCCGTGAGATTCCGGACATAGAAGTAGGTGCTCTGCCATTTCTTGATGGAATCCGGCAGATGAACCTTGGGGAAGAGGACGCTCTTCGTGTATATGGAGACGGCTCCGAACTCGCACAGCCTCTTGCCGGAAGTCTGGGCCCGGAGGAAGAAGAAAATCCCAAATACCTCCATACAGGGCCAAATTCCCAGGTACGCCTCGCAGATGGTGACGAAGCAGGAGAGCAGCGTAATGCTGTTAGCTCCCAAGTGATGAAGCTGCAAGCCATAGAAGGTCAGAACACCACAGACGTGTTCGCCGCCGGAGCCGGCAAGATTTCGTCACCGTCAGGGATGCGGATCCCGACCTCCTCCTTTAGGCCAATGAACCCCCCGCTGCGGAGCCTCCTGAGCTCCGCACCATCGACACTGGAGCCCATCCAGGCGCTTGAGATCGTCATTGATGTTCGGTTCCCCGTCGGAGAAGAGACGGCGCCGGCGAGGACAAAAGCACCGGAAGGATGCAAGGAAGGATGATGCGCTCAAGGAGAAGATGAAGAGAAGGTGCGAGCTGGAGAATGGGGAACGGTAGCCCGAACCGTTCCCCCCTTCTGCCTCTTTTAAAGCAGGACGCCGCGGAGAAATTGCGTTCCCGCACGCCGCGTGGCACGCGGTTACGGCTGAACCATCCGCAGAAGATCCCATCGGCGAACAGTTGCCACAAAAGATCCCCACGACGAAGCCGAGGCGCTCTGCCTCGAATCCCGGGATGAGCCTCCAATCGGACCGAACGTGACAACGTGGCTGACGTAAGCCACGATCCGAGCCCTCAAGCCGTCCAAGCGACATCACCAAGATCTTCAGTTCCGGCCGCACCCATCCAGACAAGCCGTCTTCAAGATCTCCAAGCGAGCCGGCTACACTCAAGCCGGGCCCCTACAACCTCAACAACACACAACAAAAATCGGGGAAGCTCGCGAATCCTTCCTAGCGAGCAGACAAGGCTCCACGAGCTCGGGGGCTAGTGTCGGGGAGATGAACCCCGGATACCCTAAAGACGCTCATTTCTTCAAACTCCTCAAGCCGGCCAGGTCACGCCGGCTGCATCGCGCCGGCTGCATTTGCCCGGCTGCGCCTATCCGGATGGACCCGTCCGGCTGGACTAAAGCCGGACCAACCAACCGATAGTTCCGTACCAGTGGGCCAGCCCCGCGTAACCGTTGCCTGTGAACAGTACTTTCTGTCGGGCGTTTCATGTACAACATCATGACAATTAGCTCCAGCCAGACCAGAGTGTAGCTGATGTCATAGGGATAACCATGTAATTTCCTTGTAACCCAGAACCCTAGCCCGTTGCCTATATAAGGCGGGCTAGAGCCCCCTACGAGGGGGAGGACACACATGCACAGAGGGACAGAGAGAAAGGATCGTCGTCAACCTTCAGCCGGCTAGAACCTCCAGCCGGCTGCCACCTGAAACAGCTCCAGGAGCACATTGTAGCCCGAATTTCGTGATCTAGCAATAAGAAACCAGAAGACCAGGACGTAGGGGTGTTACCTCAACCAGAGGGCCCCGAACCTGGGTACATCGCGTGTGTTTGCGTGTTTGTTACCCAATCCCGAGCGAACACCATCGTTGCCTTGCCCCACAATCTTCCCCATCTCTGATGGGTATGCCGTGCTATCCACCACGAAAATCATCCTCTTCTAAGATCTCAAAAAATCTAAGAAAGAAGATGAAAAAAAACTATAGATCTGGCTCCAGTTTACCTATTGGACTAGATGACGATGATATGGTGACGGACGTCCAAGGGTATGTTCTGAATAGAAAAAGACATATATATATATATAGGGAGAGTATTTGATATGTGTGTGAACTAGGGTGCATGCAATCAGAACCGTTCATTTCTTCAGGATTGGTGCCAGATTTCCAAACCGGTACCTTATTTGAAGGTTTGTTGACAGGAGAAAATCGAAAGTGGTATGAGAGAGGAGAACCTTTCGTGGCTAGGTAGGACAGAAGAGGAAAGCCGGCCCGTGAGTTCTGGCCTTTTACCGAGTCCCTCCACCCACGTGAGTTCAAAATATGGCTGACACGGCAGACCAAATATAGTATGCTCTGGCAAGCCCGTTCCCTCACGCGACGGCCCTGTTTCTGTTTCTGAACACGATGGAGCGATGTCGTTCGACATTTTCCCGTTTCAGCATTCTTCCATCTACGCGTTCGGTTCCAGATGCACGTACGGTTCCTTTACTGTTTGCCGTTTCTTTATTCGCGTGGTTGGATGCTGCAATTACTAATCTCGTAGGCTAGTCCAGCTTGTACAATGAATGAGCCCCATCCGGACCTGATGTATTAAGACGGGTGCTTCCGCCATTGCTGGTCTGCTGCGTCAACGGTGCCAGAGGAACCATGGAATCCCCCGGATCTGATGGTGCCGGCCGCGTTAGGCTAGTCATAGTGGGAGTAACTTAGCTAGTAACTTGCATCCCACCTAAGCAAAAAAGATGATGTGGCAGCTAATTAATGAGGAGAGAAGCAAATAGAGTAACATATCTAGTTACTGTAACATCACGTTTCTCTAGACAAAATGAGTCTATAAGATAATAAATGAGACCATCTATGTTACTCTCTTTATGTTACTTTGCACTATGATAATAGTAACTAAGACTAGTAACATATGCATGTTACTAGTCTTAGTTACTCCCCACTGTGACCAGTCTTATCGTCTCGAGTTCAGACGGTGCCGGAGACATGCACGCTCCCCGATCGTCCTGCTCTGTTCAGGTACACGAGTCAGAATTCTCGATTGATTTCGTGCATGTGCTTGTTGGATTAAAGAGTGCTGGCTACCATGTTTGCTTCTTTGATTGAACCAGACGTATCGATGGAGGCTCTGGTAATATTTTAGCCCTTGATCCAGTCAATACAGATTTTGAGTACGCGTGTCCATATTTTAGTGTATGATCAGGATCAGTAGCAAGCACTACCCACGGGACATGCACCAGGCCGGGTGCGTACATTATTTTCTTTGGTTGGGTAATTGTTTAGTTGCTATTTTTGTCCTTTCTTTTTGTTGCTATTTTTTGCTCTCTCTTTTTTTAAACTGAATACAAAAACTTTTGGTATTGCTGAAAAAAGACCAACGGTTCTACTAATGTAATCTAACAGTGTTCTCGTGTTTCACAAATGGTACCAGGAATACATTCTAACAGTGCCCATTTATTAATTTTAGCCGAAGCCGTTGGAGAAATAAAAAAAGAAGTGAGCCTAAGATGTTTATATCCTGGTACTATTGATGCCACATTTTTTTTTAGAATTGAGAGCTTTCACTCATTTTTTTAACAGTGAAAGGCACAAAAATACAACAAGGACCTAGGTTCTACATTCATTCAGGCGTTACAACAAGGACCTCACATAAAGTAAAAAAATGCACATAGGTCCTTAATGTTTACACACAACATTCCAAAATTGATCATTGCAAGTCTCCGTCGATGAACAACCTCTTGTCGACATCACTTCCGCATCGAGACTGGAGAAGATCCTCACCTGGAGAAGAAGGAGATCGATACAAGACGCGCAAACGCAGTGAGGCCATATGTTTGGCCTAAGATATGGTTGCGCTTATTGTCGAAGCCCATGTTGAGGTACTCCCCATGCATCTTCCACCTCTGAAGCGGAGCACAGAAACTCAACAACCACCACCCGACGCCGCGCCAAGACCAGATTTGTCCGAACCAAAAAAACCACTACATAACCAAACCTAAGCCTACTATTTGTAGAGGCCGCCGACCTATTTGTCAAATTCGCTTTCTTGTTCCCACTTGGCCATGGGAGTCCTTGCCTCCGCGTCGGCTCGGCACCCACTCGGGGCTACTGGACAGAAATCGGGTCGGACTGGACTTGGGGGAGCCGGTGCCGATGCAGACCCTCCAAGAAGGTAGCGATGTGTCCATCTCCCGGGACCCGGAGCTAGGAATTTCTCCCGGAGAAACGTTTGCTAGTATAAAATGGATAACTAAGAAGCTCAAATGAGTTAAAAATGTGTTTTTGAATGAACGGAGCCCGTTCAATAACATACGGTTCCTACTCAAACCATAAACGGTGCTCACTATATTACCAAACGGGGCATTATATTGTTCAAGGTATATATATGCTTATGAAAGGAATGGCATTTTTTTAGCTTAAGGTGCTTGATATTCACCGCTCGATGAGATAGAATAGAGTTGACCCAATTTATAAGGGAAAACGACACCAAAAAACAGCACAAGACTACACAAACACACAACACCATTTCCAGGGCCGCCGCCACGAGTTACACCACTCGGCACCAATACCGCACATGATCCACAACGCCGCACGATTCAGCCGTCTCGTAACACCAAATTCGGACCCCGGAAGTCGCACCAAATTCAGGGCCGCTAACCCTATGTAGCAACCTTTGCATTCAAACCATGAACGGTGCTCATTCAAATACATACGGTCCTACTTTGGAAAGAATAACATTTGTCACTATATATTATTTCTCAATATTTCCACTCGTTGAAAGAAAAATTGGAAATCATTCCTTGTACACATGCTTACATTGCATGATTCTGAACGTTGAAGATGGCGTATGAGATTATGGGCCTAAAGCTTATCCTATGAGAGCTGAGACCAGGAGCCAGCATTGTATGTGTCAAAGAATATGCGTGCAGAAATACTACACGGTGCATGCCTCATTTGACAAAGGTACCTGTACAAACAGTACACGGGGCCTGACGATGAGTTATACAGTCCCTTCCCAATTTGCAAGGTGGAGCGATTCCATCAGAAAACTTGGTTGTATTCAGGCAAAGCACTGCAAAAAGCAAGTCCACCTGACAAGAGGTGCCATGCGCTAATACGGAAAAAGCAAGTCCACCTGAAAAACTCTATTCTCGACTCAAAATCACAAACGGTGCCTATTCGAATACAAAAACTTTTGGTATTGCTGAAAAAAGACAAACGGTTCTACTAATGTAATCTAATTCCACAAATGGTACCAGGAATACATTCTAACGGTGCCCATTTATTAATTTTAGCCGAAGCCGTTGGAGAAATAAAAAAAAGAAGTGAGCCTAGGATGTTTATATCCCGGTACTATTGATGCCACATATTTTTTTTTAGAATTGAGAGCTTTCACTCATTTTTTTTAACAGTGAAAGGCACAAAAATACAACAAGGACCTGGGTTCTACATTCATTCAGGCGTTACAACAAGGACCTCACATAAAGTAAAAAATGCACATAGGTCCTTAATGTTTACACACAACATTACAAAATTGATCATTGCAAGTCTCCGTCGATGAACAACCTCTTGTCGACATCACTTCCGCATCGAGACTGGAGAAGATCCTCAGTTGGAGAAGAAGGAGATCGATACAAGACGCGCAAACGCAGTGAGGCCATATGTTTGGCCTAAGCTATGGTTGTGCTTATTGACGAAGCCCATGTTGAGGTACTCCCCATGCATCTTCCACCTCTGAAGCGGAGCACAGAAACTCAACAACCACCACCCGACGCCGCGCCAAGACCAGATTTGTCCGAACCAAAAAAACCACTACATAACCAAACCTAAGCCTACTATCTGTAGAGGCCGCCGACCTATTTGTCGAATTCGCTTTCTTGTTCCCACTTGGCCATGGGAGTCCTTGCCTCCGCGTCGGCTCATCACCCACTCAGGGTTGCTGGACAGAAATCAGGTCGGACTGGACCTGGGGGAGCCGATGCCGATGCAGACCCTCCAAGAAGGTAGCGATGTGTCCATCACCCGGGACCCGGAGCTAGGAATTTCTCCCGGAGAAACGTTTGCTAGTATAAAATGGATATCTAAGAAGCTCAAATGAGTTAAAAATGTGTTTTTGAATGAACGGAGCCCGTTCAATAACATACGGTTCCTACTCAAACCATAAACGGTGCTCATTATATTACCAAACGGGGCATTATATTGTTCAAGGTATATATATATGCTTATGAAAGGAATGGCATTTTTTAGCTTAAGGTGCTTGATATTCACCGCTCGATGAGATAGAATAGAGTTGACCCAATTTATAAGTGAAAACGACACCAAAAAACAGCACAAGACTACACAAACACACAACACCATTTCCAGGGCCGCCGCCACGAATTACACCACTCGGCACCAATACCGCACATGATCCACAACGCCGCATGATTCAGCCATCTCGTAGCACCATATTCGGACCCCGGAAGTCGCACCAAATTCAGGGCCGCTAACCCTATGTAGCAACCTTTGCATTCAAACCATGAACGGTGCTCATTCAAATACATACGGTCCTACTTTGGAAGGAATAACATTTGTCACTATATATTATTTCTCAATATTTCCACTCGTTGAAAGAAAAATTGGAAATCATTCCTTGTACACATGCTTACATTGCATGATTCTGAACATTGAAGATGGCGTATGAGATTATGGGCCTCGTAAAGCAGAAGCTTAACCTATGCAAGCTCAGACCAGGAGCCAGCATCGCATGTATCAAAGAATATGCGTGAAGAAATACTACACGGTGCATGCCTCATTTGACAAAGGTACATGTACAAACAGTACACGGGGCCTGACGATGAGTTATACAGTCCCTTCCCAATTTGCGAGGTGGAGCGATTCCATCCGAAAACTTGGTTGTATTCAGGCAAAGCACTGCAAAAAGCAAGTCCACCTGACAAGAGGTGCCATGCGCTAATACGGAAAATGCAAGTCCACCTGAAAAACTCTATTCTCGACTCAAAATCACAAACGGTGCCTATTCAAATTTATTCAGTACCTACTATAAAACACAATCGGTGCTCAACACAGTAACAAACGGTGCTGAGAATAAAAAGTACAGAGAATGCAGCTTGTTGACACAAATAGATCTTCAGCAACAAATGTCAGCCAAGGATTTTAACACAAGAATTAGCATGGATTAGCAGTGGGTCCCATGCATGCATGGATCCACTTGGATATAAACAACCAATTATTGTGTACCCAACCTGCCAAAAAGTGGATTTTTAGGGCTGTTTGATCCGTGTGGAGTTGAGCATGGTTTCTTTTTAAAATGTGAACACAAGATGTTGAGTTGAGCATGTTTTTTTCAATGTGAGCTCGACTCGGCTTGGGAGACTGAGATTGGTTCTTTTTTTTCTTTTTGATTGAAATGTGAGCACAATCTCCATAATTTGTGCACAAAAGAAAAAATTAACAGTACGTGGTCTCACCGGTCCTGCATCTTCATGGTGCTAATAGGGGAGAAACAACTTTATTTAGCAACGTTACTTTATTACCTTTTCTAAGCAAGAAACGACTTTATTTCCCTTGTACTGCAAACACCAAAACTGTATGACTTTTTTAGGGATGAAACGACTTTATTTTCTTGTAGACACAAATCCACTAAACTGTCTCCAAAGTATACAGAATCATCAAAAAAAGAAATCAATTAATCCATCTGACGGAAGCGGCAAGCAAATTTAAGCTCCAAATCCATAAGCCTAATCACACATCAAGGCAGGCGGTTCGCATGAAGCCCGCAATCAATTAGAGTAATATCAGGAAAAAAATGCAAAGTGGGGTTAAGAAAAAAAAAGCAAGAAAGGAATGGCAATGTATGACGGAGGCAAGTGTAGCAGGAAATAAAGTACTATCTCAAGATCCTTAACCGCAAATCACAAATCCATCAACGCAGCAGCAATAGAAGCATCGATTTTTCCTCCCATATGACAAATCCATCAACGCGATGGCCGCTGGCTGAGCACGGCCTGCCCCGCAGGCGCCAGGCTAGTGCCGACGAGAGTTCCCCATCTGCTTCCGGGTCTTGCGCGGCCGCTCCCGTCGATTTCTCGCCGCTGTTGGCTTCTAGCGCCCCTGCACGGGCGCCCCCGACCTACGCCCACGGCCACCTACCTCCGCCCCTGTTTCCCAGCGACTCCACAGGTTCCCCGGCTCGCTAACAGCCGCGCTCTCCCAGTCTTCTTCCGTCGCACTGGGCCCAAAGCTGGGTCGTTGCAATTGGATTTTGAGATGGGATGAGCCGAGGAGAGAGAGGGTCACGGTCCCACGGGATGACGGGAGAGAGAGAAAATGCGGTCCGTTTGGGGTCACGGGAGGAGGAAGAATACACAAGGCCTAGTAGCCCGGCACCACTTTTCTTTGCTAGGGACCAGACCTACGGTCTGCCACACACGCAGAAATCCAGGACCAAGCGTACCAAAGAGGAAATACCAAACACAGCTCAAAACTAGCTAAAAGAATATAGGGAAAGTTTTGTCAGCCTCCCAGCTCGGATCACGAGGGCTTTTGTGCGGCAAGGATTGGTCTCTCTCCAATGAGTGTGCATATGCTAGGGAGGAGGTGGGAGAAGGAAAGGATGGCACATAACGAGGCAACAAACAAAATGTCCGTCACATGGACGGATATTTTCGCTACCAAAGGGAAGACCTTGAAGCAATTAGAGGAGAAAAGAGAGTACAAGAAGGATAAAGATACAAACAATTCTTTTTATACATAAGATACAAATAATTATTGGATGCGCAAAGGGTGAGAATGGATTTTGATCGTGAGAAGATGGGGTTGGAGAGGGGGAGGTTGGAATTGGAAAAGAAAGATAAAATGATGAAATTAAATAGAGTTATACAAATCTAAAGATAAATGATTCATTCTGAATTGAGAGTGAGAATGTTAATCTTGTAAGATTCACGGAGGATTCGAGGATCATGTTTCAAGATGCTAGCTTCTTGGATGAAGAGAGCGTAAAATGGATCATGCACATGAAGAAGAAGATCAACAAACACAATTTTACTGACAATTGATTCATTCTTGTATAGTTTATGTATGAATTGTTTAATTTTATTTTAGTTTGTGTTGAACTGAAACTTATTTTGAATTTATGTTGAACTATTTAAATAGATGATGAATTATGATCTGCACAAGCATGTGTTTGCATGTATTTGAGGATTCGGATATGATGCGTGTGGTCGCGGGAGAGAGGATGTGTGCTTTCAAGTGCACTGCTCTTGTGCTTACTAGATGATTCCCCGCACGTTGCTGCGGGTATAATAGAAACAAAAGAAGTCTGCAAAAGAGGTGCACATAAGATGAATAGAGCTATATATGTTGTCATCTCTTGCATCCGATGAATGCAAAGAGCAAATTGTAGAAAAAATATAAGCGTTCCACATAAAAATGTACCCATACAAATAATAAGTCATTGTGCTCAATAGGTTCACTTATACTAAGCATAACAGATTACTCAGTTGCATCTAAGTAGCATGAATATTACCAACTGAAATATAAAGATACCAATTGTAGGGATATGTTTAGAATTCTCATGACTTGGCTAGAATACTGCCCAAGTGAAAAAATGGAGTAGTTACTAGGGCATGTCGGATGCACTAAAAGTACGGAATGGAGCATGACAAAACATGAAATACAAAATAGAGCTACAAAATAGAACAGAAGGAAATTTTATCATATTTGAATGTCGATGATGAAAACATGGATTGAATATCAGGATCTATTGCACATAACAGAGATCAATGAAGTGAGAAATTACATGTGAACATATGAACTTTACGACTCTCTAATTCAAAACATACGAATTTGCTGCGACAATTTATAATATCAAAAGGAAGCTGGTCTAGAGGGACGGATAAGTGTTAAAGGTAAATGTTTGGAGTGTCATACAACCTCACAACCAAAACTTGTCATTATCTAAATGGCCAAAAAAACTCGTGTAAAATTAAATGAAGTATAAAATGGAGTTTCATCTATCAAAAAATTTATTGCCATGTAGGGGCTATATGTGTTCTATTTGTTGGCACACAATTGGAAACTGCAGAACAGAAAGAAAGGGATCAATACTTACGGACTTTAGAATCATATAAAGGATTTTCTCCCAGATAACTTATCCAAAAAAAAGAATCTCATATGAGAATTTTGCACAATATTAGATATACTAGTTGAATTTTGGCGTGGCATCACGCCACGCCCTTGGTGATTTTTTTACAATGTATATTTGTTGTTCACTAAAATGTTAGACAATTTGGAGTGTTTAAATATGTTTTTTATTTTGTTGTAGATAGGTAGCATTTTTTTTGTGAGCATTTTTGAAATATTTTGTAGAATGTTTAAATATGTAGTAGTTTGTAATGGTCGATCATGTTTGATTATTCATCCAAATGTTGGCACAATTCGTGCGACTCTGAAAACAAAGAACCTTGTTGTACTTTAACTGGGACCTTCCAGTTAAATCATGACCCATCCAATTGCATAAGGAACAGCGGGCATCGGAAAATTCAGTTACTTCCCACAAAATGTCATGATAATTCTAAGGCAAAATGATTTCAGTTGAAAACATGAATGCTGCTGAAGTAGCAAATATACCTTGACCAATCTGATTTGCCACCTATTTCCTTTGGTTCATCTCTTTCTGAAAACCCACCGCCATTTTCTTTTCCCACTCAGTTAGTTGGCATCAAGAACAAATCACAAAATACTTTTAGGGCATGTATGACTCACGCCAACTCCCATTTAATAGTAAAGATGTACTCCAAAGAAAAAATTCAGATAAATGTAAACCATATATGAGAGTAACATACATCTCTTGAGTTAGAGCAGCACTATATGTTATAGTATAGACGATAAGAATAAATAAGAGAACAATTTCCACCAATTTGCAAGAGGGTTGTAAATTGTTCTATCTATGGTCAGTTGGGTTGAGAGGAGAATACCTTAATAGTGAAATTCAGAGTGACAACCATACCTAGATATTGCATTCTGTACTCTCATTTTGATAAGACCATGACGACCTGAGTATCAAAAAGAGCATGGTGTTTCAAAGCCACCATAGACAGATTGTCCAGACTCTTAAATTCAAATTAGTGGCTTGCATAGGAAATTGATTAGCTTTAGCACCTCTAATAACAGTGCTAGTTGCAGGAAGATAGAAAATGACGTGTCCTTAAAAAGGACAGAACGTTTATGCTCTAGAAACAATAACAAAAATCTCAGCTGTAGCGATAAAATATGTGAAATGTAATATTTCAATTTGAATTGAGCCATTGGTGGCAGATGTAAGATTCCAACATAGTGATACCCTAAATTATCAATTTGGTATTGAAAAAAAATACTTAACGCTAGCAGTGGAATTAACCTACATATAAGAGAACTGATACCGCATAAAAATGTACAATACCATAAAACATGCGGTTTCCAAGAATTATAGCTCACCACATGTATTCACCCTATTCTGCTATAGTACATAGGGTCCGTATCAGCAAAGGTGCCCAGCCAACACTAAGTACGTTGATATAAGAACTTAAGAAGAACGCTACATCAGTCAAAGTCTCAAATTTGGATGGCTTAGTTCTTTATAAAGATAATGCATATTTCGTCCAAGATATCCTCAAAAGAAAAAAATAACATGTCCATGTCTATAGAAACTATAACCTCAAATACTGAAGGTTGCCCACAGCTTGTGTATAAGAAGGAATCTTCACGTGTATGTTCTTTTCCACAATCGCCGGAAAGTAGATCAAAATAATGAGAACTCAAACTTGAAATATTTATATGAATAAGAAAGTGTACATGGCACAGAGGAATCAACTTCGTTGATCCATGTGATCCATTAGCAATAACATCATCTGCTCCGCTATGCATCCTTACTAACAGAAACATCAAAATAATGAGAACTCAAACTTGAAATATACATATGAGTAAGAAAGTGTACATGGCACAGAGGAATCAATTTCGTTGATCCATGTGATCCATTAGCAATAACATCATCTGCTCCGCTATGCATCCTTACTAACAGAAACATCAAAATGAGAGCATCATTAACTTTGAATATCTGAAACAATTAGTAATGAATTAACCTGGCTCACCTCCCGGTAAATCCTAAATCTCAAATAATAGTGACCTTGTAAATCAATCCAATGCCCGCAACCAAAAACGAAACCTAAGATAGTGACCTTGTAAATCAATCCAATGTCCACAACCAAAAACGAAACCTAAGATTCTAATCTTGTAAGAAAATGGAGAATCCCAATTTCGCCCGATACCCCCACAAGCAGGAATCCTAGCTTCCAATCTGCCAACTCTTGCACAAAATAAAGATAGAGGGTAAGAGGAAGAAGGAGCGTACATCAAACATAGTTAAAGAATATCCAGCCTGGAGCTACCGCTGGCTGTTTCCCGCGCATCGACGCCGGGAGGGATGGATGTGGCTGTGGAAGATAGGAGGCAGCGGTGGTGCACCTCCGTTAGGGCTCTCCTATCTATATCTGGAGGGTGGGGGCGATGCCGTGGAGCGGCGGATGGTGGCGGATTTGGAACCAAATGGTCGCCGGAGACATCGGGATCGACGGCGGCAACCGTCGGTCGGAGGCGAGGAAAAAGAAGACGATGTGTATTGAATTTACAATTTCACCTGATCAAGCTAAGTCTGTTCACCGGTCTGAAATAGAGCTTTAGCTGATCCTTTGCCACCACTATTTAGCCTGTAAGTGGAAAAAATAGTGGAGCGTTAATGTTGTTCGTCGGGCAGTACCTATTCTTGGTTATGAAAAGAAGATATGCAACTCAGTACCTATTGTTGGTTATAAAAAGAAGATATGCAACCAGAGGCAGCGATAAAATGAAAGAACAGACCTCACATCCTACCCATTAAGCAATCTGTTTCTAAACCAATATTTGTGATGATAACTTTGTGATAATATGTAAAGCTAAAATGATTTACACCGGAGAATAAGCAAAGATCTAAACTGCGTCATGCTTGAGGTAATAAGTTCTTACCTAGCTAATTCAAATTGGTAATCAAGCAACTCTCTTTGTCAGCAGATAAAGAGGGACAACAGTGTGATATTTACTGTCTGAGTAGTCGAAGACAATGTTTAACAGAAAATGATCAACATCAGTACTGAAATAACTGGTCTAAACAGGAGGCATCACTATCCGCAAGCGTGAAGAAATCCTAGAATTAATATGGAAATTTCTGTTGGGGCTCGAATTTGAAGCATATGAAGAAGGAAGGACGTACCGGCTAACTTGTCTCAACTGGATCAGTAACAACTACACGGAGCAAACCTGTAAAATAATTCCTTCTGCTAAAGCATAGCAGAGTACTATGCATGGCATTTAGCAAAATAAAATGTGAAATGTAGAGTAGAGGACTGACTTACAGTTCAGCTGCCTTGTGCATAAGCCTGATATTGGATTCTTATCGTATACCATAAAAAAAATACTCTTGCTTGCACCAAAAGTTCCACATTACATGGATAGATCTTACCTAAAATTAACGTAGACATATATTAACCACATCACTTATATCCATTTTTTAACGATGAATATCTTTAGATAACTGAATAGGCAAAACGTATGCAACTAAAAAAATCACCGTTGTGAACCCTTTTTATAAAACACCAATATTGGTTTACTGGTTCCATTTTGTAGTAGATGCCGATTGCTGCTACAGTTTTATCAATATTAAGGGAAATATTCCGTTGACCTTGAGGATGAACTGCCGTGAGGTACAACCTGCAGTACATTCAGATTTAGGAAGAAATAGTCAGTGGTTCCTAATACTGAACATAATTTATTGTCACAACCGCATACATGCATGCCAAATCTAAGATTAAGTACCACCTTTACAATAAAAATATTTATTTAGTGATTATAGCAAAATTATAAAAAGAGGGTACCGATGAAAAATTATGCATGATTTGTTTTAGCTAATTCGATAACTGTACAATTGTATTTCAGGCAAAGATAGAAAAAATGAAATATGTACTGGCAGAGCAGGTGCATACCCTGCTATCTGTATAGAAGTTGTATGGAAGTTGATTCTGTTTTGGTGTGACCAATAGTTAGACTAAAAAAAATAGAAGTTGATTCTGTTTTGGTGTGACCAATAGTTAGATTAATAATGCACACAAGATTAGAAGTTCATCAAACCTATCATGGATGGGCTGGAAGGCGGCGCGGGACCTGGAGCTCGGCATATTGGAGTTCGTATGACCGTCTTAGTTGCACTAAGAGATAAACTATTTAGCACTAAGACATTATTTTTGTCATCTGCAATACCAATTTTCATGACAAAGCAAAAGGGGAAAAAAATCTAGAGCTCCAAATCGAGTGGCAGCATGGCCAGCTGTTGCTCCCAGGTCCAGCAGAGGAGCCCTCCCAGGTCCAGCAGAGGAGCCGCTAGGCCATGCTGCTGCTCCTTGGTCTAGCAGAAGAGCCACCTGTGGTCGTCGTGGTGGAGGTAATCGGCTGCGGACCCAAGTATGGTAAAGCTGGACATATGTACATCTCAATTAGGAAGAATGAACATCTAATATATGCACAGAACTGATACAAATTAATAAAGAAGGTGAAAATCACATACACCAAGTGTATATCTACACCCGTAACAATCAGGATGACAATCTAGCAAGAAATTTACAAATAAGAAGGAAATGTACTTCTCAGTAGGGAGTACTATCACAAATTGGAACAATCCCACCGGCCTAAGACACCACATCCCAGTTCTGTGACCTACCTAGCATATTACTACGATATATAGCAACTTAATAACAGGTCAACAGCAAACAAATGTTGATTGCACATGGATCATGGCTAATCAAGTATTGTCTATTCAACCCTATGGAGACATGGCCTCAAGGGCAGTCATTCAGCATTGGTTTTGAATTCAGTGGGTCACTTCAAGGAAAAGTTTGCGAAGTGTGCCGTTGTAATAATTTCTAATGTCTCTGCAGAAAAGTAATAATGTAAAATGTAATGATGGAGAGCCTCTATCATGCCAGCAGTAGCTCGTTCTGATAAATTACCTTCCAACCTGGATAGGAGATGAGACTGAATATATTTTCCATTTACCTTCCTTGACCCTGATGGAACATCAAAATTAGCAATCTCTTCAGCTAGGCCAACCAAAGTCTGTGGACATAAAGAGACAGATAAGATGCACAAAGTATTCTGAGTAAAAGCATAAAAAATGTTGGTTACTAATATGCTCGAAACAAAAAATTGAAGAATGCCATGAAGAAAACATTGGTATACGTCCAGTTCTGAGGAAGTCAAATCTAAGAGCTTACAATATTGTGCAAAGTGAAAGCTATATGATTGAAAGCGGGGTTGATCAGCAACTAAACATTAGTAAACACATCCACCTTAAAAAAGGACCAAACATGTATTTTTTTGGATATACAGGACATGAAAGTGCCAAAACAATTGAATACATGACAGCACCTTTATGCAATCCAAATTAACCAATCATAGCTCGTTAAACAGATCAATAAAGAAAAATGCTAACCTGCAGTTCAAGTTCCAAAACAGCAAGTTCACCTCTGAACTTTACAACTGCATCATCCTTTAATTGCGACTGCAGAACCCAATATCTAGTTAGTAATGTCTTGGTGCTATTGATAAAATTGGCAATATATAAATTTTCATATCAACTCTATATCCCAGGCTTCTGCTTATATTTCCCTGCAATATTTGATTGATCAGCGATAAGCTTCAGTTGGAAAACAGTTACAATGCTGCCATCATATTTGCATTTTAAATTTTTTACATTTAACATGCAAGTAGCAGAAAGGAAGGAAGCAAGAGGATGATGAGCAACTGACCGCGAAGTTGTCGCTGTCGCCAGGAGGTTGTCGTTGCCGCGGAGGTCCAAGAGGTCGGCAAGCTGACCAGGAGCACAAGGAGCTGGTCTCGCCCGTGTGGATGGACAGCAGCACCACGGCGCAGTGCCGGGTCTAGGGACGCCAGCGCCGCCTCGCCGGCGCTGCGCCTCCAGTAGACACTACCGTGCTGCTGCGCGCTGCCGGAGACGGCGGCCACGCGGCCACGCGGCCGTAGTCCACCTTGGGCTCCAGCCTGCGGAGGAGCAGGTCCAGGGCCTCGGCGCACATCAGCGGCGGCGACACGATGTGGCCCGGCTCGGTCGGGTCCCGGCGGACGCCGCCCTCGGTGCCGTAGTGCGGCAGCTCGGTGTCGAAGTGGACGGCGTCGTGGGCGACGATTGCGGCAGCAGCCGGGCTCGGCCGGAGTTGGGGAAGACGCGCTCGATGCGCTCGATTTCGTGTTCGTCCGGACGCGTGGCTAAGCGGAGATGGAGAGGAAGTCGTCGCGGTCCCGGTGATGGTCTTGGATTTGTCCGGGGCGGCCGGAAACGGCGGTGCTACGCGTCGGCAACGGCGACGTTGTTCGACCGTGCGTGGAACAGGGATGAAGAGCAGGGAGAGGCGAGTGAGAGAGGAAGGAAGAGGAAAAAGAGAGGACGGCGGAGCACTTAGCAGCCTCCGCTCGTCCTGGGGCGGCCGGAGACGGCGACCAAGCGCGGCGACATCGCCGGCGACCTCTGGCTCACACGGGAGAGAGATGAAGGAGGGGAATTGTGGGGTGTTTTTCTGGAAGGCCCCTGTCCTTTTTTCTAATTCGAATACGTCCTTCGCAGCGGGGAAAGCTGGACTGCGGGTCCGTTTCCGAAATTTGCGAGGGGTGTTTCTGCAAAAGCGTCACAGACGCGTCGTGTGGGCCGTCGGATCGCCAGGCGACGGCCGGGATCGCAGCTACTGTAGCACTGTAGCTAGCTACAGTGCTTACTGTAGCTAGCTACAGTCGCCGAGCAAGGAGAGCGCGAGAATTCGTTTCACTTTAATATAGTTAGTAGATTTCTCAATTGTATTCTAACAATTAAAAACGAACTTACCTTACATATAATATACTCACTCCGTATCAAAATATAAGATGTTTTAGCATTTCTCTTTCCATCCGTATGTAGACATGTTTTAGTGTAAGATTCATTTGAACCTTGCACTAAAACATGTGTAGATACGGATGGAAAGAGAAATGCTAAAACATCTTATATTTTGATACGGAGGGAGTATGACAATGTGTAAAGCCCATATGCTGAAGCTTGTATATATTAAGAGGAATTATATGGTAGCTACCTTTCCATACATCAGAATACAATGATGTAAATGGAAGATATCAGAAAACATTATTTGTATGCAGTAGCGTCTGAGTGGGGAAAATATTGGAATTAAAGTTTCATTTATAGAAGCCTGAAACAAAAAAGAGGACGTCAGATTGGTAAATCCCTGTAGATTTTAGAGAAAACATCAAACTGCAGCAAAAGATGCATGTATGTTTTTGAAAATACACATCACCATATACCGTACCCAACACAAAAGTGAATTTAGACCAACAAATAATCAACTAAAGACTTGATCGAAATATCTTAACACCATTTAAAGATTCAAAGATCACACTGTTAAGATGTGGCATATCTTGACGATGTAGATGATGTCTCCCATGCTTATATACGCGATCTGGTCCTCCACACATAGCCGCCACGGCGCCACCATGGCGGGTTGTCATCAACCAGCCAACCACCACCTCTGTGCTGGGGATGCCGGAGCGTTCACGTACTACGTACTACGACAGAATGGATTGGTAGATGATTAAGTCCTGTAGCCTGCTTGTGGTCTTGGTGAAATCATAGGAGATGGATCTGTTTAGCTAGGCTCGTTTTCCAATGGTGCATGAAGGAGGGAGAATATGAAAGGAGAACATATGGTATTTTAAGGCAAAATTTGACTGCTTGGCTACTCCATACCTGTTAGATCTCTTGTACAGTTTCATGAGCATTAATGGGAGAAAACAGTATTGGGCATATGAAAAAACTTTATATGTATGTACGTGTTGGGTGTAAGCAGAAGGAATCAGAAATGGAGGAGCCGAACAGGCCTACGTAGACCGAAGCAAAATGAACTAACACAATGTCATAATGGGAAGTAACATAAATTGATATCACGCATATGATACTAGTCTATGTTACTATCACTATACTCTATAGTGAGTAGTAACATATTTGTAGTATCATAATAGATGTGATAATGAGTGGCTGCTTTGCATTTGGAAGCATAGCTCTTAGAGCAACTCCAACAGGCGCTACATATTTCGGCATGCTAAAATGCGTATACAGCGCGCGTGAAAGGTGTTTGCAGCGCCGCGCACGATTTTCCTCCGGCGGAAGCGCGAAAAGCCGCGCGGCAAAATAGTGCAAAAATGGCACCCCAGTAGGCGCGGCAAAATGCAGCGCGCGGCGCCGACGCAAACATGTTTCAACAAGATTTATAGGATAAAGAAGATCAAACAAATCCAAATAAATTCAACAACAAATAGTCTACTTATTATTACAACACAACCAAATGGTCCATAAGTATACAACAAATATAGGAATTGTTCACCAACACTACAACAAATTGTTTTCCAACAATACAACAAACATCAACTAAAAGGAAGGCTCAACGTTGTGTGTCAAACCATTTCCACCACTCCTCGATGAGATCATTTTGGAGATTATCATGGGTCTCATTGTCGCGAATGGCATGATAGGAGGCAATGAAACGGGTCACCCTATGCTCTCTCCTATGCACTTGCACAAGAATCCCCATCAAGTCGTAGTGGTGGCTCCGATCTATATCTTTGCCACGGTCATCCTCTATTATCATGTTATGCATGATGACACAAGCGGTCATGATGTACCAAAGTCATTCTTGGTCCCAAAATCTTGCCGGTACTCTCACAATAGCAAATTGTGCTTGCAGAATCCCAAATCTAGAGAAAATGGCGCGGGCGGCGGCGAAACATACCTTGCGGCAATTTAGCCGAGCACCTAGCGTGCGCCAAGTTGCGTCCCGGCTTAACGACGACATGGCGGCGGTCGAGGAAGCGCGGCGCCGCGACAGAGCAGAAGATCCGACTTGGCCTGGGCGCGGCGGCGGCAGCTCGGACCTGTCGGGGCGCGGCGGTGGCAGCTCGCTTCGATTTGCGCCGCGGCGAGCTCGGGGAAGGGGCGGGGAAGCGCGGCGGAGGCGGATCTGCAGCTACTGCGCGCGGAGAAGCGCCGACGGGAGCGAATCGAAGCGGCGGCGCCGGCGGAACGGGGGTTGGGAAATGGGGGTAGCGGCAGTTGGTGTTCGCGCGCGTCGCCGTGTGATACCGCGCGCTGGCGTGCGTGCACCAAATTTGCTGCGCCGAGCCGGGCAAATTGCCGCGCGCACAAATTTTTTTCGCGCGCGCGCGAGTTTGCCGCGTCTGTTGGAGGTCGAAAAGTGGCCGCGCACGCGCTAAATCGGCGGTTATTTTTAGCGCGCGCCGATTTCCAGCGTCTGTTGGAGTTGTTCTTAATTGCAGGTTAGTGGGTGTTGTCCGAGTATAGAGAGGATGCAAGGGGAATAAATGGCAGGATAAAAGAGGGGAGATGTGTGGCCGCTCGGTTAGTGGTGCTTGCTATTTGTCTATCTCCTCAATTGATTTCATTTGGTGGCAGATTTGCTTAGGTGTCATTAGGTGGCAGATTAGCTTAGGTGGCATATGCTAGGATTGCTTAGTGATGTTTGATGAGGTGGATATCTTGCATGTTGAGAGAAATACTTGTAGTGGGTTGTTCCTATTTAGATAGAGTCGTGCTATACGTACGACATATCTCGTACGATTCGCGTACGACAGTACGTGGTAGAAGGCTGGGGCAGGCAGGGACATGCGGGAGAGGGCTGGGGGATGCGCAACTCGCTAGGGAATCAGCACATGACGCAGCGTCGTACGGGAATCATACGAGAAACGTCGTGAGAAACGTCGTACGCATAGCCATTTCGATTTAGATACTATAGATAGGTGCAGCGCGTACACCAACACACGGAAGTACACATATTAAAAAACGAGGTATTTGACAAAGTACAAGTATACTAGTTTGTGAAGTATGTATGAGAAAAAAAGTTCAACGAACTCTATTATTATGAGATCAAGTTTTGAAGACATCAGTGCGAGGAATACAACGATGAAAATGGTTCGTAGTTCAGACAAAATTCTAAACATATTTCATTTTATATTTTAAATCAAAAAATGAAGAACATCCACTCATCCCGTGTCTGGAAGATAACCACTAAAGCCTTTCCTTTCTGATATACTTGTAAAAAATGTAACGCACCATACGTATAGAGATAGACAAACAACCTTTAAAGACGATATTTTCCTAACAAATGTTTATCAGTTTTGCTAATTCTCATAATTTAAAGAAAAGCGCAACTAGCATCCAGTTGCACATTTTTGCGACGAGTTGCACTTTTCTGAAAAATACAACTGAGGCAGAAAATTGAAACTGCAACGAGTTGTAATTTTAAAATTTTTTTTGTAAACTACAGTTACACTTTTTTCGAATGTCTGAGACTTAAAAGAAAATCTGACATACCTAATATGTAGGATAGAACTACCTAGCGGCGCCGCAGATTAGTATTTCCGTGCGGCGGTCAACCAGCGAACAAAAGCATCGAACGAGCGAGCGCCTGCAGAAGCGTGCAAGTGCAAACCGTGACTTGCTCAGAGCTCTGACCGCGCAAGTGCGTACAGTCCAAAGACTTCGAAAAAAAAATGCTAGTCCCTAAAAAAAAATGCTACAGTACAAAGTTGAAAGTTGTACCGTGCTCGTAGGGTGTTACAGTACACTCTTTCACAATTAGGCTTTGCAAAATTAATTAAAGAACTTTTTAAATACCGATATCAGTTTAATTTCACAGATCTATCATAGTATTATTTGTACCCGGTTTTAAAATACAACTATCTTACTGGTTTGATACACAAACTGGTCTACTATGTTTTTTAGTGTAAATATCCGATTTTTTAAATACGGCTATCTGTTTAATTTGACACACCTATTAAGTTTTTTGCACCCGGTTTTTAAATACAACTATCATAATGGTTTTATACACCAACTGGTCTACTATGTTTTTTAGGTTAAATACCGGATTTTTTAAATACGGATATCAGTTTAATTTGACGCACCTATTAGGTTATTTGTACCTGGTTTAAAAATACAACTATCTTACTGGTTTGATACACCAACTGGTCTACTATGTTTTTAGGGTAAATACCCGATTTTTTAAATACGACTATCAGTTTAATTTGACATACCTATTAGGTTATTTGTACCCGGTTTTTAAATACAACTATCATACTGTTTTTATACACCAACTGGTCTACTATGTTTTTTTAATAGTAAATACCCAATTTTTAAATACGGCTATCAGGTTAATTTGACACACCTATTAGGTTATTTGTACCCGGTTTCTAAATACAACTATCATACCGTTTTATACACCAACTAATCAACTATGTTTTTTATGGTAAATACCGGATTTTTTTAATACGGCTATCGGATTAATTTGACACACCTATCAGGTTATTTGTACCCGGCTTTGGCTTACTGGTTTGATACACCAACTGGTTTACTATGTTTTTAGGGTAAATATCAGATTTTTTAAATGTGTCTATCGGGTAAATTTGACAGTCCTATCAGGTTATTTTTACCTGACTTTTGAATACAATTATCTTACTGGTTTGATACATCAACTGGTCTACTATATTTTCGAGGATAAATATCGGATTTTTAAATACGGCTATCAGGTTAATTTTACAGACCCATCAGGTTATTTGTTCCCGGTTTTAACATGCTCGCACGGAAGAAATAGGCATGCCAAAGGCCAGCTGCAGGGATTGTCGGCGATTGCAAGAGTGGTGTGCAGGTATAGGAGACATGGCACGGTGCGGCTGCTGCCTCCTGGCACATGGAACGAAGTTGGTGAGCGAGGCGCCAAGGTCAGAGCAGTGCAGGTAGAAGCTGATCCTTCAGCGAGGAGCGCTGCAGCCTGCAGGACCTTCCCTATACGCGACGCAGAGGGCGAGCTTGTCGGCGGCGCAGCCGCGCAGAGCACAGGGCTACGAGCCACGAGCCGCGTAACTCAGTGCGCTTTGGAGTTCATCCGCCAGCCGTTCAGCGCGCGCACCCCACGCCAGCGACGACGACATGGAGGAGGCTACGGCCATGAACGCGCTCACGGCGGGGCCCATCGGCACCGGCTCCACGAACCGCCGCCCCGCGACAATCACTTACGGCGCTGGCATCAGTGTCGCCGAGCCGCGCCTCGACGACGGCGAACGCGTCGTGCCGAAGCACCGTGTCCTGGAGACTTGCGTCATACCGCTCCACCACTGCGGTGCCCATCGCTTACCGCGCAGGCTGCAGGTCGCCGAGCCGCACTTCAACAGCGGGGAGCATGTCGCACCGCGCGTCAGACCACCCCACTGCCACCGCGCCCAGCTCCCCTCCCCTTCCCGACGAGGTCGGAGGTCCTATCCTTCGAGGAGGCTCCCCGCCACCTCATGGTGCATTGCTGCTCTCCCACGGCGGCCTTGCCCTCCCGGCGCGAGGCTGCTTCCCGCAGCGCCCACACATGACGGCGGCCGACGCGTTCTCGAGGAACCTCTGATCTGAAACTCCACGAGAGAGAGGATGAATGTGTGGCTGATGCGAATGGGTGAGGGGATAAGAGCATGTCTAACAGACCCCCTATTTTTCTGCCCCTTATAACGCGAGTAGAGGGCCCTGTATTCACTTTCCACCGGCCGAAAACTCGTCCGAGCTAGCAGACCCCGTATCCCCACCCCGTTCGGCGGCGCGGACGAACCGGCAGCAGCCGGGTCGACCTCAACAACGTCGTCGTCGACCTCTTCGTCACCCTCCTCGTGGCGTCGGCGCGGGCGGAACGGCAGCAGTAGCAGGTAGTGTGGCGGCCTTGGACGGTGGGGCGGCGAGGCCGACGCGGGTGGTTGGCTTCTTCGCCTTCGGCGGGGCACCCCTCGGCCCCAACGCCTTCGTCTTCACCCGGCCTCCTTTCGCGGCTGCCGCAGGGGTCGCAGCCGGCGCAGCACCGGCCGCCGCGCCTTTGAAGAAGACCTTCGGGATCCGCTTCCTCTTCGATGGGATGGTGGCAGAGATAATGGCCGCGACGTCGCCGTTGCTCGGCTGATCCTCCACGACGCCGACGGGGACATTCACCACCCCTGACGACGGTGGTGCATCGCCGGTGGTCGGAGGGGCTTGCGGAAGGTCCATTCCGGCGAGATCGGGCCGCGTGGTGGCCGGGGAGGGCGGGGCGGAGGAGATCGGGCGGCGGCGGCGGCGGTTGGGCTCGCTGAATCGCTTCGCGCGCAGTGGAGGGGAGGAAGAGGGGTTGGGTCTGTATTCCGCGCCTCACCCCGCACAAGTAGGGGGCGACTCGTCGCCCCGTAACGAAACTTGTAAAAATCCGTCCGGGGTGCCCGATTTAGGGGGTCTGTTAGACGGCCGGGTAGAGCCCAACCCCGTATATCGGCAGTTATTTTACGGGGTTGGGCCTTTTGAGGGGTCTGTTAGACTTGCTCTAAGGTTAGGTGATAAGGTGAGAGAGGGGAGATTAGAATCGGACGGTTTCCTGCCCGCCGCATGTGAGAGAGAGTTGTGCGGCGCCTCTCTATAGATTTTCTCATATATGTTTATTATCACGGGAGAGTAATTAGGCTAATCTGGGTCTATATCATCGATAATCTCACGGCCTGGTCCGGATCGACTTCATGGTAGGAATCTCTCCGTAACAAAAGCAGGTCGATCGGCAAGACCTGATTCCGCCGCCGCAATCTCCAACGCGATGCCAGGCTGAGCGAAAAAGTCCGATTGACCATGTTCCGCCGGCGGTTCGTGAATCTGGTGGTGCAGAACTGGACCGACGACGTGTACTCGCTGCGCCGCATCGACGCGGCCAAGCATCTCTTCTACCCGTCGGCACAAGAGGCGGCGGCGAGGGCGGCGGCAGACGACGACAAGAAGAAACATACCAAGACGCTGCGGCGTTTGGCCGACCCGATCATGAGCTTCGACCCGTCCCCCACCGGCGTGCTTTCCCCCGGCCTGGAGTGGTTCGAGCTCTTCGCGCCCGGCCGCGGCGAGGGCAGGATCGTGCACTCCAACAGGGCCGGGGAGACCACCATGTTCGACGCCGACAAGCCCCTCATCGTCACGCTCCCCGGCCTCTCCCAGGCCAAAGGGCTCTACCCCGTGAGCTTCTCCGTCACCCACCCGGGCGCCGGCGAGGACAGCCTCTACGTCATGAACCGGTGCCCCGGGCAGGCCGTCGCCCAGACTCGCCCCGTGCCCGGCGGGATGACCTGCACGCACCCCCGCTCCTGCTTCGAGGTCCTCGAGTACAGGCCCCTAGTCGGCCACAATGACAAGCGCTGGCATGCCTGGCAATGGCGGGTCCTCCCTCCGCCCCCGTTCATCCACCACCCTGGAAACGAGCGCTCTTTCGTCACATCGTACACCACCATCAAGAGCGCCGCCGACGGCTGCACCAGCATCTGCATATCCGACAAGAACAGCGGCACCACCTACTGCTACGACACGGCGCGCCCCAATCCCACCCACCCTCTGCGGTGGAGGCAGGTCCAGGGCTGGGAGCTGCCGTTCGAAGGGAGAGCCGAGCACGTCCCAGACCTCGGCGTATGGCTGGGATTCACGGCGGGCAGAAAGCCACACCACCTCTGCGCCGTCGACCTCTCCGCCATCATGGACGGTCCCTTCCGCCAGGCACCCACGCCGAGGTACGTCTGGGAAGAAGCCACCCTGCCCGGCGAGGAGGATTGGAAACCGTTGCTTCTCAGGGTCATCAGCATGGGTCACAACAGGTTCTGCGTCGCCAAGATCTTCCACGACGAGGCAACGGGCAAGCGGTTTGCTGTGCTCACCGGCGTGGAGATGGCGCGTGCCCATGGCCAAGTCGGTCTCCGGATGGTCCAGCACAAGCGCACCCGTTACGTGTTCACGGGCGACACTGTGATCTACTGGGTGCTCTGACTGGCAGATTGTCTAAGGTTTTGTTTGCTTGGCAAGTTTGCCTATGTTCCTACTCTCCGTCAGATTACATTGGCTCAATAGTCTACACATCATATATTATTATCTGAAAAAAGATCACAGCTCACAACTTTCGCAAACATAAATACTCTTACTATTTTTCTTCTGTCATAGGAGCATAGCAAGTTTATTCAGAACTATCACTGTCCGGAAACTTTAGCTTGCCTAATTGTAATAAAAATAGTTAGTAAATTAGTTCCCTCATGAAAGTACCTGTTGTTGTGCCCCGTAGCTGCTGTACCAACGCTCCATACCTAAGACAAGTAATTAGACATCACTCTTAGAAAGAAAAGTTAAAGAGGAAATATGTGTTGGCTCGTAGATGTAGATACACCCACTACCTAAAAACCTCATTTCAAAATATCCAAACAAAAATTTCGAGTGTACATCCGGATATTCCTATATCATGTACACAAAGATTCTGCGGAAAAAAAAGACATTTTTATAGTTTTTCATAGCAATACTTTGTTCTTAGTTAAGACTAAGAGATGCAAACAAAGCGGTCTCGAAGTGGAGTATTACTTATAGATGTATTGCAGTTGTACGGTCTATATATTTTAGAAGTAATGCATATATAAAATAAGTGACATGAATAATCCTAATCATAATGAGTAAAAACAAGTACAATTTAATTGTTGCACAATTTTAATTTGTTCACCCAACATGTTATGTTTTATGGAGAGATATCTCTAGTGAAACTATGATTCCCAGTCCATCTTTTAATATTGTTTACTCTCTCGTTTATTTGCTTTCATCATTACTTTTTCGTTGTACCACTTTTATTGTCATCTTCCATACTAGACGTTTAATTCTTTGTAACTAGCAGGCGGAAAGCTTGAGAACATTTCTGAATGTTGGGGTCAAGAGTGTTTGTGTTTTGTGTTTATGTACCATTAACTTAGTGCTTGATTTATGTCTCCTACTGGTTCAATAAACCTTGAATCTCAAACTAATTAAGGAAAATTTTGCTGATGTGTTCCATCATCCCTTCCTCTTGGGGGTTCTCAACATAGTCGTCAATCAATTTTTGGCGCGTGGACGCACCATCAACCACTAAATTCATGGTTGATTTCTATGAAAAGAATTGTGTTGAACTTTTATGATTAAGGACATATGTACAAGGTTATTGCATTTGATAATAACATGGAAGAAAATATATCCTTGTTAGATGAATAATTTTTTTATATAATGCTTGTGTTGTAAAATATAAAAATTCAGAGTTAATGTATTTGTGTTGTTATCTATGGATGATTTTTTATTTTATAAATAGTGTATGTGACCGACAAGACAAACTTTGCTTCACGGTTGACCGTTTTCGATGTGCCTAAGATAGGAAACAAGTGTATCATCTAGCGATTTGTTTCGAGGCTCCACAAAAGTAAACATGCACCTCCTCCGTTGTCGACGAGATCTCTACATAACTAAATGGGTTCCAACGACATAACCTATCTCTGTTGTCGATGAGGTTTTTTACCCTTGTCAACAGGGCTGTTGTGTACTAGTAAATACTTACAGTAGAAGTATAGAACAAATTTTTCGAGGATTATTACCATAGTCAACCAAAGTCATCGAATTACAATTCCGTGATTCTAGCTCCAATGTATGGAATTCAGGATCACAAGAAAAATGACATATTCTCAGTGAGGGGTGCATACAAATTCGGTATGGACAACAAAATGATTATACATGCTAACTCAAGCACCACTTCCAATGGTGACCCACAATTATGGAACATCATTTGGCAAGCCCAGTTTCCCCCAAAGGTGAGAGTGTTTACTTGGAAATTGGCCTCGATGCGCTTGTTGTCCAAGTGAACCAAAGTAAACGCATTCCCAACACTCTACCCAGCTGTACCATTTACGGGAGGGGTGATGAGACGGGACATCACGCGGTTCTGGAATGTACTAAAGCAAAAGCTCTTCAGCAGGAGATAAAAAAAGTGTGGGACCTTCCTAAAGATGAAGAGCTAAGATACAGTGGGACAAATTGGGTCCTGATACTCCTCAACAAGATGGACGCGGATAAGAGATCTAGGATGATGTTTATCTGGTGGAGAGCAAGGCACCACCGCAATAATATCATCTTTGGTGATGTCAAGGCTAGTATTACTCACTCGTCTCGATTCCTGCAGAATTACGCTAATACCTTGGAAAAAAAAATCTCAAATGGCCCGTCAGATATGGATACAAATGGGGAAGAAGCCCATGTTTCAACCCCGAGCGCCAAAACAACCCCCTAGTTGATAGGAGGTGTACACTGACTAAATACTGAATTTGGTAAAACGATGGCATATTTCGAAGGTTTAAAATTGGCGATGGTGCACACTACAGTAAACCTAATTCTCAAAAGTAGTCGTATTAACCTTATGATTTTTTTTACCCGGATACCACAAGAAGATCGTGAATTTCTCTACTTGCTAAAGAATTCCATCAGCTTAAGCCGCCCTGACGCGAGATTAATATTCTGAAGACTAGTAGACTGTCGAATGTTCTACCTCATGAACTTTGGAGGGTGTTGGACACATGTGAAGCACAAGCAAATAGAAATACTCTCTACTGTTTTGCTCTTGTAATAGGAGCATAGCGAATTTATTCAGAACTATCACTGTCCGGAACTTTAGCTTGCCTAATTGTAAAAAAACAGTTAGTAAATTGGTTTCCTAATAGCATCTCCACCTACACCACCGGAAATCTGTCCGACACCCTCCAAATTGTGTCCACTTTGGGGAGTGTCAGACAAATGTCCGACACAATGGGGGTGTTGTTTGGCCCCAGAACCCCAAACATCATTTTGAACATTTTGATCATTTGCAAAAATTTAGCAAAAAATCGCCATTTTCATTTAAAGTAGGAACATTACAATGAAATTTGAAATAAAACTAAATTTAAACTAAACCTAATGTAAAGGCCACGGAAGGCGCACTGGGGTCAGCTTCGTCTTGTTTCGGCACCAAAAAAAGGCAAAACAAAAAATTGTACTATACCCACAAACAAAGGCGAGAAAAGGCCAAACCGACACCTCTGTAACCATGGCCTGGGGCACCGGACGCAAGAAAGGTCTCGAGTGCCACCCAAAACATTGTGGTATAGCCTATGAAAACAGGTATGGAAAATACTAGAGCTTTACAACGCCTATAGAATCAGCTCTGTAAGAGATCGTATGTAAAAGTTAATGGCTCGTGGAAAAAAGACATTGATGGTGACATCCTCGAACACCAGGGTATCCTAGCACGCCCCCACGATGATGAGATGACACATGGAATGATGGGTAAAAGCTATAATTTCATGCAAAATATGATAACACACACGGCAACGAGATGACAAATAAAATCATAGACAATAGTTATCTCCTAGCATAAATATGGATGCAGCGCCTACGAAACTACACGTTAAATGATCGCTAATAGCTATCTCCTAGCGTAAAATAAGGGTATCGATAACGCGTGGCCATGAAAACGACACATGTAATGGCATGTAATAGCTATTATTTCATGCATAAAATAGTAAAGCGCAACAACCAAACGACATATGAGATGATCATGCAATTATGAGAGAATGAGAGGTGAGAAATTATTATTAGCGAAATACAACGGTGATAAAAATATTATTAGCAAACCGTTGTAGATTAGATCATGACTATAGTAAGAGAAACAGACATCCACAAAGCCACTTATGCAAAGCAAGTTGCATGTCAAGCGTGGAACAAGTCTTATGTGCGAGGACATGTAAAGTTAGTCCGGACCACTTCAAATCCCACTATGCCACCATGATCCAAAATACACGAAAGTATGCAATAACATGATCATCAACACCCACATCCATATGTGTTCTAACCGTACAAAGTATCTACGCATAGACACGGCTCTGATACCACTGAAGGGCTTGTTGCATAGAAAATAAAAATTTCCTACGGTTACAAACACCAAGATCATATTCAGGAGATACACGTAGCGGTTAAACCATGGATAAGATTAACTCACCCTTGAAGACACAAAGCGTTATCAATGAGAACGGTTCTCGTGTGTGGTGTAGAGGATCACTTGCCGATCTCAAGATCGTGATGAAGACAAGCGCCACAATTCGGCAGCGCTTCCGCACTCGGTCACACGTGCAGCTTGACGACGACCTCCGATCTGTCGTTCCAGCGAGGCAGCGGAAGTAGAGGATCTACCGGGAACTCCAACAACACTTCTACGTGGTGGTGGTGGTGGTGGTGGAGAAAATATTTCTATAGGGCTTCGCCTAAGAGCAACTCCAGCTGTCCCCCCAGGACACTTTTTTGACCTTTTTTAACGCCGGATGCAAAAAATGCTCCCAGTCGTGCCCCTAGGACCTTGTTTTTCGCCGGATTAGACAAAAGATCCCCCGGCGTACCCAGGCCGAACCCAGCCCCCCGGGGAGCAGCTGGGGCGCCGGCGATTCTTTGCATGCAAAAATACCCCACTGTCAGCCTCCTATCCCCCTCTCTGTCCTCCTTTTTCCTCTCCCCACCCACCGGCCCCACTCTCTCTCTCCTCCTCATCTCCTTTTTCCTCCACCAACCGCTACCTCCCACAGAACGCCTGGAGTTGCTCCAGAGTCTTGGGTGGGGGTGCGACTGGGAATCATCCCAACCCCAGAGCAAAAATCTCCGCCGGCGCCCCCCAAGCACGCCAGCAAATCTTCCTGGGGGCACCAACGGCTGGAGTTGCTCTAAGCCATGTCTTTTTCGGTGGAGCAGCGGGAATAGGAACAAGTGGACAAATGAAAGAACAAGTGAGAGAGGAGTGCCACCACTCAATATATAGGAGAGGAATGGCATCAGCCACTAGGGGATGCGGCCGGCCCAAAGAATTGCCCCATTCTCCCCACTTAATGTGAGTGGTAACTCCATTCATAACTCACTTGAAACTTCCTCTTAATTTGATAGAAACTTCCACTCATAAATCTAAAGAGTTTTTCTCTCATAAATGAATAAAACTTTTTATTTTTTATATGAGATTTAATATTTGTAGATTCTTTTAATCAACATACATTAACACTTACCCTTTGAACTATTCTGATATCCTGAAATAATTTTGGTGTTGTCCAATATTTTCTCCAGCGTTCCGTATCCTCTCAAAAAGCGTCGATGAACCCTAAGTGTGTACCTACGGTTCGTGAATAATGTGGACATGATCGAGACACTCTCCAATCAATAATCAACAGCGGGATCTGGAGATCCGTAATGACTCCCACACATTCAACGATGAATCTTGTGATCCCGTGAACCATAAACGTTGTAACCAATTCATTTTGTCTCGCGATATTTTACTTGTCCGAAATCCGATCAATGGTAACAACCATACCTAGTTCGATCTCGTTACCGACAACTACTCTTTACTCATTCCGTGATATGACATCCTTTTGACGTAGCCACGTGCTTGCAAGCGGTGTCGATGTGATATCACCGAAAGGGCCCAGAGTATATCTCTCCGTCATTCTGATGGACAAATCTCACTCCATGAGCCTCAACTAATACTTTCAGAATACCCAGCGCCACCTTTATAGTCACCCTGTTACGGCATGATATTTGATGTCATCAAAGCATTCTTTTGGTGTTAGTGATTGACATGATCTCATGGTCTAAGGATTAGGATTACTTCGTATGTGTCTAATATAACAATCTAAACTTAATGACTTGATTGCATTGCTATACTTACTTTGGGTGTGTGTGTGTTCATCACATCATTCTTCTAATGACGTGACTCCGTTATTAACAACATCCAATGTTCATGATCAGGAAACCTTGATCATCAGTTAATCAAGGAGCTAGTTTAAACTAGAGGCTTTACTAGGAACTCTTGTTTGTTTATTAGTCACACATATATTAACGTTTCCGGTTAATACAATCATAGCATGAGAAATAAACATTTATCACACATAAACATGGAATAGGATAATAACCATTTTATTATTGCCTCTCGGGCATATTCCCTTCATAAACAATATGGATCAAAATGATAATGTATAATAAAATATGTACAACTGAATTTTTGCTATTGGAATCGTTGTATCAGAGGGATGGATACCTATTCCGTGTTGAACATGTACGGAAAGGGTTGATCGTATCATGTATTTGAAATGTGTAGTGCAGAGCACTCGGGTCGCATAATTTGTACCTCTTGTTTGATCTGACCATGTCTTTGAAATGTGTAGTGCAGATTATTAGGATATCTATTTCGTGTCGAGTGTTCTACCTCATGAACATGCCCAAGTTGGTTGTAGAGCGTTGCGTGCTTGTCTTTTATGCCCCAGCGTGCGTGCTGGATAAGACCGGACAATTGTATGAACTATGTTCTTCCAAATTAATACACAACCCAAATTTCATAAAATAAAATATATATGGAACCCGGACGAGTTGTAAAATGATTGCTCTTTATATTAAATATTTTACTTCTATATAAATTATTCTTTTAGTAATTCGATAGAACCTCTTTATATATGTTTATAATAATAACAATGCTTGTATAGTTGAATCGTCTATCATTAGAAATACAACATTGCTCAAGGAAACTGCATTTCGTCTTGAGAAATGTGTTGGTTTTCGAAATTTTAGGTTGAAAAGTTTTGATAAACTCAATTCCATCTAAGGAGACGCAAACTATAAAAGGACACGGTTGTAAGGTTCAGTGCAAGAATTTAATATTTTCCAATTTACATAACCGTTAAACAAGATCTACTACGAAGATATGATCCACACAATGGGTACGATCTAGTACTTACAAACACCGTTGCGGAAGATGGCATTTGTCGATGACGTTGTCGATGTAGCCTGTTGAAGATTCTCACGTCCAAGCCTGGAGGTGAGAATGTCGCCGACTCCCCGTAAAGGATCACACGTGTAATCTCTCTTCTAGTATCCACGCATCCACTTGCGCCAACCTGTTAGTGCTCTGCCGTCCAATGCTCGGCGCCGACAATGAGAGACCAACCTTTCGACGTGGTTGAAGTGGTAGATCAAATCAACTAGATTAGATCTATATGAGACTTAGAGAATTTTCTCAACACATGAGAGAGGAGAGATTAGATCTAGATCTAATAAGAGAGGTACTCTCAAAACATATTTAGATCAAAATCAATCCCAAGAGAAAGGAGAAAGCCAACGGGAAATTGTTTTTCTCTCCCCATGGGGGAGGGGGTAGGCCAACTTGGGGAGGGGCAAACCCCTCCCTCCTTGGTGCGCCGCCGCCCCCCTTAGGGCTAGGGCCGTCCGGCCCCTTTCCTTGGCCTGGTGGGATTCCTAGTCCAACTTGGTGTGTAGGAAGCCCGCGACATCTCCACCACCAGATCTGAAAGCGGAAGGATCGCAGGAATTATGTTTCACCGGGTTGAAGGGTTGTGTCGCCCTGGGTACGTCAATTTTGTTTAGATTCTTCAGTGCAGCTCGTTGAGTCAAGGTCAAGTTGTGTTAATGAGTTTTTTACCTCTCTATAATCTGTACAGAATTTTTCTACAAGTTTTTCCCATGTTCCGAATACTATTTCTTCAAATCCGAACAAGAAATTGTGCACCGTTGCAAAAGGATTGTTGCGAATTATTCATGTGTGTCTAATTCCCAGATTTTTTCGTCATCTACAAATAGTTCTGGTAGATGATTTTTTTGGGGTGCATTCGTCAATTTAAAATTGTTGAAAATTTCTTCAATTACACCGCGGAACAAACACTGGATATCAATGTGCATTATTTCAGTGACATTTGTATGCCAAATCCGAATTTGTTGTTAGGTCGTTGTAAGGCAATGTGTTATATATGATAAATCATGAGTGACCTTTGGATATCCAAATCCTAATTTGTTGTAATTGTGTTCGTAATTCTGTTCGAATAGTAAATACTTAAGTAATAATTTTGTACTTAATGTGCTATTAAGATTTGACTATTTTTTTTATGAGCCCTTGATTTTTTTTGATGATTATGTGTTTAATCAAAATCAATATCATGTATTAGCACTGCTAATGAAAACGATGCTATCAATACATACTTGTACTCACAGTTTCTTTGATAGAACATTAATCTCGAAGTTTTTGTGAGACCATGAACTATGTGAAATGCTCAAATACAAGACAACAAGCAGTATACAGTAGCAAATACAAGGGAAATTGGGTTTGGCGTCAGAATCATTAGGTGGACGGGCAGATGAGATATCATCGCTCGGGCTGTATATGGAGTTTTCATTATATTCATGACTAGAATACCAACCATGTTCTTATTAGTCCATACAATATATGCAAATTACGACAAACATATTTTTAGTATCGGTGGATGGCGTGCTCTCTAAATTAGAAAACTATAGTTATGTGATTCTAGCTCCAGTACATGGTATCCAAACGAGTTGTAAACTAAATTGTCTGTCACGTATTTATACTCAATATTTTTACTTTTATATTGATTATTTTTTCAGTGATCTGAACTAGTTTTCTTATAGAATCGACATACAAAATTAATTAATTGTACTGTTTTACAACTGAATTGTCTATCTCTAGAAATACAACAATGCTAAAGTAAAAAATGTATTTCGTCTTGAGAAATGTATTGGTTTTCCAAAATACAGTATGAAACGTTTTGATGAACTCAATTCCTCCAAACTGAAGAAAATGTAATGGACGAAAAAAACCACATTCATACACATATAGTTTGTGCTACTTTTATGTACTAATGTGTTTGTATCGATTTTAGTATCTTGAATGTAGATACAACCTGTTCTAATATATATCTTAACGGAAACTTATAGAATATGATGGTTTAGATATAGTTGGATGAATAAGATTGTCCAGATTTTTTGTAGCCAACAAAAATTCTATAGTGTGTAATAATGTCCAGAAGTATTATGTACTTATGTCTTTCGATTCTTCCCATGTTAACTGGTAGATATTGCTCCTTTTTCATTCTTTAAATTTTCCTTTTGAGCAAATATCATGTTAAGTTAAAATAAGGAAAACAAGTAAACAATGGGACATGGGATAGTTGTCGCGATATTAAAAAAGTCCTTAACAAAAAATAGAATTGCAATGAAGCCCCCTAGAGTTTCCTTATGATCCGCCGCCACTTGTTGTCGTCATCGAGTCTCTAGAGGTGAGGATGAAAAACAAAGCAGTTTTTTGTGGAGGAACTCTCCTCGTTGATGTCACGGACAACGATTTGGGGGAAGAAACCATATTTGCGGGGATCACGTCTTGATCCGTGTCGAGGGGTGAGCAAGCTTCATCGTCCGGAACCAATGATTTGCATGCTTAAGCCCTTGGGAACAACATGCACAAGGTACGACATTGTCGGCGATAAAACGAACAAACCACTGGCCATCACAATGGTAAACAATGCTTGAGCACATGTCCGATGAAGGCACGCCCCCTCCCTCCGGGCTTCTTGACACCACCAACCACGCCGTTGACATGGCGTTAAGCCTAGGGGTACCATTGTTGAACACAACTCCTCCACCACTATCAGAGCAAACGGCGAAGCAACACATAAGACTAATTGCAAGTCCAGACATAAATCTAGGGTTTCTCAATCACAGGCTGCCGAGGGAACAAACAAAGGAGAGGGGAACCACAGGGCATGTCTGCAGAAGGGGAATTCGGGGTGTTCCCTAATCCCTACAAGTGTAGTATCCGAACAAACACACAGAATTACAAAGGAGAGGGAACAATCACTAGTTTTTTCTTTGAGCCTCACCGAATTACAAGTGTAGTATCCGAACAAACACACAGAGACGCACACCACACGCGACATGCTGAGGAAACTTGATGCGATACACCACAAATTCGTTCCTAAGGAAACTCGAATCTGGGTTCGGTGGCCACTGCCAGCGCCAACCATTGAGCCACCCAATGTAAATCATTTGCGGGAGCATAATTTCACCAAAATTGCATTACTACCCAATGTATCACATCAGAATTATGGACATGCTAACATATTATTCTGAAACAAATATTCAAATAAATATTTACAACAATTGTTTAGATACTATGAAAATTGCAACGGAAATCCCACCATTCTAGGTTCAAATATAGTCTAATTGGTGGACCACCAATTCCTTTAACATCCACTTTATCAGGTGTAGGACCGAATCATTAACCAAGTCTTTCACTCAACTTGCAATGGGATAATATTGTAACAATTGAGTAGCGACGTAATATGTCAAGAAACCCAAAAGATGAAAATCAGTTTTTTTAATTAGCATATCATGGAGTTGCAGCATATCTTAAAGAGGACACATCTAGTACCGACATATCGAATCAATAACAAGGCACATAGATTTCATAAAGTAATGGGCAGTATCATGGTACGTCGTCCTCCCTTGAAATGGAACTTGAACTTGAATGCTGGAGCAAGAAGACGCATTCAAGAAGACGCATTCAAGTCGATTTATTACGACCAACGCGGTTCGTATTTTATTTTCTTCTTCCAAGCCGACGCTCTTCTTATCTACTACTTATAAAAGAGCAAACATATTCTTTCTTAAAGCCACCCCGTTAGTGTACCCAAACTGATTTGTACCACAAATTTATCCCATTTGATAAGATCTGACGGTCTAAATTCATCAGATCGGAAACCGTGGCAACAGTTAGCAATTAGAGTTGGCAGACGATACTCTGCCGGAGAAAGTTTCTCGCTCCCTCCCCCACTTTTCACGCTCTCCTTCCAATCCAACGAACCTATCGTATCGTCATCATCAACCCGTCCTAATTAATCCGCTGCATCCTAGACGAAACCAATCCCTCACGGCGCGACACCCCATCTCCAGTGTTCCTCGGTTTCCGTTGTGATGCAAGACGACGACCACGAGTGCGATCCCGACTTGGCCGCCGCAGCGGGTGCTGGTCCATGCCGTGCTGCTCCTCGCAGCCTGGGATGGTAACGTGGTGGCCCTCTATGAAGCGGAAGCTTTACGGGGAGAATAGGGGCTGAGATGGGGAGTAGGGGACGATCGACTGCGCTGGAACGGCTGGGGGCTGAGGAGGAGACTGCGGGAGGCTTTGGCGGCTGTGCAAGGTGAGGTGGAAGAGGAGGCGTCGCTCCGCGCCGCGGCATGTTCCGCCAGCGAGTACATGGCTATATGTTGCCAGTGTCACCGACGAGAACATGCCGCTCGATGCCGTCGAGATCAACCACATCCGCGCTCGAATCGCCCGCCGCATGCGGCACCTCACCCACGTCTGCTTGAGGCACTAGAGGCCGATCAGCTAATGCCTTTTCCCATCCCCGCCCCTGGTCGGGGAGACGTGAGCCACCGCCACCGCCCTGCCGCTATGCGATTGCGGGGCATGCCATTGCCGATCAGGTGCTCGACCTAATACCGGAGGTCGGGCCTCTTTCTGATTCATCAATCGGCGGCAGAGGTGAACCATATGTGAAGCCCACAGGTTAGAGCCATATCGTTCTACACAGCAAACATCTACATCTGATTCTCAGGTAGCAGGCAAAAGATGGAAAGAGCGAAGCAAACAACTGCATGGATCCATGGCGAGAATTTAGTAAGACTTGACAAACCCGTCCAATCATTTTTCTTTTTCTTCTCTAATTGTTCTATAGGAAATGGATCGTTTTGCTGGTTGATACCCAAATTCTAATTTTTTTTTTTACAAATGTAGCACAGTGAATTGAAATTTAAAAAGGGATTTTATAGAAGCAATAGAAAAGCAAAAAACAAGAAAAAAAATCAAATACAAAGATGAGGTTAAATGGAGATATCATTCCTTACAAATTTATATTTGATATTGTAGTTCTTTTAGTAAGACAGGAATGACGACTGTTGTGAAAAGAAGTGGCCTTACGGTACGATGAGATAGCTCTTTTCTTTGTAATGTAAAAAATGTACTTCTTCCTGATAAAAAAATATTTTCTTATAATAAGTGAAGCGTAACTAAACTGGGCGCTCAGCAAAACCTTTTTGTTCAAAATTTAGGTAGGACAAATCAGAATGAAATTATGTATACGTTAAGGTTAAATGGTAGTACGGAATATCGAAATCAGTCGGAATGTCGTTTAGGGCATTTCTAAGTACTTAGTGGTTTGGAATGTTCAAAATACTATACACAGAAGTTTAGATGAATGCTGAAAGTTTTCACTGCCCTAAACTATGAACATATGTCATTTTAAGTGTAAGCATCAGAAGCACATGAGGTAAATTTGTACCGAAAGCTACTGCTATGGGTTTTCCAAAACAATTGGATTCATATTTTTTTTTTAGATTAGTACATTTCAAACTGAAAATCAAATATTGTTTTGGAGCAGTGGCGGTTCAGTAATTATGAAGGTCACAGAAATTTACATTTTTTCAGATACGGAAGTTCGAAATGTCTGCAAACATAATAATCGAACACTGTGTTTTTTCGTGTGGTTAAATTTTAATAATTTGAGCAAATGAATTTAGATTTTTCTCCGAACATTCACTGAATTTTACCATTTATCTTGTGTCACAAGTAATTAGAATTTATTTTTGTTGACCATTTTGATATATTATGCATATTTTTTTGGATAGATGGGTTCGAAGTTTTTTTTTGTGTTTTTTTGGAGGTTTTTTATTTTTCTGAGAATTGCTTAAATAGATTTTAATATATTTTGTTTCTTTTTTTAGGGGAAAAGAATACGCGCTGACATCTGGGGCCCACGGTTGGATTCGTAAGTTCATATATTTTGGAGTATCTTTTTTTTAGCGAATTGAAATGTTCGAATATGTTTCTATTTTTCATTAACATTTAATTTAAGTCTGTAATGAGTGGAAAAATGTACATTTATTCAATTGGATGTCATATTTAGAGAAAGTTTATTTAGATTGCATCCAAATATTTACCAAATTGAGATGTTCAATTTAAGTCCATTATTAGAGGAAGTGCATTATATGAGCATTTATTAAAACTTCAACTTCATATAATTAGAGGTTATGCATTCAAATTTTCTTCAAATATTGACCAATTCAAAATGTTCAAATATGTTTTTTTTTTTGCTGTAAATAGTTGGCCTTTATTTTTGTGGGCGTGGCGGCGGAGCTCGCCGCGTCCGTCGATCTGAGCGGGGAGGGGCGGAGCGGCGGAGGCATGCGGAGGCGGCGACGGCGACCTCCGCGTCACGGGAGAGAGGAAGGGGAGGGAGGGGATTCTGTGGGAAGTTTTGCGGAAAAGCCCTTGCGTTTTTCTAGAATCGCAGACAGGTCCCTCGGTGCGATAAATTTTGGACTGCGGGTTAGTTTTTCGCTTTTGGGAAGGGTCTTTTTTGTAAGAACGTCGCGGGGGGTGCACGCGGGCTGTCGGATCGTAGGCGGACGGTGCGGATCGCGGCACTATTCATCACTGTTCATCACACTGTGGTAGAACAGTGCCTGGGGGGCTCTCCGCTCGCTAAACTGACCGTCTTTCATATATACAGGAATATTTCATTTTTTTTAGCAAATTGGAATGTTCGAATATGTTTATATTTTCCGTTAACATTTATTTTTAAGTCCATATTGAGTGAAAATGCACATTTTTTGAATTGAATTCCATACTTAGAGAAAGTTCATTTAGATTACATCCAAATATTAACCAAATTGGAATGTTCAGTTTAAGTCCATTATTAGAGGAAATGCATTATATGAGCATTTATTAAATTCAACTTCACATAATTAGAGGATGTGCATTTGGATTTTCTCCAAATATTCACCAATTCGAAATGTTCCAATATGTTTGTTTTTTGCTGTAAATAGTTGGCATTTATTTTTTTGTGAACATGTTGATGTATTTCAAATATGTTTTTTTTTTCTGTAAATAGTTGGCATTTATTTTTGTGGGCATGTTGATATATTTTGGAGTATTCCACTTTTTTAGCAAATTGGAATGTTCGAATGTGTTATATTTTTCGTTAACATTTATTTTAAGTCCATAATGAGTGTAAATGCACACTTTTTCAATTGAATTCCATATTTAGAGAAAGTTGATGTATTTCAAATATGTTTTTTTTCTGTAAATAGTGCCTGGGGGGCTCTCCGCTCGCTAAAGTGACCGTATTTCATATATAGAGGAATATTTCATTTTTTTTAGCAAATTGGAATGTTCGAATATGTTTATATTTTTCGTTAACATTTATTTTTAAGTCCATATTGAGTGAAAATGCACATTTTTTAATTGAATTCCATACTTAGAGAAAGTTCATTTAGATTACATCCAAATATTAACCAAATTGGAATGTTCAGTTTAAGTCCATTATTAGAGGAAATGCATTATATGAGCATTTATTAAATTCAGCTTCACATAATTAGAGGATGTGCATTTGGATTTTCTCCAAATATTCACCAATTCGAAATGTTCCAATATATTTGTTTTTTGCTGTAAATAGTTGCCATTTATTTTTTGTGAACATTTTGATGTATTTCAAATAAACGCTCACAAAATACATTTCTTTTGATTATTTCATTTTTGTACTTACTAATGCCAAAGTTTCATTTTTGTATATAGTTTAGTGAATGTTCAATTATTTTTTTCCGAATTAAAGTTTTTAAATATGTTCGTATGTTCGCATGAATTTTTAATTGTAATTAGGGAACATGTATTCCAAATATCTCCAAATATTTAAAAAATTTGATTTTTTTCAGGAAGTTTTGTTCTATGGCGTAAGTAATTAGATTCTGGAAATATGTATTCCAAATATCTCCAGATATTTTCTGATTATTTTGTTCTAATACCCATATATATATATTTTTTTGTTGGTGGATATATTCAGAGATCCTGGTTTTTTTCGGACGATTTTTAATTTCACTTAATATTATCTAGCCATTTACGCTAATACGTGAAAGGCATTTTTTTCCTGTTTGAAATACTGAAAGTTGAATGGACATCATATGCGTAGGTACTTTTTTGTCATATCTGTGAGTACCATGGTGTAAGTAATTAAATTCTGGAAATGTGCATATTTAAAAGGTTTTTGGTTTCTATTATGTTCAATTTCAAGGAAAGTTTACATTGTTAAGTTGTTTGAACGCCAAAATTGGAAAATTGGGAAGTTTTTTATACTTATTAAATTTAATTTAGAAGCAAGGCACGATTAAAGCAAATGAATTTGCATTTTGTTGGAGTATTCATCTAATCAGACTCTTTTTTTTAAATGCAATGACTATTTTGTTTTTTTTATAATTTTGTGGAATTTGGTCGCATTTAATTTGAAAATGTATGCAATGACTATTTAGTTTTTTTTTATAATTTTGTGGAATTTGGACGCATTTAATTTGAAAATGTATGTAATCAAACCTTTTTTTTGGAAGCAAGGCACGATTAGAGCAAATTTATTTGCATTTTGTTGGAGTATTCATCTAATCGGACTCTTTTTTTAATGCAATGACTATTTTGTTTTTTATATAATTTTGTGGAATTTGGTCGCATTTAATTTGAAAATGTATGTAATCAAACCTTTTTTAGAAGTTATTTGTAAATTTTATTCATTTTTTTTGTATGCAATGACTATTTTTTTTATAATTTTGTGGAATTTGGACGCATTTAATTTGAAAATGTATGTAATCAAACCTTTTTTTGGAAGTTATTTGTACATTTAATTCAATTTGGAAGCAAGCAATAATTAGAGGACATGAATTTGGATTTTCATCGAATTATTCGTCTATTGTAAATTTATGCATTTTGGTCTCGTTTGATTTGGAAATGTAGCTAATCATTTTTTTTCGTGCAGTAGCTATTTTGATTCTGACAATTTTTTTTTTTAGAATTTAGACTTAGTTGATTTGGAAATGTTTTCAGAAAGTTCCAAAATTTTGGAAAAATGGAGAAGCATAACGGGGTGAAAAAAAAGTTTTGGAAAATTGGAAAAGCATAACGGAAAAAAAACAGAGAGGCCCGGCCCAGCAGGAGCCCGTCTGCAGCCCAGGCCTACCATGACGTCGGCATCACGTCGTTGGTGGTCGGAGCCGCGGCGGCGGCAACCAGAGCGCCGGCAACGAACCAACGCGATCGAGGACGCGCGGCTGGGCGCGCTGGACGCGCCTCGACGCGGGGAGCCGGATGGGCGGCGCTCTGGACCGTTTGGTCGCCGGTGAAAGTGCATGGTTGATCCCATGCATGGTTTTGGTAATTAATGACAATCTCTATGGACTAATATTTGCTTTGAGCTCTATGTGTAGGTTGTCCTTTAGCTTGTGTCAAGATCATTTGTTGATCAAGGCCAAGCTTGCTTGTCTCCATTGGTTGGAGTCAAGGTCAAGGTAGAAGATCATTTGTTGATCAAGGCCAAGCTTGTCTCCATGTGTTGGAGTCAAGCTCAAGGGAAGAAAAGGTTGGGTTGATCAAGGCTTTGTGCGGGTTGATCAACTCTCAAGTTCAAGTGAAGATATGCAGAAGAGTGCTCTCCCCATCTTGGTGTATGGGGGAGCGTCATGTGATTCTTCACCATGCGAAGCGCAATCAAGAAAGGTGGTTTGTCTTGAGGAGATGAAGATCGTCTTCATCGACCTCAAGTGGATTAATGCGCAAGGCAAAGGTATGATCTTGGTAGGGTTTCTATTTTACCGGTCTCATGTTGTTTAGTGAGAGACCGGGTTATAGGATAGATACCGTACTATCAAGAGGGGCTCTCGACCGAGTATCGTGATCGTATCGTTCGTGGAGAGCTCAAACCTTTGCATCCATGCAATCATCTTTATTGGTTCTTATTTGGCTTTTATCCATGTGAGAATTTAGAGCTTGTGTTCATCTCCATACCAAGCTCTAGTTCATCAAAAACGGATCTCATGAATATCTCCTTGCGTTTTTGATATCGGAGGCTTTACCGGTTTGTCTCTTCTATGAGAGGTCAAACTCTCTCCTTATGTTTTCCTCCTCACATGATAGACTATGATGTGTATATGCACGATCTTGTAGGGCTTGTGATTATCTTCGAAACAAGCCCAAGATCATAGAAAACGGAGTCTTGATGAAAAACTTGTGCGTTTTCGGTTTTGGAGATTTTGTCGGTTCATCTATGCGGAAGGTTTCACTCTTCCATTTTTAGCAAAATCTCCATTGCTTGGTTTCAATATTTTTGTAGGGTAGCCCGTGTCGTCCTCTTTCCAACAAAATTGGATTCACTCGATTCGTAGCTTCCACGCAAAAGTTATTCAGTTTCAGGGTTTGCTGTTTTCACTGCTGGCCGGAAGTACGGGTCCCTGGACCGGTACTACCGCTGGGAACTTCCGGTGCCCAGTTCCGGTCCCACTTCCGTTTATTTCCCCAGGTACTGGAACTTTGTGTTCCCCCGAAATTTGGACCAGAAGTAGAACCGGAAGTACCGGGCCACCGGAAGTACCGGTGACCGTGGCGGTACTTCCGCTCTCTACTTCCGGTGGAAATTTCCCGTGGCACTTCCGCTTATGAAAATGGGTTTCTGTATCTTTTCCGGAAGTTGCACCGGAAGTATCACCGGTACTACCGGGAAACCGGAAGTACCGGCGCTTCCAGCGGAACTTCCGCCCTTGCGGGTTTTCCCTCTAGCCGTTGGTAGGTTTTTCTGGTTGGGCCGGAAGTACCGCCCTTTGGGCCGGTACTACCGGTGCTGCGCTTTTGTTCGGCTGATAGCCGTTGGGGATGTTTTTATATGGGGCGGTAGTACCGCCCTTTGGGCCGGTACTTCCGGTCCTGCGGGTTTCTGAGCCCCAACGGCCAGATTCCCAGGGCTCCTATTTAAATGGGTTTTCTTCCCCAACGGTTTAACGGATCTTGGTGAACCTTTTGCTCTCTCCCTCCTCCATTGTTGCACTTCTTTGAGAGCTTGATTCCTCCACTTCCCTCCAATGATTCTTGCCCATCTTTAGGGAAACAAGAGAGGAGATCTAGATCTACCATTCCACCAATCAAATCCTCCTCTAAGTGAGGGGAACCTAGTGGATCTAGATTTAGGGTTGCTTTGTGTTCTTCCCTTTGTTCTTCCTCTCAAATCCCTCCATAGCATTAGTTGCTTTGGTTGGATTTCGGAGTGAAGGACTTGACCACTTTGTGTGCTCTTGCCTTTTGCATTTGTTGCATCGGGTTGCTCTCTCCACGGTGATACGTGAAGTTGAAGGTTGAAGAGCTTGTTACTCTTGGGTGCATTGTGTTCCCAAGAGCTTGTTGCCTCTTGGGTGCATTGTGTACCCTAGACGGTTGGAGGTGCCGCGAAGACTTCGCTTGTGAAGCTTCGGCACGAGTTTGGGAGCCCCCAATTGAGTTGTGGGTGTGTGCCCCAAGAAGAGTTGTAAAGGGCTCCGGAATCCGCCTTGAAGGATTCCGATAGTGGAAGGTGAACCAATCCCTTGGGTGAGGTTCATCGGAGAATAGGGTGAGGCCTTTGTGGCATCTTGAGTAGGCCTCTTGTGGCGAGCTCACACCCCTCCAACGAGACGTACTCCCTTAACAAGGAGGAACTCGGGAATACATCCTCGTCTCCGCGTGCCTCGGTTATTTCTATACCCGAGCTTTACTTATGCAATTTACATTGTGATAGCCTTCGTGCTTGAAGTTCATATCTTGCTATCACCTTGTTGCTTTTATTGCTTAGCTTAAGTTGTTGGTGCACATAGGTGAACCTAGCATTTTAGGTTGTTGGCTTGTTAATTTAAACACATAGTTTTATTCCGCAATTATCAAGCCCCTAATTAGAAAAAGTTTTAATCGCCTATTCACCCCCCCCCCCCTCTAGGCGACATCTGGGCATTGTTTGTTCTTTCAGCCGGATCCGCCGGCGGCAACCGATTCGGTGGCGGCGCACGCGGAGCACGGCGACGCCGATTCCGGCGTCCCTCGGGCGTCCCGGCACGCGTTCGCCGGCGAGGTTGAAGAGGGCGCGGCGGCGGAGCTCGGCATGTCCGGCGATCTGAGCGGGGAGGGGCGGAGCGGCGGGGGCACGCGTCGGCGGCGGCGGCGACCTCCGCGTCGCGGGAGAGAGGAAGGGGAGGGAGGGGGGTTGTGAGGATGGTTTGCAGAAAAACCCTCGTGTTTTTACGGAATAGCAAACATGTCCCTCGCTACGTTAAATTGTGGACTGCGGGTTCTATTTACAGGTTTGGATATATAGTGATTGTAAAGAGAATAGTGTATTTTCGTTGGGTTCATGTGAACCCAACTGTTATATGCGGGCTCCGCCACTGCTTTTTTGCAAAACCGTCACGGACGCGTCGCCCAGGCCGTCGGATCGCCGTTCGACGGCTCAGATCGAGGAACTGTAGGTACGGTAGCAAACTACAGTACTGTTCCAGGAACAGTTCGCGAGCGCTGAGAGGCCGGCATTTCGTCTTGCTTTAATATATAGATAGATACGGTGAAATTTCAATTTTTTGTGTAGTTTAATCTGCTAGGATTTGTAATAAGGTATATAAGATTTGGGATGGCATAGAAAAGGTGTGTTTTTTGGGCTGTATACACTTCGTCTTTAAGTTGTTGATGAAGTTAGCAATCGATTTTTTTATTGACCAACACTATAAGCCTACAATAGCATCCGTGCAGATAACTATTATCATTGGTAAGAAATTATGCAATAACGAAGATCAAGGGTGTACAATGGCCAAGAACATAGTGGTCCTGAATTTTGGTTACTATGCCATGATGCTTTATAATCATCAGTTTCATTTCCGTTGGTTGTTCAGCTGTGTGTCGAAGTTATTCCCTCATGGAAGCACTGGATATGACGACTTGGTACTGAAATCATTTTTCAAGGACCTCACCAATAGCGCATGCTTGATGTAGTCTAAATAGTGGGCTTGGTCCTCCTCTCCACTCTCGCCTAGCTAGAAGCATATACACATGGTGAGGAAGAGCCCCAACAAAATAATTGTGTCTTGTGGGTTCCAGCTTCTGTTAATCTCCAGTAATGTTAGATTTGCACAAAGGCACCTCAAGAATGATTGGAGAATTATTTATCGATATGTAATCTATATACTTCTTGATGTCCAACATCTACACAACGATCCCAGTAGGGCTTCAATATGTGAAAATTCCTTTTGGAACATGGGTGCATATGCTCCCACCACTCGGAAATAACATTTCAGAATGTCAAAGTGGATGTTAAAGGAATTGGTGGTCCACCAATTAGACTATATTTGAACCTAGAATGGTGGGATTTCCGTTGCAATTTTCATAGTATCTAAACAATTGTTGTAAATATTTATTTGAATATTTGTTTCAGCATAATATGTTAGCATGTCCATAATTCTGATGTGATACATTGGGTAGTAATGCAATTTTGGTGAAATTATGCTCCCGCAAATGATTTGCATGTTTTCATGCTTGAAATCGTGCATTGCACGTGCATACTAACTAGTAAAGTAAGCACTCACTGAATTACTTACTGAATCTCAAGAAAAAATTATGAGGCATAATTTAGAGTAGGTAATCTTGTGCTCATATAATGCACTTCCTCTAATAATGGACTTAAATTGAACATCTCAATTTGGTAAATATTTGGATGCAATCTAAATAAACTTTCTCTAAATATGACATCCAATTGAATAAATGTGCATATTTCCACTCATTACAGACTTAAATTAAATGTTAATGAAAAATAGAAACATATTCGAACATTTCAATTCGCTAAAAAAAAGATACTCCAAAATATATGAACTTACGAATCCAACCGTGGGCCCCAGATGTCAGCGCGTATTCTTTTCCCCTCCAAAAAAAGAAACAAAATCTATTAAAATCCATTTAAGCAATTCCCAGAAAAATAAAAAACGTCCAAAAAAACACAAAAAAAACTTCGAACCCATCTATCCAAAAAAATATGCATAATATATCAAAATGGTCAACAAAAATAAATTCTAATTACTTGTGACACAAGATAAATTGTAAAATTCAGTGAATGTTCGGAGAAAAAATCTAAATTCATTTGCTCAAATTATTAAAATTTAACCACATGAAAAAAACACAGTGTTCGATTATTATGTTTGCAGACATGTCGAACTTCCGTATCTGAAAAAATGTAAATTTCTGTGACCTTCATAATTACTGAACCGCCACTGCTCCAAAACAATATTTGATTTTCAGTTTGAAATGTACTAATCTAAAAAAATATGAATCCAATTGTTTTGGAAAACCCATAGCAGTAGCTTTCAGTACAAATTTACCTCATGTGCTTCTAATGCTTACACTTAAAATGACATATGTTCGTAGTTTAGGGCAGTGGAAACTTTCAGCATTCATCTAAACTTCTGTGTATAATATTTTGAACATTCCAAACCACTAAGTACTTAGAAATGCCCTAAACGACATTCCGACTGATTTCGATATTCCGCACTACCATTTAACCTTAACGTATACATAATTTCATTCTGATTTGTCCTACTTAAATTTTGAACAAAAAGGTTTTGCTGAGGCGCTCAGTTTAGTTACGCTTCACTTATTATAAGAAAATATTTTTTTATCAGGAAGAAGTACATTTTTTACATTACAAAGAAAAGAGCTATCTCATCGTACCGTAAGGCCACTTCTTTTCACAACAGTCGTCATTCCTGTCTAACTAAAAGAACTACAATATCAAATATAAATTTGTAAGAAATGATATCTCCATTTAACCTCATCTTTGTATTTGATTTTTTTTCTTGTTTTTTGCTTTTCTATTGCTTCTATAAAATCCCTTTTTAAATTTCAATTCACTGTGCTACATTTGTAAAAAAAAACATTGGAATTTGGGTATCAACCAGCAAAACGATTGGTTTGTCTTCACAATAACTTAACAAGATGTAATATTTATTCTACGGCTTGAATTATTCTATAATGTAATAAACCGTCTAGCTAACTACTATTTCTTACTACTTTAATGGTTTTATTGCGTTTTATCACTCATACTATAATCACACATAAAGAGCCTTTAGGTTAATAGACTACAATGTTTGCAGTGGTAAATATGAACATCCCGCAAATGAGCTAATGGCAATATTAAAAATAAAAAAAAACTTTTGCTTCTTTGCTATATGCCACATTGCCTGCAAAAGTAAACGCATTATACAAACAACGTCGCCATTTCTATCCACAAAATATATTACATGACCGAAACAAAACAAAAAAAAATTATACTCACAGAAATATCCACCAATAATATACACAAAAATCTAACTAAGGCCGTGGCGTGACGCCACGCCAAATTCAAATAGTTATGTTCAATTAGCTAGCCAATTGTCCAATGGTGCATAACTGACATGTAGGACAGAAACTGATGTATTTGTGGGATTGCAATCTGAATATTGAATTGCACGTGATCGATTGTGGTTCCTTCCTGAATGCAAAGACAACAGAAAGTCAGGTCGACCACCTTCCCCAAACAAGAGAATGGATGAACAATCTATTTTCTTGCAACGATCCATTTCCTATAGAGAAATTAGAGAAGAAAAAGAAAAAATGATTGGACGGGTTTGTCAAGTCTTACTAAATTCTCGCCATGGATCCATGCAGTTGTTTGCTCTGCCGCCGCGTGCGTCGCTCTTTCCATCTTTTGCCTGCTACCTGAGAATGAGATGTAGATGTTTGCTGTGTAGAACGATATGGCTCTAACATGTGGGCTTCACATATGGTTCACCTCTGCCGCCGATGGATGAATCAGAAAGAGGCCTGACCTCCGGTATTGGGTCGAGCACCTGATCGGCAACGACATGCCCCGCAATCGCATAGCGGCATGGCGGTGGCGGTGGCTCACGTCTCCCCGACCAGGGGCGGGGATGGGAAAAGGCATTAGCTGATCAGCCTCTAGTGCCTCAAGCAGACGTGGGTGAGGTGCCGCATGCGGCGGGCGATTCGAGCGCGGATGTGGTTGATCTCGACGGCATCGAGCGGCATGTTCTCGTCGGTGACACTGGCAACATATAGCCATGTACTCGCTGGCGGAACATGCCGCGGCGCGGAGCGGCGCCTCCTCTTCCACCTCACCTTGCACAGCCGCCAAAGCCTCCCGCAGTCTCCTCCTCAGCCCCCAGCCGTTCCAGCGCAGTCGATCGTCCCCTACTCCCCATCTCAGCCCCTATTCTCCCCGTAAAGCTTCCGCTTCATAGAGGGCCACCACGTTACCATCCCAGGCTGCGAGGAGCAGCACGGCATGGACCGACACCCGCTGCGGCGGCCAAGTCGGGATCGCACTTGGTCGTCGTCTTGCATCACAACGGAAACCGAGGAACGCTGGAGGTGGGGTGTCGCGCCGTGAGGGATTGGTTTCGTCTAGGATGCAGATACGATAGGTTCGTTGGATTGGAAGGAGAGCGTGAAAAGTGGGGGAGGGAGCGAGAAACTTTCTCCGGCAGAGTATCGTCTGCCAACTCTAATTGCTAACTGTTGAATTTAGGCCGTCAGATCTTATCAAATGGGATAAATTTGTGATACAAATCAGTTTGGGTACACTAACGGGGTGATTTTAAAAAGAATATGTTTGCTCGACTAATATGAACTGCCCGTCTCCTCTCCACGCGGCGAGTACACGTACCACGAGGGCACACCACCTTTCTCGAGGCGCGTGCGCGGCACACGTACGCAACCGCACATGACACGATCCAAACCATCATCACGTGATGCAAAGCGAAACCGTTGTCGTTGTGGCTTTCCTTTTTCGTTCCCCCATCGCTTCGATCCTAGCCCTCCATCGCGGTCCACATCGGATAAATAATATCCTCGGGCGGCCCAAACACGAACCGAACCCTTTACTCCGGCGGCCGTCCCTTTCCCCTCACGCTCGTCCTCCTCCGCTCCACTCGCGTCAGGCGCTGCCGGTTCTCCACGTCTCGCCTCCGCCGCCTCGCTCGCGCGGCATAGGTGAGTTCTTGCTCCTCGTCTTACTCGCGCCTTCCTCCTCCGGTTTGGTCTGGGCGTCTGGCTAGTGAGTCTCTTAATCTGGAGGAGGCAAGATTGCGCCCAATCTAGCACTAGTACGCCGCTGTGCTTCTTGCTCCCTTCGTCCCCCGTTCTATCTATGTAGTGTGGTCGTGGCTCCGCTTCCTTCGGCCCGCCGCCCTAGGTTCTTCCTTGCTTCAGTGGGATGGCCCGAGTTAAATCTAGTAAGTAGTAGTACTAAAACAGTTCCGGAAGGTTGGTTCCTGCGAACGGTGGCTATTGCCGGACTAATTAATTCACCATGCAAAACTCAGTTCTCGCGGCGGGTATTGCCGGTGTTAATTGCTCGGATGCTTATATCAATAATTAAGGCCGCTATATGCCAATTTCGGGCATGTTAGGCTGGAAAAAAAGGAAAATTTTGGATCTTTGTAGCACCTTCCTTTACTACTAGTTTTGATTCTGGCGTTCTGGATTACAAGGCCAGATGCATCAAGAAACAAAATCTGAGATTCTTGCACTGAATTAATTGAAGCGTAACTTGCAGTCTCGACAGAAATTTGAGGAAATTAGATGATGTATAAGGCTCGGTGAATAGCTATTTTTCTAGTTTTGTCAAGGGGGAATCTTTGCAAGCATGCAACGCAACTGTGCCAACTCATATTTTACAAACACTTCAATGTGCAGGCCCTTGTTGAGTGAAGCATCTTCGTTCCCTTTCAAGAGATGGGTATGGAGCATGTGATGAGTGTTGTGAATCCTTCCTCAGGTTAGCCAATGTGTTCCCTTGGATGAAATAGTTTATGTTTATGGCCAACTGAGACTGACTAATCGTGCATTAGGTTATGCCTTACAACAAGGCCTTCAACGTCATGGTGATGGAATATTGGAGGAAATGAAAGAGCTGCAAAGGCAGAGGACAGAAACAATGATGGAAACGTGCCAAAGCACAGAAAGCCGAACGATCAGATGTCCAATACCATGCAAAAGCGGCAGGTATACTTCTATTCTCAGGTCAACTAGATTTTACTATGGTTCGTTCTTAGATCAGTAGTTAGTTATAGAATTTTCCAGGGGCCTTAAATACACAGTTTCTATTAAATTACCAAATTTAGCTATTTTGAAAGCTTATTGCTGCCTTACGTCATCCGAGTCATCTAGAGTTTGCCTGATCATGGTTATAGGAATTTCCAGGGGCCTATATGTGTTTCTTTTAAATTACCAAATTGGCTAATTTGAATGCATATTGTTCCCTTGAATCATTTGGCTCATCTAGAGTTTGCATGATCATGATTCTCTCATTGTATTTTAAATGGTCACCACTATGGAACACTTTGTCCAATTTTACAGCAAATGCCCTCTGCTCTCATCTGAAGTTTTCATAATTTAATAATTTATTGGACTTTAAAGATGCACAAAGCAGATCTGATATGTATTTGAGTTCATTATATTGATCTTTAACTACACTGGTGTTTTCTTCCTTATTCAGACCGTACAGGGAGTATGATTTTAAAACTGCGCAAGATCTCTCTGATTTCATTGTGAGCAAGGTTAGTCTCTCCCTCTCGAAAAAAAAAAACTACTTGGTGTTCCTCTGAGATGTGCTTCCACTTTCCAGTCATAAGTCATCGCATTTTTGGATTATAAACTTTCTTTTCATTTCTTTTTCTTTTTTCTTTTGAGGTTGTGTTTGGAGTAAACTTTTAGCACAGGTGAACAAACAGTCCAACCTTTACCTGTGATATGCCAAGTTTCTGTTAGTGATAGAATGTTTGACAATCTGCAGGCTTCACCTCCATACTTCATGGGATCTCCGCCAGTTCGTGCAAGCAATCCCCTTGTCCATGATACGCAGTTCTGTGCTTCGAAAGTACAGAGTGTCGACCAATCACCTGCCGTTCCTATACCAACCAAGAGTTGTGGTGTTGGGTATCGCTTGAGGGGAGGATCTATTACAAAGTCCTGAAGCTAGATTTACAAGTTTCATGACTGTTCAGACAGCCACTGCAAAGTTGTAGTTGTAACACTGGTTCTCCCTACAAGTATAGGTCGTACATATGAGTCGCCAACCTTTGGAAGCTATCGCTTTCCAGGTTTTTTTTGTCATGTCATCGGAAGTTCTGTATATATCTTTTTTTGTTCAGTTTTATGGGCAGCGAGGCTAGTTTTGGCAAGTAAAAGTGTCAAATTTTGTTGTTGAGAAAATGAGTTATTTCTGAATGAAAATTACTGCTTTTCTTTAGTTGCGGATCGCCATGTCGAGCTGTGCTGGCTGTTCTATTGAATATTTTGACCTTCTGTTATGTTGCATGATATTTTCAAAACCCTATAACTGCTTGTTAAGGAGAGCAAGATCAGTTTCTGATTGCTCCTTGGTTGTAGAAGGTTACAGGAGCCCCTGATACTTCTGAGACCACAAACAAATCATACGTGTACGACATTTTTACACAGCTTTTGTGAGCTTCCCTAACTGATCATTTTGCATAACACGACCTCTCACTTGCAGTCCGACCAGCCGCTGTAGTAAGATTTGCTCATCTCCTACTGACTATTAATCGATGGTACTATACATGATCAACACATGCAGCGGAGTATTATTTTTGTCTTCTGTAAACATTCTTCGGCCTTGTCTGCCTGTTGAACTGCTGATCTCTTTTCTGGTTTGCACCGTCAAACTTGAGAGGGACGATCTGGTTGATATAGGAGGCCCCTGGGAAGTTCCGCCTTTCCTTGGCGAGTGACCGGAGCTCCGGTAACCAGTAGGCCACATACTCGCCGTCGGGATCGTAAGTCTTGGCCTGCAGAGGAATGTTGGCTCGTGATCAGATGTTAAAGGTTAAAGGTATGAGGAGTACAAACTACAGTAGGCCCTAGGCATCCACCGTCTGCCCGGATTGCTGCTGCGATTCGTGTTGCGTCATTTTGCCATGTTTGACCAATTTCAATTTGATATGATATACATTTAAATTGAAATCGCGATAAAATATCTCATAAAATTTAATTATTTCAGGAGCATAATAAATACTTCCTGTGTTCTATTATATAACACGTTTTAGTAAGTTGAATTAGGCCACTAAAACGTCTAATAAATTGGTACGGAGCGGGTAGATTACACGCATGTTTAGACTATTTACAATTAAATTATGCGATTCTTCAAAAAATTCTACTAAGATCTTTTATCACGATTTCAATTAAATTTCAAATGTATGTCATATTAAATTGAAATGGGTTAAACATGACAAAACGATGCGGCACAATTCGTGATGGGTATGGACGGTGGATACTTGACTGGCAAACACCGGCTCAGTAAGAAAAATCGCGTTAGGCATATTACACCTTGTGGCGGCGGCGCATCCGTAGGCTCGATCGTAGCTCAGGAACCATCGAACCGAAGGCCATATATAACTAGCTGCGATCCATACTACTGTAATTGGGATCTTGCTAGGGCATTCCGATGGCCAAGACACGAAACAAACCTATAATTAAGAATCCCACTCAGGCGGGTCGTCGTCCTATCTCTCCTAGTCAAAAACCCTGCCGCGGTCGCGCGTAATGAGACCACTACGGAACCGGCGCCAGGAGTAACGACGCGGGCGCACAGCCCAACTCGCCGCCGCCCTCCCGGAGGAGATCCTAGCGTGTGAGATCTTCGTCCGCCTTCGGGCCGACGATATCCTCCGCTGCCGTGCGGTCTGCCGCTACTGGCGCAGCCTTACCTCCGCCCCTGACTTCCTCCTCGCCCACCACCGGCGCCAGCCGTCGCTCCTCCTCCTCACGCGCTACGGCACATCCAGTACAGATCCGATCTTCGAGCGCGGCCGTCGCGTCCTCGGGTTGGACGACTACGATAACTTCAAGATCCACGGCTCGACGGCCTCCTCCTCCTCTCCCTCACGGACGGCAGCTTCCGCGTCTGCAACCCGGCCACACGTCGTCAGTGCGCTGCACTCCCATGCCTCACCGCCGTAGGTCGCAGCATCATCACCGCCGCGTTGTACCTTCATCTCCCGTCTGGCGAGTACCGCGTCATCTACTGGAAGTACTAGTTGAATTTGGCGTGGCGTCACGCCACGCCCTTGGTGAGTTTTTTTGTACAATATATATATATATATATATATATATATATATATATATATATATATATATATATATATATGTTTTGTTCACCAAAATGTTGGCTAAATTGGAATGTTGAAACATGTTTTTATTTTGTTATGAATAGGTAGCATTTTTTTTGTGAGCATTTTTTGATATATTTTGTAAAACATTTAAATAGTTAGTGGTTTGAAATATTCAAACATGTTTGTATTTCGACGTCAATATTTAATTGAAATTATAAAAATCCTTTTGAATTTGATTCCACATTTGGGGAAAGTTTATTCGTATGGTGTCGAAATATTGGCCAAATTAAAATGTTCAAATATATTTGTAGTTTGCTATAAGTACATGGCGTTTTTTTTTTCTTGAGCATGTTCGATATATTTTTTGGAATATCGGAGTATTGTTTTTATTTTGCTATGAATAGATAGCATTTTTTTGGGCATTTTTGATATATTTTGCAGAGTATGCAAATATTTAGTAGTTTGAAATGTTCGAACATGTTTGTATTTGAGCGGCAATATTAAATTGAAATTAGAAAATATGCAATTGAATTACCTCCAAATGGTGACAAAATTTGAATAATCCAAAAAAAAATCTCTAGCATAATTAGTTTTTTTTTCGTTTTTTCAAATGCTCAGATTTGGAAACCGTTGAGAATTTCGAAGTTTTCAAAAAAAAATTTGTCAAATATGTTTTTTCATTCTGCTATGAATAGGTAGCATTTTTGTGAGCATTTTTTTATTTATTTTGTAGAATATGCAAACATTTAGTAGGTTGAAATGTTCGAACATGTTTGTATTTCGGGGTCAATATTCAATTTAAATTAGGAGAAATGCATTTGAATTACCTCTAAATGGTGACAAAATTTGAGTATTCCAACTTTTTTTCCTTTAGCATAACTTGTTTGTATGTAATCTCTTGATTGTTTTGATATATTACTCGTGTTTTCCAGTATGCACTAAAGATAATCAGATAACATAAATTCTTTAACTCTGACACTATGCCCATTTTGCTAATCAACCAAGAGCTACACTGTTGGCATAATAACAGTCAGAACATGCACAAACAACAACCTTTAATCTGATTTTAGAACAAATTTTTCTTCCAAGGAATTAACCAAAATGCTAATGGAGGGATGTGTTTAAAAAATAGGCTATACAATGAACTACCCTGTTGCTATAAGAACAGTCAAAACATGCCATAAGAACACCCCGCGCCCGTGACATTTTGCTTACAGAAAAAGCAATTAGTTCTGGATTAGAGTCTTAGAACAATGCTGAATATTTCTTCTATCCAGTCAAACAAATATGAGAATTTAAGATGATCACATTTCGGAAATAAAACATGCTCTGTCATTTCTCTTGTAAATGGTACTCTTGCTACAGACTGGATCTCATGAGCAGGATAACAATTTGGAGCAGACTTCATTGATGTGAACATGCTTTAATGTAAGCACTTCATTGATAATGCTACAACAACAACTATTCTGAAGGTGTCGTGCACATTCTGAATCTGTCAGCCTCCTATCAGGGGTGCATCTTGTTAATCCGTTCGAGATAGACAAATGGAACCATTGAGAACTGTTGGCCGCTGCAACTCCTTGTCAATATCTACTACCTGCCACACTATAAGAATCTGTAAAGTTAGAAGTTAATGGTAGTCAGCAAAGGGAACAATACATAGTGTCCTAAGCAACATAAAGTAATCAGATTGAGAGCATGTCTAATATCTTCTAGTGACGGAAACAAAGTATGATTCAGGAGATTCAGAATGTTGCTAGATTAGCTTCTGCGACAATCATTTCTTCATAATATCGGAAGCTTAAAAAATTGATTCAAAAGGAGTACAGATTTAAAACATTGCAGGATCAGCATTATAGTAGTGGTTTCTTGATAACAGTGGAAAGAAAAATAATTTAAACAGAAGGAGAAGTTTCAGTAAGTTGAGGTAGTAATAAGTAAATAGGAAAAATAGATGTAATACGCAAGGTTCTGAATAAATACTTCGTGGTCAGCGACGATGAAGTCTAACCCATATATGTTTTCTTGCGTTTGCTGATCTCTACATTGCTTAGATATAGGAACGATGCTTGAATTTCCAATAAATCGACCACATTTACGCATACAGCTACATGTCATGTGCGGTTTAAATTTGTTGCACTTTCCAGAAAATTTCCGATGTAGAGGCCTCATGGAGTCATGGAAACAAAATGTCGTCTGAGTTCCAGTGACCTGATCAGAACCAAGCACTTGTATGAAACTCTATATTAAATAACCTGGGACAGTGAAATCAAACGAATCAGAAGTCTAAAAGTAAATGACTGTGGGCACACAACTTAGTAACTAAGTTTGTCATGGTAACATAATTTGTCAACACCCAGCGACACTATACAACTTGCAAATCATGAAAAGGATTCCATCAAACAGGTTTTGGACAAATAGTTCGGTTGCCACTTACCAACACGCAAGAGCTTGCATAAATGCCATTCGTGCGCATGGCTGACAGAAGTTGCGAGCTCTTTCGGTCCGCTGGCCAGAGCAGCAGATAGGACGATCCTGTTGCGTACAACTGACAGCTTTTGCAAGCGGGTCAGACGCACACAACGATGAGCCAACAAACCAGAAAGAATCAAGAACAGCCTAAAGATGATGTACTACAGAACTTCAAGTTACTTGAATACTCTTCCTATTTAAGTGCATTAAGCAGATACTCAACTATCCTGTTGAATCGTTAAACTCTCCGTTAAGAAACAAAGAATCTGCCTTAGTCTCTCTAGAAATTTCTGTTACCAAATTCATTATTGTTGGCCTGGTCGTGACAAATATAGCCATTCATTCAACAGAACTGAACTTGGAAAAGGAACATCTTTCAGACAAAAACTAAGGTAGCTACCCTCTCTAAAATTCAGTAGAAGTAACCGAGTTTATTGGCTGCATTATCTATCTAAAAATTAATATAGCACCATCATTTGAGAAATTAATATTTCTCATACATTACCTTGTCATATGTAAATTATCCATAATAATATGGAGAACAACTGTCTCGGCAGCCTCAGTAAAAAGAAAATGGGCGTTGGAAGTAAAAAAACTGTACTTTGAAGGTGCTGGTTTGTACATCTACCCTGAAAAATTAACCCCAGGAATAGGTGGCCAGTACTGAGTAGTGAGTACAGTCATGGAGAGTAAAACCCATTCTAAGATACTTCCATGCATTCCAATACAGATGCTATTACTGCACATGATAAAGAACATTAGGTGATTTCTGAACAGAGCGTGTATGTCAGAGACAAATGAAAATGATAGTCAAGAACACCTTTTAGTAGCCTCTGAACACATATGATTTGCTTAGATTTCAGTTTTATCCTTCTCTAAAAGTCTCTCCAAAATACCGCTATTACCAAAAAAGAGAGGCTATACTATCAGATATTGAAAGGATGCCTCCTAAGCTCTACTTACAGATTATGTTGCATATTGTATGCCAGCACAGAAGCAGCAAAATTTCCCAACGAAATGGATGGTACGACATGTAGGTCAGTTTGGCAATAGATATTAGCCATCTTCTGTTGGCCTATTGAGGTTAATATTTACATGAAACTAAGCCATATGCATGTAGAACCAAAATTTGAAGTAATCCATGGCAGGTGTGTCATCTCTACAAAATTTGCCTGATCTTGCATCCACCGATAATGACTTCGTATATACCCAGATCCTCGAAAGAAAATGAGATGAAAAAACAGCGAGATGTTGTTTTCTTGAATTGAACTTCAGCAATAGCAGATCGACAAACAGACATTCAACTTCACAAACACCAAAATTTCTATACTTATAAATGTAAGTATTAAGACTTACTGCAAATTCAGAAATTTGGGTGTAGAAAGGACATCGCATAATAATTTTGGTGTTCTCATCTCTTAACCAGAAGGAGCTTTATTGGGATGATTAATTAATTTCTTGCAGGAACTTGTACTGCAAACAAAAACAAAAACCCTGATTTGCAGTTGTAGTGACACATATATGACTTAATAATAGGGAGGTGCCAAAGAAATTAGAAACCATCATCATAGTCAACTCCCATATTCTGCATGCAACTGCTACCACACTTCCCCACCTGGGACATATCATGCAAGTTTGACGAAGCCAACAGAAATCATATGAGTTAATTATGCATACCACATAATTAATGAAGCAAGCGTCCATGTACTGACCTACAACCAGAGGCCAAGAAAATGAAACAGTGCATCAAGAGAATATGTATGTTCTTGGGAAAATCCACATGAAACCATACAAAATACAAATTAGTGGTTCACTGATCTCAATAAAATGATGAGATTGCAATAGGCAACAACAGCTTTTTAATTGCGACTATCATGAATAAAAATAGATAACTGCTGTATCGGATAAAATATATGTTGGCTCCTGTGATCATGGCAACAAACTTGTAGGCAATAGAATACGTGAAAATTAATATTTCTTTTTCATCGAGGGGATTTCTTTGGAAAAATCATATTATGCCAGCTCAATGGAAACATTTTTTTATTGTATGTAAAAGCTTTGGATTTTATGCTTATTTATTTTTTGATAGTCCTATCGATCAGCTGGCATAGTGTATAATCAGAGCAATTTGTGTATGATAAACATCAAGAGGGAGAAACATATGGCCTTGTACACAGAAAGCTACACCCATGAGGCCATGACCCATCAATAAAGCTTAGGTAATGTCAAATCATACTAAGTGCACATGCAGCAAGATTAGGTAATGTCAAATTTGTTCCAAGTTCTAACATACTACTAATACTTGCCAGTGTGAAGTACCCAGAGACAATACCCCACAACTGACCATAACAAAAGAATTAATGGTCTGAATAGTGGATGTCACTATGGTCCTCATGATCTGGAAGACCCTTCACTCACATGAATAATAAACCAAAGTACTGCTCACAAGAAGTACCGATCATACAGTTGCTCACACTAATAAAAAATAAAAGGAAATCAAAATAGCACTACAATACATAAGTTCTTAGATAATAAAGTGCAATTCAACCAAAACTATAAACACTTGGAGATGATAAACACAAATTGTACCAATATGTTTCAATTATAGAGACAAAATGAGAGGCAAGTAATTTGCTGATGACAGATTAATATTCATAGAAGAAGTCACATGGCAAAACTGTAGCAATAATTTTAACCTTGCCAGAGATGAAAAAGTGAGAACTGATAGATAATCTAGAAAAAGTATTAGTACTTGTCATCAGCCGTTGGGAGCTAATTTAAATAAAACAAAAAATGTATCTATCTCTACCTCTACACATGGCCATCACGCACAGCTAGTAAACCAAAACGATTTTTTTGTGCACAATCTAAAGAACCTGGAAGCTGCCTCTACCTCATGATATTTTATCCAGTAGTTTGTCTCATAACAGTAGGTCCAAAATCTCCCAATTAGATCAATTTGCGCGAACACTTTTCAACCTTATTCACCATAGCAATCTGTAACTACAAAACCGAGAAAACAATTATTGGCCATCACATGCATGTATCCTTACATAAATGCAATAGGTGTCCAACAGAAATATACCAACTATGGTATATAAGGTTAAATGGAAAGAAACATCAAGGAAATCAAATAGCCTCCAAGACTTCACCATAGTTGCAGATATAGAGAGGAGGATGCCAAGCTCATTCAGCCTGGCTTGCAGAAGCACCACTTTCAAATAAATCTAAATGGAAGATAGCATGCCCAGAAAGGTTTCTCACCTGCACTGTTAAACCTGCCACACAGAGAAAACCAAAAATAAAATACAATCCACTATCTGTAATAAACATTAGTAATATGTGAGTAAAGAGCAGGAAACCTGCAGTGCCCTTTTGATATAGAACGAATCTGATGTGCAGAAAGTACATTTAACCAATCAGGTTTCAGATATTAGTCCTGCAGTTTTCGATGACAGAAAAAATAGTCAGGAAAGCAAACAATTTTGGTGGATATAACGATACTATATTGCATCATGTTACATGATATTTTATCCAGTAGAAATAGAATGACATTTAGGAAACACCTAAATCCGAACTTTGTAAGAATCGTTGTGTTCGACTGATGTACTTTGAAAATAATACCAAAAAAGGCATCAGTATGGTGAAAATGACAGCTGCATAGCAAATAATCACAGAAAAATTTGTATCTTATGGTTGTTCTTTTATGTCAAAAAGCAAGTTGCTACGCAAGTTCCTAGATCTGAATGTAATATGCATGATCATTAGCAAGAAAGGAGCATGTACAATACTAATGTAATGACTGAAAAAAGTATTAACCAAAGTTGGCAGCACTGGCATTCTCACACCACACGAACTCAACAACCCACCAGACGATTTCGTGCAGGATGCAGGTCTCCCACTTTGTCTGTCCTGGCACACAGCTCCATAGTGCCCTGGGGTTGAGCAAGGACTCCACACCATCGAGGTACTGCAGTACTACCAATTAGGGCTTGCTGACGGTACCTAACAAAGAGAATACCTTGTGTCACCAGAATTTATTATAGGTCATATCTTTCATGTCGTCATAATGATACTATGAGGAAGATGTTGTAGAAACATAAGCTATGCGCAAATATACAATATGATTCTCTTATACTCTTACTCAATATCTAATTTGGAGACATAGAAACGTCTAGAGCTAATGTCTGAACCAACCTCAAATAAATTATTTCATTAAAACATTCCAATGAAGCTTCAAAACAATAACGAAGTATTTCCTTTGTGATAATGTTGCGACACTGGCTTAGATTTTAGATGATCTTTTAGATTATCATGTTTTGCTATCATATACACTTTACTATTCTAGAACTATTTAAAAAATAATTGAATCCTACTTTCCGCCAAAGTACTGCTATTTGTGGGATATCAGATGGAGTGTAAGCACTAAAAATAAGATTTAACTTTAGTTTCATCACTGAAACAACGCCTACAATGTCTCACTGGCAGATAGAAACCTAAGATGTTTAAAGCTAATAATTATGTTAAAATTGCAAAAGAGGATGTACAGAAGTGATTGAACTTCTTGTGGTCACCTTCTGTTATGGTATAAGAGTAGGAATGCTGAACCTTACCTACCTAATTGTGCATATCCTAGAAAATACATGCAGAAATCTGACCAGGTAAAACAAAAATATGCCTGGCCATCCAAACTGATTGTAATTGGTACATTCACAACATAAGTAGAGTAAACATGATATCAAATTATAAATTTTGTGTCCGGATAGCACAAAAATTACCATCAGATTCAATAAGAGGAACACTATTAACTCAATCAGTTTTGCAAACACCATTTATCTGAAACCTGAATGGGTAAGAGAAAAAAATGATCATACGGTATGAGAATGTGTACATAATCAGGCTTGCACGTCTTATTAAATGTAACCTTGTTACAATGAAATTTGCAGTGGAGTATATTAAATGGAACCTTGTTACAGCAACAAACAAAATTAAATAAAGCTGCATTTTCTTCTGTTAGAGACAGATACAGGTGAGATACTTGCCATGCATTTTCTGTGGCTGCATCCAATATACTCCTACTGGTCAGGTAATGCAATGCGTGAATGCCATACACTGGATGTGAAAGAACCGTCCATGCTTCGCAATCTGAACTTTGCTTACTCTGAATTTTGCTTGCATCTGTCTCATTCAGCAGGTGGCCCGTGTCATCTGGATCTTGGGCTCGTAGACGGCGTTCTCGGCGAGCGAGAGCACGCTGGCCTTGCTGCGTCCACGCGAACGACAACGGAGCTGGGAGCAGGACGACGTCCACGATTTGAATCACAATACTAACTTGAAAGTTGAAACTATGAACTATCTGCCGGATTGCCTAAATACCTTAGGTGCACATATTTAATCAAATATTCACTGTCGAGAAATGTTACCGAACTATGCCATGCAGGAAAACTGGTGTGGCAGTATTGACTTGGTCGAAGAAATGCAAGCTAAAGTATTGAAAAGGCAAGAAGCTGCTGCTAAATGGGAAAGAGCAATGGCATATGCACCAGGTAACTTTAATCGATGAATAAATGTGTGAGCGCCACCTTGTAAGCTTTGCTAATCTCCGGTTCAGATAATCAAGCAGTCCAGCGGGCTCTCACTAGGTTTATTTGGCCCTTTGAATTGTCAGCTTTGCTAATTCAAGCTGAACAACGTCCGCACATTGTCAATTCAAGCTGACAATTCATGATGAATTTGCGCTGAGTCTATTGGCCGGAGGCTGACAATTCAAGCTGTGCTAATCTCCAGTTTTCCTTGGCAGCGGAAAGCAGGTTCCAGGAAACAGAAGAAGCGACCGCTTGGCGTCGCGGCTGGGGAGGAGGTCGGAGGCGTCACGCACCTGCTTCCCGGAGGGACTTCTCTTCAAGCTCGGGAGGCCTGGTCAGGAGGCGACGGGCGAGGTCCTCCACGCGCGGACGGCGATGGAGCTCGGCGTGGACGGCGACAGGCGAGGTCCCCCACGCGCGGACGGCGACGGATCTCCGCGAAGACGGCGACGGGCGGGGTCCTCCGCGGGCGAGCTCCGCGCGTACGGCCACAGGCGAGGTTCCCCACGAGCGGACGGCGACGAATCTCCCTGCTTGCTCGGATCCGTGCGGGGAGGGCCGGAGCGGCCGCGCGGCACGTCGGCGGCGGCGGCAGCATCGCCGCCACGCGGGAGAGAGAGGGAGGAGAGGGGGAGGGGGGATTGTGTGGGCGGTTTTACAGGAAAACCCTTATGTTTTACTGGAATCACGAATAGGTCCCTCTCTGCGGTAAAACTTGGACTGCGGGTTCGATTAACGGTTTTGTGAGGTGTTTTTTTGCAAAAGCGTCTCGGACGCGTCCTGGGGGCCGTCGGATCGCCGGCGGACGGCCGGGATCGCAGCACTGTATTACTGTAGCTAGCTACAGTACTTACTGTAGCTAGCTACAGTAGCAGGAGGCCTCCCAGGCCGGCATTTCGTTTCACTTTAATATAGTTAGTAGATACATGGCACCAAGAGAAAGCTGCCTACTACTCCGTACATCCTTTTGGTGCGTCGGGGGCGCTCGCAGAGGTGCATTGGAGTTCCTTCAGATACCCCTGGTATCGAGGAAGCTATGCTGGCCTGCACGAGTACTACTCCCGTCGTGCTCCGCAACTGTCTTCACTGGGTCCCCCGCCACAGCGACACCGACATACTCGTTTTCGACACGGTAGCTGAATCATTTAGGCTCATGCGCCGCCCGGCTGATGCTACCGGATTATGCACTAGTTTGTGTGACATGGAAGGTTCAATTGGCTTTAGCTGCTTTGGCCATGGGAGGACGGTCGCCAAAATCTGGGTGTTGGAGGACTACGGGAGAGAGGTTTGGTCATTCAACTACCACGTGAAATTCCCAGTGGGGAACTTGTGGAGCTTGCGTAACTGTGAACATAGACAACATTCGGTGTCCCACAAGGGAGATTGCTGGTCTACTGTTACTCATGTGGTTACATGTTCCACTGTGACAACACTGGCAAGTTGCTCGAGAAATTCCGATGGGATTCATGGAGTGTGAGATCTATTGGACCCTGGTTTAAAGAAAGCCTTGTCAAGAATGACTTCTTCCCGAGGCAAGGTTGTGACCGGGTTGGAGGTCGTTTTTTCCAAAGGCTCAAAGGTACCTCGGCATAGAGGTAATCCTGGTGGATATACAAGTTTTGTATCTTTTGTGATTACTTATTGTTTGTTCTAGTGGTTAGATGGAGATGCTTTTCTCTTCTTGGATAAGACATGTTTCAGACAATCTGGATTTTACCTTTAACTAGACATATTTAGGATAGTGGTCACATTCAGAAGTATGCACTAATAGCTATTATCTCAGTTTTGGTGCTGACATAGTGACATGTCAATATTGCATATTTGGTAACATTTCAATGCCCCCTGGATAGACACTTAAAAAAATGTATAACACCTTCACAAATGAAAATAATCATTTGTCATTTCTTCACTGTTCAAGTAGTCAGGTTGCCCAAATCTGATTCGTCTAATATACATCGAATGTTAGAATACATGTGTCATAAATGGAGGATAGGATTAAAACTGTACACTTTACATGATAAAAAATCCACGCATTACTAATTTCAGTTCTTGTTAGTTGATTTTTCTATGCACTTCATGATGTATGAAGAACTAGGCCATGTTCAACAGCAAATGGAACCTCACTGAATTGTTGTTAACCTGTTTTATTTATAGGAACACCTAGGTCACTGGGCACTGGTAGACTTTCTCTGTTCTTTCTCAGAACATGGTTGCCCCTTTAATGTACAGAACAACGGAACCACCAGTTCGCTATCTTGAGTGACTGTCCCAATAGCCATGTTACATTTTAGTGCAGATACAACATTGAGATATTTAACATTGGCAGAAACTTTGATGGATAGTTAGGCTACTGGCAGAAACTTTGATGGATATTTAGGCTATTCTGCCTTTGATGTCTCCTGAGTTTCAGCTTTTATATTGATGTTTAAAATGCATTCTGGGTTTCCATATCTTACATTGTTACATTAGAACTGCACTCTCTGAAATTTGCATCCACTTACTCTATCCATATGTCCATTTAAGCTTACCCTATCTTCCTATCACAAATCCTAAGCCTCCATGGGTGCTAGTTTACATTTAAGCTTCAGATTATATTCTTATTATTATTGACACTAGCTCTGTCTCTCTTTGCTGTTTTTAGATGATGTCAGATAAACACCTATTGATAAGGAGTACTGGGCTACAATGCGGAAATTAATTTTCAGGTGCTGCCAGCGACAGAATTTGAACTACTTGTGCTAAGCATGTATGGCCAATCACAATATAGTCACCATAAAATGTACTCCTTGAGTTCATTTGCCTTTTGTTTAATATATTACTATTATGGTTATCACAGTTTTTTTAGTTTGCCTATACAGGTTGTAAGTTCTCAGTAGATGTTTTAGACCAAAAACCTTTGAGAACAGTATGAATGAGAGAACAAGATAGGATCCAATACAACTTGAATATATTTTTTGTAAGAGTGCTTTCTACATCTGTCTGTGGCAGTGCGTGAAAATTAAGTTTTAACTCTGTTTTCTCATCTTGATGAACTGTATATATATTGTGTGGTTTGGCTTCTTGCGCTGTCATTGCCAGTTTGCATGTTAGTTACAAGCAGTAGGAAACAACAACATTTCCTTTTCCATCATGTAAAGAATCTCTCTAAGATTTGCTATGTGCATGTAATAATAAGAGCCACTTTATTTAGGCCCGGAGCTGTGCTTTGGTATTAACATCTTAGGGTTATGAGGTGATATGATGCTTAAAACATGCAAGTAAGAGGGGTTCTTATGTCGCGATACTCACTTGCCAGAATGCTAGCTATGGTAGTTGATGGTAGTATATGATTAACTAGAGTTCAGTCTGGTAAAAACAAGTATTCAGACGTCGGTGGTATTTAGTCTTGATGCTTACTTGCTTGGGGATACTGAAGTATCGGTCTTCTCGGGGATCATTGCCAACTCCTGTGAAGAGTGCAGCAGCAGTTCAGTCAGTTCTAATATTTCAGAATATGTGCACATGTGCTTAATACACTATCTTGTATGAACTGTCAAAGATTTAGTAACAGGACATAAGGAAAAAAACGGACCTGCTCCATATGTCCAATTACCATAATTTGAAGCAGGGTCATAATCCAGTAGGCATGTTTCAAACCATTCAGCCCCCATTCGCCAATCGATACCCATGTCTCGGACCAGAATGAGCAGACAATCTACATATAAATTGTGGAATAGATGAATGAGTGGAAGATGGAAAAAGATGGTCTGATGTGTTAAACCCTCACACAGTCAAGCTGCTGATGGGTGGTATGTCAAAAGTTACCTGACGGCCACGGTTGGACATGAAACCAGTAGCTAAAAGCTCCTTCATGTTGGCATCAATAAGCGGGTACCTGGAATTCACCATGATAGAAATGAGAAGGTGCAACGAGCAGCAGAAATATGGAACAGTTCAGAGTATGCGGTACCCGGTCCGGCCATCTCTCCAAGATTCAAACAATGCCTGATCTTGATTCCACTTGGAAACCACTTTCCTTGGACCTCCTATGACATTTACAGAAGGATTATGCTCTTTCACTGGCCAAATGCAACCGTTTCTTTTCAGGATGAAACAGCTGTACGTTCTTTTTGTAATAAATGAGAAAAGGCAAGATTCCAAACGATGCATGTTTCATAATGTGGTGAGAGACAACGTATCTTTACCTATGTGGAAAATGGAGTTCCCATATTTTGCTGAAAGAAATCTGAAGTAATCTCTCCATATCAACTCAAATAAAACCCTGAAACCCATTGCCATGTCAGGAAAGGCAGTCCATACCCTACTAATTTGAGCATTCCTCTCAAAATAGGCTTTCGCCCCGCTTTATAAATAAAGCCCAACCGGCCAAACGATACAAGAAGGTGGGAGGTCCCCAAACAAGCAAGTCAAAATGAAAAGAAAACGGCCACTGAGAAGGGGCGAACCACCATCTCAAAGCCGAAGCAATTTGAGCATTCCTTACAAACAACTTCAACATATTACCAGTATGTGGAATCATTTGCTACTCTCTGCTTCTCGTATCTCTTTACCTGCACAATGACCAAACGTTTAGCACAAGAGAGAGGTAAAACAATGTGTGCAGGCCACCATTAATTTTTTACCTCTTCGCAAACGTAACACGGTGAAAGGCTGCCCGATGCAAGCCAAGGAGAGAACTTGGTGGAGTAGTCTGGACCAAGCATGCCATTCCTAGTCTCCTTGTAGACTTTCAGCTGATCATTCTTCCAGAAGTACTCATGAACCCTTCCTAGAGCTGCACTCTCTCCTCCTATGAAATGCATCCCCTTCTCTACCTACATAGAGAAGCAAACAGTACCACTGTAACAAAAAAAATCAGAAGCATATCTACGAAAGGTAAAAGTAGAGTACTGAAATGATTACAGTACAGTACAGTACAGTTAACTGAACCTGCCTTTGTCACACTTAAACCTAGTGACTGCAGTGTAGGTACTGACCCCCACCCTCCAACCTCATCCATGCCGGAACTAGGGACCGGCCCGAGTGAAGGAGGTAACTTGCTGCAGCTCCGAACCGAGGACTTCGACTCAACTGCCTGATGAAAGAATTGCATCAGCAATACCCATCATGATTACAATTTACAGAGCGGTCAAGATGAATGGAGTTCCTACCTTTCTGAACTGCGTGTATACATCTGGCAAGTTGCTGACGGGGAAGGGCAGATCATCGATATGGTACATTGTCGCTCCCCAGATAAGCTGAAGCTTGGGGCTTAGAGGTTTATTCTGGTTTGATGCTCCAACTTGAGGGATAACCACCTGCTCCAAGCCTCTTCGCACGAGGCGTTCCACGAGGAGTTCCTCGCTGCAGGTTTCCTTATGAGCATAGACCTGGAGATACACCACTCGCTGTCTTAATCTGAGGTCACTAACCTTAGTCAAGTACTCCTCCCAGTTCAGGAATTCACATAATATCAGACTAAACTAACTGGCTCAGTGATGTATGGACGTATGGTTATGCAGATGGACTCACCGTGTGTGCACTGACAGCCTTGGCAACTGAAGGGAGGATGTCTTCAGGCTTGCCGTGCCGGACCAGCAAGTCGAGGCCCCGCTTCCGCAGATTCTGCTTCAGGTCTACCAGACACTCAATCAGGAACTGTGCCCTCAATGCTGAAACAATCAGACTGTCAGGATCAAATGCCATCGATCAGAGCTTAAAATCATCTGAATTCCAATTTATGGAATGGAATTAATTTCCAGCTTAAAATCAGGGGCCAGGCCCCAACGCCAGATGCAGCAGCGTCCAACTTCTCACCTCCGGTCTTGGGGAACCCGAACCGGTGGGTGCCGCCGCCGAAGACCCGGGGGTCGACGCAGTACACGGGGAGGACGGCCTCGGAAGCCGCCCACGCGCGCACCAGCGCCTCGTTGTCGAGCACCCGGAGGTCGCTCCTGAACCACACGACAGCCATGCCTCCCGCGCCGCCGCCCCTACGCATCCCCGGCGAGGTGTGCCGCCGGAAGGCCTCGTCGGCCGCCGCGCCGGTCTCGTCTGCGCCCAGGGAAGGCACCGCCGCCGCTGCCGACGCCACGGTGCTCAGTGGACGGGTACGGGACGAGGTAGAGCTCGAGGCGGCGTCGGTCATGGCGAGGAGGAGGCGGAGGCTGGTGGTGGCTGGTCTGGGGAGGAGGAGGAATTGGGCGGTGGGAGGGAAGGAGCAGGAGAGGTGGAGCATTTCGTGGACCGGGAGTTGAGGTTTTGAGAGCTCGGGGGGGCATTTGGAAGATGGGGATTGGGGAGGGAGGAAGGTGAAGGGAAGAGTGGGGAGGGGTGCCACGTGGGGTGGCTTGAGTGGTGCTACGTGGATGGATGTGGGCCTGTAGATACGGGTGCTGGATAATGTGGGACAGGGGCAGTGGTGGACCCGGATGTCCGCGTGTTGTACTTTCAGGTATGGTGGAAATCGTCTCCTCAACATTTTTGGGAGACATATCTGTGTAGAACGACATGAGCGCCTTGCCGCGTCGTATTTTGCATTGTGTCGTGTTTCTGGTACACGGAGGTCGCTGCATTGAAACAAAAACATGAATATTACTCCCTCCGTAATGTAAGACGTTTTGGTAGTTTAAATTGAGCTGGTCCAACGAGAGCGGCGTTTCTGTGCCCGGGCACACCAGCTCCCGGTGATTTTCAAAAAAAAATGAAAAATCAAAAACTTTGCAAAAAAAATGCGAAAAAATCATGCACGTACCCGACCATGTTCCGCACCATCGTGAAAAATTTCGCATCAAAATATCATCGTATGCGACCTGGGCGAAAATGCCAAAATTCTGACAGCATGTGAGATCCGGAATTTTGAATTTCTTGTCAGAATTTTGGCATTTTTCCCCAGGTCGCATACGATGATATTTGATGCGAAATTTTTCACGATGGTGCGGAACATAGTCGGGTATGTGCATGATTTTTTTCGCATTTTTTTGAAAAGTTTTCATAAGTTTTTTTTTGCTCCCGAAAAACGGGAGCTGGTGCGCCCGGGCGCCGATGCGAATTTCCCTGGTCCAACGTCTTATATTTAGTTATAGAGGAAGTATTTATCAGGAAAAAAACATGAATATTATTAAAGTTGCACGAATGTTTTTTGAAGTATCGTTATTAGGGAGAATTCCTTATTTGACAGTAGTCTAAAATGCGCACATACAATGCTAGCTCGAGTGCCTCATTTTGTTCAATTATTTTTTTTATTTGTATTTTGGTGGAGGAAATATATGTTTGCATGTGCAAAAGTGGATTTTCGTACAAGCACCCAGATTTGAACTTTACTTAGCAGTGCCCACTCACAAGAGGTGGTTCTCACATATTCCTGCCGTCTCTAAATATAAAATGGTTTAGTCTTTTTTTTTTCAGATTTACATGTATCTAAACATACTTTAGTGTGTATGTTCACTTATTTTAGCTCTTAAGTCAACAAGTGAAATATCTAAAACATCTTATAATTAGGAACTGAGGGAGTAGTACAGTTTCTAACCAAAAACAGTTAGAAGATTATGAGAATACGTATGTGGTGCTCCAAAAACAGTTGGAAGACTATAAAGATATGTGGTACTTCTCAGTTTATCTCTTTGTGTTTACAAAAGAATGGATCATATAGTAACACATATTGACAAAAATATGATCTCCAAGAGCCAGGAACTAATGGGGCTAAGATTGAGGACTGATAGGAACATACAGAAAAGCACAATAGATTACAACAAGGGCAGTCTTTGCCGTCAATATCGCCGCATACCTACCCATGGACTGAACACTGCAGGTCGTTGCAATCGCTGCAGCAGCAACCGTCTCTCGAGGCTCAGATTTCGCGTCACGAGGCTAAGTATCGACTGACTTCACAATTTTTACATGGAGAAAGAGCGGGCATATGCTTGTGTTGGTGAACCATGTGTTGAGGGCAAAGAATCAGGTTGGAAGTCAAACAGACGTGTAACTGGTGAATATCTTCAGTAAGCTGTCAAGAGTTCCGGGATAGAATTTTCTAGCAAAAAGATAGCATGGACTCTTTGATCCGTTCCACAAACATGGCTTCTGTGTCACGAGTTTCTGTAAAGATGACAAAAACAGAAATCAGTATCATGTAGTTGTTAAGGCATGACAGAATAGAGGGTGAGGATGTTTAAAGTTGCAAGTTTCAGTATCTTATGTAAGAATCATAGTATCAATTACGAGTTTACGTTAAACGTGAAAGTACTGCAAAACAAATAATTTTAAACATGCAGCAGATACTCCATGAAGAAGTAAGCAGGCAAGTACAATTTATTCATTGTTCTTTGATAGTCAAATATTGATTGTAATTTATTTTCATGTTTTTAGGTGGTGATTGGCCTAGGCCATGTAAAACAAAAACTGTTCTTTTTCTTCCTTAATCAATGAAATGGCAAGCCTTTTGCCCCTTCCAAAAAAAAGAACTGATCGCAAATTGTTGCCCATACCTTGTCGTCACTTGTTACATGGAAGTGCTCATCAACAGCCTGCGTAACCGTAATGCACATTACAATACATCAATCTAAGGATTCCGCAACTAAACAGAAAAACATGTAAAGATTGTCTCGGGAAAGAAGTCAAGAAGGCAAAACATACTGTTATATTCTTTAAGAGATCATAGCTGACATCAGCAGCTGCATATGACCTTGGATGCCATTTCCGCTCAGACCAATCCACATGTGTAACCGACCAATTAGATATTCCACCTGGATCTACCATCTGATGTTTCGTAAAAGGACTTAACAGTTAGCAAGTAACTCGAAGGAAAAATATGTAAATGAACCTTCCATCGACTGTAAATACTGACATTGAATAGGGTTGGCAAATAATGCTCGTCAGCTATACAATTGCGCCCATCTGCTGGCTGTAAATCAAATGATATAGATAAATTACTTTCCAAAAAATCGACTTACCGGAAAAATGACAGAAAACTAGAAAAGTAAAAAATCACAGGTGGTACAGACTTCAGGAATGATGAGTATAAGAGCAGGCGTAGTCGCTCATATACATCTCAGTAGGTAATGTATTCTACACAAGAAATATATGAACTCCCCATGCTTGCTAAGCTTATTAGAATATTTTACCGGTTGCTAAGGGAAGAACAACAAAGACTACTTTGCAATTATTTTCTAATGTTTATGGAAGTGGTTATAAAAACTATTCTTCAGTTCATTATGGCCTGTTTGTGAGGCAGTTGGAGGGGCATGAAAGACATTTTTCTAATTAGAGGTAATTACTGAATTTCTATACTACAGTTTTACTACTGGACTTTATATTAAAACTTTAAAAGATATATACAGATTTCACAGTCAACCTTGTGGTGAAACAAAGTATAAATACAGTTAAAATCATATGCATATTTCGTATTAAAATGCCTGGTATATCTCCATTCCATTAACCAAAGATTGCAACTCTAGAAAAGAAACACACCTTGCAATATAACTTGAACTTCTTGTAGTAAAGGTTGTCAGCCAGAATCATTAAAGCATGTCTCCGCGTGACTGCAAACCACTATAAGCGCAACAATTACACAAGAAAGCATGTGAGATAAGAGTCTAATACTCAATAGTCGACCTTTGAACATGTCAGCTATATATCATGGAAAAACTGATAAAAGATAATATATATAACTGAAATGACGAAAGTTGGATCCGCAAGTATAAACACAATTCTTCAGAAAAAACTGTACCTGGGCACCCTTTCTGAAGTCTCTCTCCTCTATTTCAGGAAGCATCTCAAGAGAATACCTTCCATTTCCATGTGGCCCAGGATCCTGGAAGCTACAAATGATAGACAGGAAAATTTCAAAATACTCATACATGGACATCTGCAAGTGATAATACGGTGTAAAAACTTAATCAACAACACCCGTGTGGTATTGGCCAACACCACTTATTTCAATCATTCCCCTTTACTTCCTTTATTTTCAAAATGGTAATGAAATACAAGTTTAGTGTTCTTACCAATCAACAAAACTAATGTTGGTTCCCATCAGGTAATTATAGACATACTCAAATGAATGCAGCGGAACACAGCTGTGACAGAAAGAGAATACTGGTTTCAGTATGGTGAAAGAATTGATAAGAAAAAGGATGTAATCCATAATCAGGAATCCAAACCTATCAGAAAGCAAGACAAAAAATTGATTATCAGTGTCTTCCAGTGCATTTGCTAATAGCCTCTTCTCTGCATCTATCATTGATATCTTTCCCCATACAACCTGCATAGCAAATAAGCAATTACATACGCCATCAAATTCAACCGCGAGCATGCAACACAAATCAATGTGATAATCATTAAAAGAGAAACCTAAAAAATAGGTGCATTGCAAGAAGCCCTTCGATTTGCAAATTAGTAGATTAAGATTATTAGGCATCTCAATCCAACTGCTAATAGTGGTCTTCTTAGAAGTTTGAAGAACTGTATCCCATGATACTAGTACTGGCCTTGACGATACAACTAAATGCAACACACTACTTGCAAAAAGAACTGTATGTTATAATCTATTTCTGACCAAGGTTCAAAAAAGCGCTAAGCGCTAAGCGAGCGTTTTTCTGCCGCTTTTTCACACAACGAAGGCTTAAGCGCTAAGCGCACGCTTAAAGCGCAATTAAGCGATTAAGCGGCCTGAGCGGTTGCCCTCCGCTCAGCGCTTAAGCGCGCTTAAGCGACCGCTTAATTACGCTTTTTTGAACCCTGTTTCTGACATAGCACGTCATGGGCAATTGGGAATGGTACTAATTCTCTTAAATGCAGGCGAACTTGATCAAGCTATGTTCTCAATAAATCAATATGAGCCTGCTATGTCGTGGGGTGTATAACAACTGTTTAGCCATTGCTCCTACCCTGGTGGAAACAGAAGTTCCTTATGGCACCAATATATATTACTTGAGCCATTAACACATTCATCACTCACTGAGAGAGAGAATTTTCTTCTAAACATAAGATTTGGAAATATAACAGACATAACTTTACTTGAATAATCTCTGAGAAAGTACAAAGTATAGACAAAACAACCATGCAAACCTACAGAGGACTGACGGGCAGATGAGAGTTCTTACCGCATCACTATGAATATCTCGACCAACAAAGAGAGAACTAGAATGCACAGGTTTCTGACGCGACGCGTGCACATAGATGGAGTATCGCCCCTCATGACCCTGTGTGAAGTCAAAGTAATATTTTTAAGTCAACATGAGTTATAAACAAAATAGACAATATTACTTTATGTAGACATGCAGAGAGGGTTAGTAACAAGGAGGAAGGAGATTACAGTGAGTCAGTGACAGGTGCATGCTAGCAGGATAGTGCTATTGGCTTGGTCAAGATTAATTTTATTTATGAAGACAAGGAATCTCTCAATGTTTCACCGGTCCAAGATGAATGCTTACACTAAGCTAATATTTTCCAACAATATGCATTAATTTTGGAAATAATGGTAAGTATCAACCACTATGTTGTTTCCCAGCAACCCAAGTATTTGTGTCTATATATTTAAAACTGAAAAATATTGATGATGCATTGGCTATACTGAAAACCCAAAGAAACCTTAATTGATCTATACTCCTTAAATTGCACAAAGGACAACAGGTGAAATCAGGCAAACCTCCAAAAATTTCTCCCACAATCTCTCAAACGGCAATGAACCAGGTGTCAAGAACATGAGAGCGATCTTCGGATTCTTCGACACAGACATGGGCATCCCGAGGATATCCCTGGTAACCGCTGCTGAAATAATCTCCTCATCGGTAAGCTCCCGGCGGCCGATGGAAGGGAGCCAATCCTTGAAAGGTGTACAGACACTAGAAGCAGAGAGGTAGCATTGCGAGTAGTGGTGCGGCGGGTACACGTACGCCCCGATCAACACGACACAGACCAGGCACAGGAGCACGATGATCCACATGGGCTTCTTGGCCGCGGCCCGGTGGCGCACAGGCGGCATGACAGTCATGTCCTTGCTGATGCCCCCGCTGTCACGCTGTAGGCACTTTCAGCTCCTCACCATCTCGGGATCATCTAAAAAGCTCCGGTTATTTTGCTGTGAAGGCTACCACACACCAGGGCCTGGTGAGGCTTCAGTTTAACTGGCACCGGCCCCTGCATTTGCAATCGTACAAGGTAAGCACAGGAGTAAACCCCAAGAGATCATGATAAAGCAGGAATCAAATCAACCAAGCAAGCCGGTAATCGTTAGCTTCTCTAGTGACCAACATCCTAGGGCTATCTACCAGGATTGGGGCCTACAGAGTACAGGCCAGCAGCAGTTCAGTCCAGTTGCCTGGCGGCTGTTCTAGCCTAGCACAGATTCCGATATGTGATCCAGATATGGCAAGTCCTGAAACAAGCCACTTGGACTAAAAGTCTAAAACAAACACACCATAAAAGGCCTACGCGAACTCTTCCAAATGGCTGTGGAATCGGTTCGCGGTAGGTGATCTAGTCGTCCAAATCAGGCGAATTCCACGGAAAAAAGGCAGCGCGCGTGGGAGTCCACGGCGGCGGCGGCGGCGGCTCGGAAAAAGTCAAACTCTGACCGAGCCGTCGCCCGATCCCGTTCGTCGGCTCCACGGCCCGCGCCGCATTACGAGCTCGATCCAATCCCCAGCGCCCGCACCACCGGAAAACCCGCGCGGAATCAGCAGAATTGGCTCGCGGAGCTGGGAATTGGAGCTCGGGCGGCGGGGAGAACAGACACGCCGAACCACGCGGCGAGCACCCCAGCTGCCCAATGCGAGTAGCAGCAGAGCAGGGGCGCCTCCGAACTGGGTCCGAGTGGAACCGAGAGCGTGGGGGGAGGCGGGCGGGTCCGGAGAGGGGGTTACCGTGCTGGAGCTCGGCGGCGGCCGCGGAGGCGGATCTGGAGCTCGCTCGCTCGGAGGATGGCGGCGATGGGATCGGATTGGCCCGCAGTCAGCCAGGCAGCCAGCAGAGGTGGAGGTGGAGATGAGGAGGCAAGAGAGAGAGGGAGAGAGAGAGAGGGGGGGAGGACCGGAGGAGGGAGGGTATAATAAACAAACAAAAGGGATTATTGATTAACTAAGCTAGAAGGGGCACTAACTGTTGTGGACATGTGAGGCCGCGGACTTGAAACCCGGAGCTTCCACTTGCTTTCCATTTAGACGCAAAGGGGGAGGAGAAGAGAAAGAGAAATGGTATTTGTATTTGTTTGGGGGGTGGACGTGTAATTTTGCACTTTCACCCCTTTTCTTTTGTGTTCTCGCTTCATGGTCCATTCTCCGTGTTCGTCCATTTGAATTTTTTCTTTCTCGGTTTATTTTCCATGATAAAATTATGTAGGTAGAGATGGCCAAGGGGCATCGAGCCTTTGAATTTTTTTGGCAAGGTTATGAAAAATGTTTATCGCTTAATTACATTCAAACGTGGCGTTAGCGCTTTAATCATTCAAAAGGGAAAAGTCAGTGGCAAAACGTCTAGGGCTTGATACAACCTTGCTTTTCACGTCATTATCGCGTGGTAGGTCAAGCCTCTAGAATTATGGTTCTTGAAGTAGTTTGATCCCTCCCATAATCCATGGCTATCGTGATAGGAGTAAGGTTGTCCGTTCTCAATTCACTTTGGGGAAATTTTACGGGGGACACCATGATAGGCGATACCCTAACAGCGATAGTTACCATTTATCGGGGGAAAGTTTAGGGACTCCGATGACATGGCATGCCCTCATCTTCTTAAAACATAAAATATACCTAAGTTTAGTTACCATCAACTATATCTTCCGTAGAAGAATCTGATCCTCACATTTGTACCTTGTTAGCTTTGACCGCAATCAAAAAGATGCACAACTTTGCTTTGCTACTCATCTTTCGCCGGTACCTTTTGGTAGAAAAGGTACACATGCACGGTGAGTGTACTGCAACAAAAAGTACAAAAGCGGTTAGACGGCCAGATGCAGGAGCCTATTGACGGTTTTTTCACGCCAAAAAGTTCCTAAGAAAACCGTGGAAGCGATATCTGTGTAAAATTCGTAATATTTATCCTGCCCACACGTATTATATCTACTGTAACAGAAACCAACAAGAAAGTAGTCCGGGCTGCTAAGAAAATTGTTTCAACTCCATATATTCCGCAGAGCTAATTAAGTACGACGAGCAATCCTCTCAGGAATCCTCCATGACTTTTGGTACTAGTAGACCACAGCTAGTACTAGTAGACCAGCCGACTACATCCATGCAAAAGCAAAAAGACAGAACGGAAACGTTCCACTTCCACGTACACAAGAAACAAAAGCAATGCTTCCAGGCACAGGCAGCATCTAGGGGGTGCACACTGCACAGCCAGAACATCCACAACCGAAAACGAACGAACGAAAGTGGCTTCCGGCTGCTCCACTAGCAGTCTAGCAGGCAAGCGTCCAAGCAGGCAGGGGGTGTAGGTAGAGACAAAGCTGGGTGTGCTGGCCTGGTCGGTGGGTGGATCTCTCTCTTCCTCCTCCTGCTGCTCCAATTCCGTCTCTCTGCTTATCCTGATGCATCCAAGATTTCGGTATTTCTTGGCAGGGATTCTGGGTCCCTTGCTGAAAGGCCTTCACCTGGGCGAGATATAGTAATAAACTGCCGTTTCAACCACAGTACCAACACCATAACTGGTGCAAGCTTGTGATGCAGATTACCATCCCAGTTCGTCGATAACAAATATGTTGCAGCCTCCAACATTCAACTTACCAGTAAATTCTTATATAGTTTGGCAATTATAACAGATGTAGAAAAGCATTTAGGACATTATCCATTCACAAGCGCAAGTAAACCGGAGGGGGAATAATGGCAAATAAATATAGACATTATTGATGATGTTCAACTAGATGGACATCGTGCTTATTCAACTATGGACATGCCCACCAGCATCTTACAACAAATAATGGTACATCAAAAAATAATGCGTGCGTCCACAGCACTGGAGACCAAACAATGTGATCCTGAAAAAACAAGTGTCCTCGTCGCCAAAAACAAAAATTTGACCCTGAAACGTAATTCGCATCTACAAACTCTGGTGAAGCAAAAGCAAAATGCCCGCGAGTCGTCCACAGCATTCGGTGCTCCTTATTGTTTACACAGCGGCATACACAACGCTTTTTACCTAGCCTCGTCTTCTAGGTTGCGGAATCCGGTGGTAAGGTCATCGTATAGTTTCTGGAATTTTCCGACCAGAACATCTTCACCTTCTGCAGGGTCTTCGAACTTTTGGGATCTGTTTCATACGGGTTGGGAAATGTGTGAGTTATGAGTTCTCGCAAAATATTCAAGCAGAAAACATCAATAAGTATCAGTTTGAACATGAACTGAAATACTTACACAAGGCGGTAAAATAGGTCACCCATGCGACTCTTTATAACGGCGTAGGTTATCTTATGTCCCTCAGCATTAGCTGCTCGCTCCACAGCCTGCAAAACAAACATTCATATATTAAGATTTTTATATATTTCAAGTTCAAAAATTTAAGCTGTCTGTGCAACATAAGCTTTAAGGGCTAAAAGTCACAGAAAGAGCGATTACCCTGATTCGCTAATGTATTGAAATGAATAATGTTGCGCATCATCCAGACAGATTTGTAGAATGGACAATACTTGTCATATCTGTTTTGATAAATATTCAATTCTCAGTTAAAAATGGTTATGCATTAAGAACATATCCATATAAATCAGGCTTCTGGTATATCACTCACGGGGTAAATGCGTTCTGCGCCAAATAATCTTCCCTCAGAAGCTTGGCTGTCTCCAACGTAATCTTGTCACCTTCTCCCAGTGCATCTTTACCAACAAGCTGACAAGTTGGCAAATATTAGTCCAGTGATGATGTGCACGCGGCAGCAATTGCATGATGCAAACCACAGAGCACCAACCCATTCTCACCATATATGGAACTCTTCAGAATATACAATAACACTAAAATTGACATTGAGGAGTTTACGAAATTCATTGTCTATTAAGAACATGATGTAATCAACAGACCAAGATAAATGAGAAATGGCTCAAAAACAAAGTCGCCATTTTAATGTTTCAACTGTTGCTCATATGAAAAATTAAATACAAAAGTACGTCAGCAGAATTTCAGAACGGGATCCACAGCAACAAAATGGGACACAAGGTGAATATGAATACCTGGACAATTTCATTTAGATCATCCTCTCTCTGCAACACTTCACGTGCCTTTGTTCTCATTTCAATAAAGCCCGCATCGAACTTATCATAGTATCCTTCCAAAGCCTACGGTGCAGAAGACAAAGTGTTAGTGCAACACAAATCCCTGGAGTTTGACATCTCAGAAAAAAACATCAATTTAGCCTACGGTTCACAGCTATAACAAATGAACAGGGGAACTTTTTTTACAGAAATAAACTTTGATATACAAGGCAAGCATAACGGCAGATAAATATGTGCACAGAATGACAGAAAGAAATACAATGGGTGTAGCTTCTTCTGACTACACCCTCCCCCACCAACTAATAGTACATGTGTAATTATTCATGTGAGATGCACCATGCGTATGGGATGCGAACAGTAAGACTGCCAGGAATCAGTCGGATATCAAAGTTCTAAGATATAGCAATTTCCTAATTTATATACAATTTCAGCTGGCATTATTTCAAACACTGACAAATCCCAATGAATCATCCAATGCAACTTCCAATCACACATAAAAACGATTGTTGCAACATTTGGAGTTCAGCTGATCTATCCTGGGTGCATATGGAAGTGTTTACATCATCTACCAAGTATGTTAGTTTTTTTAATCAATTATCGTTTACTGTAGAGCATTCAGTGAAGAAAATAAATGATTGACATCATAGGAAAGTTAGAGAATAACCGTAGAGTATTTCGAGTAAGAAATGAGCCAATTAACAGAAGGGAAATGCTTTCTTTGAGCCAGCTTCTTATCCAATCCCCAGAAGACCTGCAATTTGAGAGCAATTAATTAATACTAGTACTTGATAGCATCAAAGCAATGGAGATCTGTCGGTATGTTTGGACCAAAAGGTTGGAGAAATTGAACAGTTTCCTTACCTGCACAATACTAAGGGTTGCAGAGGTAACAGGGTCTGAAAAGTCTCCACCAGGAGGAGAGACAGCACCAACAATTGTGACACTGCCTGTCCGGTCTGGACTGACCAAGACATTGCACCTTCCCAGCACGTTCATAAAAGGATGCCAAACGTGAAGCCAAATATGCAGGGTAACCACTATCAGCAGGCATTTCAGCCTATAGCATATTGAGCAACACCATTAGTTTCAAAGAAACACATCAGAATGCAGTAATCACATAATACCCTAGTAGTTAAATGTGTTAGCAGTAAGTATTTCATATATGATGTGTTGTATATTTAGTTGATCTACCATCTGCAATGATATTCTTGAAACTGAAAGTACTGTCAGCTACCATGAGATTCCTTAATAACAACGAACTTAGTAAAGGGGAAAACATAAACAGTACTAGTCATAATCCTGGATCAAGACAAAGGATAGAAATAAACCTACGGGAACTTTAGAAATTAATAAGGAATTTCCATTTGCACATAAATTTACAACAGGGAACATTCGGATATAAAATGGCAATAAATGAAAACTGAAAGACGGGGAAGGAAGAATCATACCAAACGTCCAGAGATTTCACGCAATGCTTCGGCCCACCGGGACGTGGAATCAGCCATCATACTAACATTATAGCCCATGTCACGGAAGTATTCAGCAATCGTAATTCCTGGATTAGAGGAATAAAACATATGATTGTCTTGTGCATAGACAAAACATCAGATATAAAGCATAAAAAAAACAGCAGCTCTTTAGCAAATTAACAGGAAACCAGACATGCTGGATCACTTAGGCTCATTCACTACAAGATCTAGGGTACCAAGTTCCCATAATAAGCCGGTATCTACAATCATACATAGATCAGATACAAATGTGAAAAACACAAGCTTGCAACAATTCCACGCCATGATTACATATAGATAAGTATGCTTTTTAGTAAAGCAAGCAACACGGCGCAGTTGAAAAAAAAAAGGAACTGCATAAGACAGAAAGTCTGCCTGTAATAATACCGGAATACAAACAGAAAAACATCAACCATTGTGTGTTACCTGTATAGATGGAGGCTTCACGAGCAGCGACAGGCATGTTGGAGGTGTTAGCTACAAGTGTTTGTTCTTTTCATGACTGACTCTCACGTCCATCAGGCAATGTCATTGTCAATTGTGGGAAGTCCATAAGGACCTCAGCCATCTCGTTTCCTCTTTCACCACAAGCCCACATAAACCACCGTGTCGGAATTGGAATACTGCATAAGGTAAATTAAGTCAGTAAAATTAGCAAAGTTGGTCATTTGAAGGTCCAGAGCTGGACTAAAATAGCAGTTACTGTACAAAACAAGAGGTGAATATATGACCTTTGAAAGTGCCTGACTAATGACAGTTTTTCCGCAACCAAAAGCTCCAGGAATAGCACATGTGCCTCCAAGGACCGAGGGAAACAGTGCGTCAAGTACACGCTGAAACAAATTCACAACACATGTGAGATGCATCAAGAATTGATGGGGTAGCACAGGAACATCACTTCGGATGTTGGTGCATTCGGCAAATAAATGTTCACATTAATACAAAATATTTTTTATAAGGAGAACAAGGCTTTGAGTAGCTATCTCATATACCTGTCCTGTTAGAAGAGGCGTATCAGCAGCGAGTTTTGACGCAACAGGCCTTGGTGTCCGCACAGGCCATGTCTGCAGAGAATAAATATGACAGTCGTTCAGAGATGTGTAGTCATGACATATTCAAACTTTATGAAGGGAAAATGCTTTACATGGAGCATAGTGAACTCCTTTTTGATGCCCTGAAACTCCAATTCCAGCACTGTATCCTGCATAAAAATTAATAGGTCGTCAAATGAAGCTAATAAGAAGAAATGAAGTAGCAGGTCCTGAAGTAACATTTACTAACCTGCAAGCTGTACTGACCCGCAGGGGCAATGTAACTTATCTTTCCCATAGAACCAGGAGGGAGAGCAACCTTGTGTTCCATCAGTGTATTCTCAAATACAGTCTGCGAGGCAGTAAAACAATATAAGGATGCATATAGAAGTTAACAGCATGCTTTCACAAGTTGCAAAATAAGAAAAACCTTAGGCAAGAACACAAGATAGTAAAATTATAGAGAAGAAAAATATCCAGCGAACTCACGGCATATAGATCTCCATTTGTGATGGCATCTCCAACAGCTGAAACAAAAGACCAAATATTGATCGTTATGTACAGGGCAAACCTTGAGAAGAGGAGCATTAACAGCATGTTATCACGTAAATTACCAAACTTTTTTGGCTGGAATTCCCACAGCCGATCTTTGTCCAGGGCAGGGACTGAAACACCACGTGGTATGTAGACATCTCGGATTTGATAGCAATGGTTTTCAGAGGGCGCTGCAATGAGAAGATTATGAAGTCAGACCATCAGAACAAAAATACTCGGTGAGCGTAATGAATGTGCCGTTTGCTGCATTATCTTACTTGGATTCCATCGAAGATGTTTCCAAGAATACCAGGTCCCAATTCACATGAAAGAGGCTGCATAAAAGAAAATAGCCATCCGCGTGTTAAAGTAGAGTCAAAACAAAACTATCTGTGAGATGCACATTGACATCAGAACGCATTTCACCTTTTTTGTTCTCAACACCGGATCATTAACAGTTAGCCCAGCTGTCTCCTCATAAACTGCGTCCAGTAGAGACAGACACAAATTTAGATCTTAGTTATACATATCCTCGTGGAGAAAAACTCAAGATGCAAATGTGGGGGGCGGAATTGCACTCTGCCATACCTTGGATTGTAGCTGAATCGCCCTCGAGACGGATAATCTCCCCGATGAGGCTATCGTGACCGACACGGACGAGCTCGTACATGGCAGCGCCACCCATCCATCGGCCACGACCACGGGTCCAGAGACCTAGAGCAGCACAGCATCAAGGTGAGACAATGCATCACGATTCGTGAACCAGTAAGCGCTGACTAACGGATCGACGCATCCGACTAGAACATCAAGCAGGTAAGAAGCAAATCGGGGCACGATCTCGCGATCTGACGCAACCCCGGAGCACAGTACCTCCAGGCCATCATGGCTAGCTAACAACACCCTCTCAACGCGCCCCCATTGATTGACCCAATAATGTGAAGACGCATCTCACGATCCAAACACCCATCGGAATCCCAAACCAAACCCGCCGAATTAAACGATCTATCCTCACCAATCAAGCCCAATTCAGACGCGCGGAAAGCACGGCCGCGTGCTTGTTCCCCTCGCGATCGAGGCGAGCGTAGCGCGCGCGCGCGCGCTGTAGAGATCTAGAAACACCCCGATTCCAAACCGAGGCCACGCATCGGAGATCGCACGGGGTCTCGCGATCCAGGCGGTGGAGGCGAGAGGAGGAAGGAGGAGGATGCGGACCTTGCGGACGTAGCCGTACTCGCTCTCCCGCTCGCTCTCCTCGAAGGTGGTCATGCGTTCGCCGTGCGCCATGGCGGCCGGCGTGCGGTGGCGGTCGTCGGCCGGGCCGGCGTCAGATGGAGATCACGGGGGAGGGGGAGGAGGGGAGAGAGAGAGACGGGTCTGGCTGGCTCTCGATCTGGGCTTGTCCGGCTGGAGGAACTCGCGAGGAGGTGGTGATGAAGAAGGGAGCCACGATATCTCGTCTCACGCGGGTGGGGCCCACCCGCGTTTAACTAGCTGTTGTTTAGCCCGGTCGCAGACCAAAACCCGGCACATGTCGGCAATCGTTCGCCAGAGGCCAGGCTCTCTATTCTACGGATCGACGGATCTCCGATTTGCTCTCGAAGTTTATCTCTCTGTTTGGAAAAATCACATTGACTTTCATTCAAAAAAAAAAAGTGCCGCATATCACAAAAAAAAAAAAATGTGCCGAATTTCTTCCAGATGTACACATATATTGTTTAAAATCATCATAGTTTATTATTAGTTAGGTTTGAGTTATGTGTTTTGCTTGCTCTGACGGATGAGTAACCCGCGAGCACGATCGCACGACATGTGCGCACAACCACGTGACCGCATCTCCTTAACAGCTTGTAATCGTCCCAGATCTGGCGTTAAATTGGTGAACCTCGCGCCGTGCGTACGACACTAATTTTGTACTGTATGATGATTTGTGTACGGTGCCGATGCCAACCATCCAGCCATCTATACATGTGACAAGAGTGTAGTAAACCATCGGATCACTTGTCGGACAGACATCGGACTTCGTACGTACACAAGTTCCGTTTGAATAATTTCAAGCTTAGAATGAATCCCTTTGGATCATAGGATCGAGCCTATTATTTCTACCTCTTTGCATTGTAGCATTTGTATAGGAATTTTGAATAATTTCAAGGTAGGATGAATTCCTTTGGATCATAAGATGTATGGAATCCATCTCTATGTCCTCAGCTCATAGAAATCTCAACATGATATCATACATCATTTTTGTTTTTATTTGACAAGTTCGATAATCTCTTTCTACTCCCTCTCATCAATCTTTCAAAAAATTATGCTTATTTTTTGTGCCCCATCTAAAGATATATGTTGCGAAATTTGCGTGTTCTGAAATTCTATAGAATCCACCTCACGTAACACCTAAACATTATGTTTTTCCTATTTCTACGTTTTCAAAATCCGGCAGTCCAAAAAAATTCCTAAACGTAGAAAGGTTTCTTGCCAATTTTCCGCACGCCATCAAGTTTACCCCTCAACTTGTAACTGCCACCGATGTGTGAATGCGTCCCTCCATGGTAGCCCCCTCTCCCGCCGCCACACGAAAAGAAAACCATCGCTCGCTCGACGTCCCATCCACTCTAGCCCATGAACGTCTCCATGGCTCCCTACCCCGACGACCCACCGCAACACGCCGCCGCAACATCCCACTCTAGCTTTGAAGGGAATGGAAGGGGTATAAAGGAGAACGGCGTTGTGATGCAGCTCAAGGACATATCATAGGGTTATTGCAAATTCCTAAGTTCGGTGGGCCATGGGAGATGGCTCACGGGCCCCACATGTATGTCATTTTGCCATCGTGTTATGCTAGCTAGTCCGCAAGAGCCAAGGTTATAGATGCGGCACTTTGCATGTTAAGAGTTGATATGCTAAATATCGTCTCATCCAGACGGTGCAAGGCGAGTTCTTGTCGTTTAGCTAGTGTGAGTTGTGTTGTCAATCGTGTGGCGTCGTGTTTGTATCGTTTAGCCTATTTGACGTTGTACCGTTTGTCTTGGGCTCTTCTTTCATAAGATTTGATGGACTATGAACGACAAGTACAGCTGAGTCAGTGTATTTCCTCCTATTTAAAGTTTAAAAAAAATAGAATTCATACTAAAATTGCCCTCAAGTCATGTGAAATGCCCCCACCGAAATTTTATTACACCATTGGAGATATGGTCGCTTTCATGTCTTTGGTCAAGCTGTTGGCCTATTTTTACACCACTTTGCTCCCAACAACGCGTCCCCGTCGATCAAGATCCGTTGATGGCGAGCGCAAGGATTTCCGGGCCAGTGAGCCGCGAGGACAGGCACGTGTCCTGGGAACGGGAGAGCCTCCACGGCAGGGAACAATTGCGTAGCCATAATTGCCAGCGGCCGGTCACGGATCGGGATCAGCATCCGAGATGGTTGTGCCCGGTGAGTGGCTCACGGTACCGCTCGTGCTGGAATGGGTCCTACGATTGTCCAAGAGAAGAAGAGAAAATTCCTTTTGGCTAAGCTGGTTCAAGGGCTCGGACGTTCGGACATCGCGCCTGAGGATCGATGAACCAAACGTGCGCGTGCGTAGAAGAAGTGAATTCCCGAAACACTTTGTTTTTATTTTTCGGAATACATACTGTACTACAGATCTGAGAAAACTCGGTTCTCCTTCCGTCAAAAAGAAAACTTGGTTCTCCTCAACGAGAGCTTCGATTTTCAGGACTACTCTAGACAAATTTACGTTTTTTTTTTCTCTTCCTGTGTAGGCAAACTGGATTGAGGTCACAGAATTTTAAGTTTTTTTTTTGTACTGAATTAATTATCCAAACATGTTTGTATGTTACCAACCCACCAGGCCCACGTCCTCATAGCCACCCAGCCCATCAAGACCACAAATACGTAAGAGGCCCAGCAAAGAGGCATGTTCCCTCAAAAAAAAAAAGCACAAAGGCACGGATCCCATCAACAAAAATACTCCTGAACTACAAAAACATGGAAAATATATATGTATCAATTACCCCTCAACTAGCGATTGCGATAGATCCTCAAAAAAGAATAGCGATATAAGACTTTGGAAAATTCTCCTCCTAATCCTCGTTTTGGTATAACTAGCCCCTTGTCCTTAATGAACCGGATTACTACTCCCCACTTTATGGTTCAATTTTGGTTTAGATAACGTGGGGTACCAGTTTCGAGGGGTTTGCTATGTCATATAGGACACCATGCTCGAAGGGAGATGATAGCTTCTCTTTATCTTGAACTTTCTCTCTAGGCCACGACGGAGGCACTCATGTCGATGTCGCAGCGATGATCGTCCGATGTCGAGGAAAGTCCTATTTCTGGTAGATGAATGTTTGTTGTATATCACTAAGCTTAACCTTCATTGGACAATCTTTTTGTGAACTAATAAATGGATGCATGGTATTTTATTATATTTGATGTATAAAATGCGCATGTAGATCATCTATTAGTAGATCATTTGGTCCTTTTGATTATAAATTATCTAAAAACACTTGTAAAATGAAGTAATATTTTCCTTTGCCAACTATATAGTTATTTGAATTTTAGTAGTAAGTTATAGTTGATCATCTAGTATTTTGTTGTATGCTTGTAGATCTTGTAGTATTTTCACATTATTTGCTTTGTACTTTTGGAATAAATCATATGTTGTAGACCATCTAGTAGGAATCATCTGGTATTTAGATTGTATATCATCTATCAGATAGTTGTACAATGAAATAATACTTGAGTACTAGGTTTTTTTATTGTAGATTATCCAAAAGATAGTAGATCATATAGTGTTTCTTTATTATAGATTATCTAGTTGCATTACTGTCTATGAGTGGTTACTGGGCTGGTACAGCCGTGCGCACTGTCAACTAGCCCGGAGGGCACACTAGGAGCAGAGCGTGGCTTGGCCGGTTATCGGGTCGGTCCAGATACGTGCCAACCTTTTGACCCTTTTAGATCCTATAACGCCGCTGGGAGGGCGCTATGGCTAGGCAGGGTGGGATTTTAGTCCCACCTAGCCAATTTACATGCGCGAGTGAAAGAACAAGCTATGCCCGAGATGTCGCCTAGAGGGGGGTGAATAGGCGATTTACACTTTTTCTATTTAGGGATTGATAATTGCGGAATAAAACTATGTGTTTAAATTAACAAGCAAACAACCTAATATAGGTTTGCCTAAGTACACCAACAACTTATGCTAAGCAATTTAACAATACGAGGATAGCAAGATATATAACTTAAAGCATGAAGGCTATCACAAGGTAAATTGCATAAGTAAAAGCTCGTGTATAGAAATAACCGAGACACGCGGAGACGAGGATGTATTCCCGAGTTCCTCCTTGTTAGGGGAGTACGTCTGAAAGTGCATGGTTGCTCCCATGCATGGTTTTGGTAATTAATGACAATCTCTATGGACTAATATGCTTGAGCTATATTTGTAGGTGTCCATACCTTGCTTGTCTCCATTTGTTGGAGTCAAGGTCTTGCTTGTTCTCCATGTGTTGGAGTCAATGTTTAGGGAAGAAGATCATTTGTTGATCAATGCCAAGGTGTTCGTCATCAAGTCAAAGGCCAAGTGAAGATATGCCGAAGAGGTGCTTCTCCCATCTTGGTGTATGGGGGAGCCACATGTGAATCTTCACCAAGCAAAGCGCAATCAAGAAGATGGTTCATCTTGAGGAGATGAAGGTCGACCTCAAGTGGATTATAAGCGCAAGGCAAGGTATGATCTTGATAGGGCTTTTATTTCACCGGTCTCATGATGTTAGTTGAGAGACCGGATTATAGGATAGATAGCCGTACTATCAAGAGGGGCTCTCGACCGAGTATCGTGATCGTATCGTCGTAGAGGCACAAACTGCATCTTTGAAATCATCTTTGTTGGTTCTTATTTGACTATTATCGTGGTGTGTGGTCTTAGTGCTTGTCGTGCTCGTCATGACAGGCTAACTCACCGAAAACGGTTGCTTATGCGTCTCATTTGCATCTTTGGTATTGGAGATTTTGCCGGTTCTTTCTTTTGGAAGGTTTCCCTTTCCAACCCTTTGCAAAATCTCCTTTGCTAGTTTGTCATTTTCAAAGGTTGCTTTTGTCGTCCTCTTTCCAACAAAAATTGGTTTCATGTCATTTGGACTTCAATTGCAAAAGAAACGGCTTTTCGGTTTGCGAAAAAGAGCTTCATCTTTCCCCATTTGGTTTTATAATATATTGTTGGACTATGATGTTTCTCTGCATAATCTTGTTGTGCTCACTATGACGATTCCAACGAGTCCAAGATTATCGAAAACGGAGTTCATTTGCAAAAGTTATGGGGTTAGTTTTTCTGTGGATCTACCCGGAGCTGGTCCGGAGTCTCCGGTCACACCGGAGTCTCCGGTCCAGAGGACCGGAGTCTCCGCCCCACCTTATTTTTCTTTGCCGAATGGTTTTGTGTGTGCACTTCTGGACTCGGTCCGGAGTTTCCCCGTAGAAGGACCGGAGTCTCCGGCCCGAGGACCCGGAATCTCCGGCCCTCATTTTTCTCCAGCCGTTTTCTTCGGTGGTTGCGCCTCTGGATAGGGGTCCGGAGCTCCCCGGAGGGTGCCCAGAGTCTCCGGCCTGGCCGGAGTCTCCGGCCCCAATGACCGGAATCTCCGGCCTCCCGATGACCCAGCAGGCCGGAGTCTCCGGTCACTTGGTCCGGAGTCTGCGGCCTGGACAGGCTCCAATGCTAGTTTTTGGGGGAGGCTATAAAAAGCCCCTCCCCCCCCCCAAAANCCGGCCCGTTCGGCCACCTGCTCGGCCCAGCTTCATCCGCGGCCGGCCCAAGGCCGGTGCCAGGCCGGGCCCTCTGTTCATTCGATCTTCTCTGTGTTGTTTCCTTCTGTTCTTTGATTGCCAGGCCGGGTTCCCTGATGTCCTTCGATCGCCACTCGCCAGGCTGTTTCCCGGCTTCCCAGATGCTTCGCATCGATCCGTTCGCTGCCCAGTGCGCTGCCGGCTCCCAGTTTTTTTCTCTCTTCGATCGATCGCTGCTGCGCTGTTTTGCCAGGTTCGTTTGCTGCGTTGACTACCGGCCGGCCTGGCCGGGCTGCCGGCCGGCCCCATGCCGGGCCGGCTGCTGTCCATTTTATTGCCCCAACGGCTCTATTTTTAGAGCCCATATAAAAAGGGGTTCTTCCCCATTTTTTTGTGTAGATCTCATCCCTTGCTCTCTCTCTCCTCCATTGCCAACATTTTGAGAGCTTGATTCCTCCACTTCCCTCCGATGATTTTTGCCCAAATTTAGGGAAACAAGAGAGGAGATCTAGATCCACTACTCCACCAATCAAAATCTCCTCTAAGTGAGGGGAACTTGTGGGATCTAGATTTTGGAGGTCTTGGTGTTTCTCCTCCGTTCTTCCTCCTAAATCCCCCCGTAGCATTAGTTGCTTCGGTTGGATTTTGGGGTGAAGGATTTGACCACTTTGGTGTGATCTTCCCCTTTTGTATTTGTTGCATCGGGTTGTGCTCCCCACGGTGATTCGTGGGATTGAAGGTTGGCAGCTTGTTACTCTTGGGTCATTGGACCCTAGACGGTGGTGCCGTGAAGATTTCGGCTTGTGGATCTTCGGCACGCTTTGGGAGCCCCCATTGAGTTGTGGGTGTGTGCCCCAAAAGTTGTAAGGGCTCCGGAATCCGCCCCGAAGGATTCCGATAGTGGAAAGTGAACCAAACCTTTGAGTGCGGTTCATCGGAGAATAGGGTGAGGACTTTGTGGCATCTTGAGTAGGCCTTTTGTGGCGAGCTCACACCCCTCCAACGAGACGTACTCCCTTAACAAGGAGGAACTCGGGAATAAATCCTCGTCTCCGCGTGCCTCGGTTATTTCTATACCCGAGCCTTTTACTTACGCAATTTACTTTGTGATAGCCTTCGTGCTTGAAGTTCATATCTTGCTATCACCTTGTTGTCATATTGCTTAGCATAAGTTGTTGGTGCACTTAGGCAAACCTAGTATATTAGGTTGTTGGCTTGTTAATTTAAACATCTAGTTTTATTCCGCAATTATCAAGCCCCTAAATAGAAAAAGTTTTAATCGCCTATTCACCCCCCTCTAGGCGACATCCGGGCATAGCTTGTTCTTTCAGGAGCTCCCCGCGTCCGTCGATCTGAGCGGGGAGGGCTGGAGCGGCGTGCCGGCGCGTCGGCGGCGCCAGCGACTTCGCCGTCGCGCGAGAGAGAGAAAGGAGGAGGGGGATTCTGCGGACGGTTTTACAGAAAAGTCCATGGCTTTGTCGTAATTCACAATTCGGTCCCTCGCCTCGCGTTTTCGTGGACTGCAGGTTATTTTTCGGTTTCGTCAGGGGTTCTTTTGCAAAAGCGTCACGGGGATGCGCGTGGACCGTCGGATCGAGGCTGGACGTCTGTCTTTAATATAGTTATAGATAGATTATAGATAGATGAGTTGATTGGTTCCAGGACGCCTTTGGCTTCTGTAGCATCACCATCCTCTGCTGCTCTTGGAGAATCATCAGGTAGTTCAGATCGCTCATCATGTGCCCGCCGTTGGCTACGACTAGTTTTTTTTAACAGAGAGCTTTATTAATTTAGAGAGTTGCATTTTACATACAGTAGGGTGAACGGGAGCACCCTGCATGCCTTGAAGGTATACAGACCTGCAAGGGCACCGAGTGTCGGCAGTCGAAAGGCACCTGAACAACATGAAGTTGTTGTTTATTTACATCCTACTCCGTAGCAGCTAATTTCGACTGGTGGTGAGCTTTGACATTGTCGCACCTAGAAATATGCGCTATTTTTGTGCTGTTGAAAACTTGTGACGCCCTGATGTCTGCGACAATGAGGATTCGATCCAAGACCAGACAACTTGGCTAAGTCGGAAACCAGCGAAGCACACAGAGCTCTTCCTCGTTTCGCCCCCTCAACACTTCACGCCAGGATCGATTGGGATTCTTCGCATCTCCGATTTAGACTCAAATCGGAGTCCTGCTACTTCCCATCCTCCGCCAGGATCCAGGTATGGGTTGGATTCTTCCCATCTCCGATTTAGACTCGAACTCGGAGTCCGATGTACAGCTCTGCTCAGCGACGGCGCGCTCCAAGTCGGTCGAAGCCATCGCAGGATCGGAGTCCGATTTCTAGCAGGAGACCGGCCGTGGGTTCGGCATTCAAAAGGATTCACCGATGCAGGAGATGGCATCCAATCCAAGCGAAATCAACCCGCGAGCGAAACCAGAGAGCTGACGCCGGCGGCGAACCCGGCCTCGATCTTGCGAGTTCGCGCGAGCGCGCAACACGAGATGGCGGCGAGGCAGCAGCAGGACGGCGGCGCGGCCCTGTGCGCGAACAGCTGCGGCTTCTTCGGCAGCGCGGCGACCGGCAATCTCTGCTCGAAGTGCTACACGCAGCAGCAGCGACTCGATGCGGTGGCTTTCGACGACGCCATCATGTCCGGGCTCACGCCGCTCAAGTTGAAGAAAGCGCAGCCTGACACCGGAGGCGAGGGGGAGCAGACGCCGGAGGAGACCAAGAACCGGTGCGTCACGTGCCGGAAGAAGCTGGGGCTGATGGGCTTCACGTGCCGCTGCGGTGGCACCTACTGCGGCGCGCACCGCCACGACGGCGCCCACGAGTGCTGGTTCGACTACAAGACGGTCGGCCGGGAGGACATCGCGCGCCAGAACCCGGTGGTCGTCCTGCAGAAGATCGCGAGGATTTGAACCAACACCCGGCCGGAGATCATCAACAGCAGTACTAGTCTTCCATAGATGTTCAGGTTCTTTAAATTTCTAGTCTTTACGTTCCTAAGGCTATGCACGCGTGAGTCTTCGTTGTTCTTTGTCTCTCTAGGTTCTGCACTTACTCACTAGGATAGCTAGTGCTGTTTGAATCTCTGTCAGGCCTGAGTAATTTTACCAGAGGGTTAGCGTAGTCTCCACCTAGGCAGCGAGCACGGTTACGAAGTGTCTAGCGAACTTCACTATGTCCCTAACTGAACCTAAACCAAGGGTTTAAGTAAATAAAGGGTATTTTCAATAAAGAAATAAAGTAAAGCAGATGATCGAGCTTGAACTCTATCAATAACTGCAATACTAGCACGAGAAGGAGCGTCAAAACGCACTCGCGCCAAAAAAATAAATAAATGAAAACACCCGTTTACTACCCGGTTTGTAGCAGGAAAAAGGAGTAGAAATGAACGAGTGAGACATCCGTAACCGTGTGAACTGAACTTAGAGTCTGGAGACTGTGCTGGCTGTTTCTGTAAAATTAATCTTGACTGACTTGGATTCTTTCAGCATTGGGGTCTTATTGAGTTGAAGTTGCAGTTTCTAATGAGTGGCATGGGTCATCGAGCTCCCGCGTGTGGGCTGCTGAAGCGTCTAGACTAAGAAAGTCGTTGATGTATCGAGTCCAAGTCCAAATGTAATCACATTCCGATATGAATGGAAAATTATTGGGAAGAATTTTGAAGCAACTACCGTATATACTACTTGTTCTTGTTTTGCTTTGATGGCTTTTAATTATGTTCTGCTGCTCTGATTGGCGAAAGTTGAGTCCGATCAATTTACGTCTATCACGGTTCTTTATTGAGTGGTGAAATCTGCAGTCTCTTAAAACTACGAAAATCATGGATCAGTGCACTTTTGTTTCTGCGCTCGATACAAATCGAAATATTTTGGCCTGAAGTTAGGAAAAAAGTAGGTGTTAGTGTGCTGTATTTTCACTATATCAGACATGGTATGTACCAGTAGGAAGAAGAACAATCACCTGCTTACATCGCGAGACTAATTTTATGCCATCAGCTATCTTATATGTCACTGGTGCCTACTTGGTTCGAAAGAACATTCTGGCTGGACTAGATTTAAAATAATATTAATCTTAAAGCTGTAGGTCCATGCAATTCCTTCGTGATTTAATATTTGGTAGATAGGTGAGATGATTTTCTGTGTTTTATAGCCTTTAAGTAATTTCCTGCCCTTCTGTACATTCCGCTCTATTTTATCGCTCTATCTCATAACTTGAGATATCAGGGATGTAGATGTGACCTGTAGGACTACAGAACGTCGACGAAGGTCCATGTATTTTCTTTGGAACTAATTTTGCAGCATAGCTTTAAGTTTTTGTCTTCCCAATAAGGTTATTTGGTCTCTTTTAGGCTACACCGGTGGAACTAACCTTTGGCACTATGCCGCTGATTTCTGATGTTGGTAGCTTCTCTTAACAATAACATTTCATTTTCGTGTATACTTTTTCTATATTTTCCCCTGATGAGCCTTTAGGCAATGTATAAATCGTGTAAACCTATTTTTAGGTTTACTTGTGTTAATTGCAACCCCCCTTCATTATTTTCTCCAGTTGTTCAAATAATAAGAAGATTAGCTCAAATGCGACTGAAATTTACGCAGATTCTAAATCATCGTCTTAGGAATGGTTTATTAATGTTGTTTTCCAACATGATTGTAATTTGCCCCCCCTGAAAAAGTTGTTCAGTCTCATGATTGAATGGTGTCTTTTTTTAACCTGACAGCTGTTGTTGTTTTCATGTTGCTTGGTGACTTGAAGAGAGGCAAGTTTACTTGCATTTGTTCTTAACAATTGATGGACCAAATGAAGCTCATGCTTGATTTTGTTATCCCCTTTTACTATCTATTCTTACCAGACTGCCTTTGTCTTTCTAATACGAGACACTGACGTGATTCTTCTTGACGGAGGGGTATGCACCTACATTTAAAGAAAATGGCATTCTTTGGAATCCTGTAGTTGTTTTGAAATAACTGTGACATGCATTTTCTTTTAGCACACACCCGTATAAGCTGATATATCAGTGAACTGGCATGCATATGCACCTACAACTGACAAGTAAAGCAAATTATTGAGCTTGAACTCTATCAATAACTGCAATACTAGCACGAGAAAGAGCGTCAAAACGCACTCGCGCCAAAAAAGAGAAGAAAACATCCGTTTACTAGCCGGTTTGTAGCAGGAAAAGGGAATAGAAATGAATGAGTGAGGCACGCGTAACCGTGTGAACTGAATTTAGAGTTTGGAGACTGTGCTGGCTGTTTCTGTAAAATTAATCTTGACTGAACTTGGGTTCTTTCAGCATTGGGGTCTTATTGAGTTGAAGTTGCAGTTTCTGTTGAGTGGCATGGGTCATCGAGCTCCCGCGCGTGTGCGCTGCTGAAGCGTCCAGAGTCCAGACTCGAAAGTCGTTGATGTATCGAGTCGAAGTCCAAATGTAATCATATTCATACATGAATGGAAATTTATTCGGGGAGAATCTTGCAGTAACTACTGTATATACTACTTATTCTTATTCTGCTTCAATGGCTTCTGAAAACGTTCTGCCTCCCAGCCGGTTCTACTCAAGGAATAAAATGAGAGAAATATTGCAATAATCTAGCACGGCTACTAATATAGCTTGTAACAAAAATCGTCGTGTACAAAAAACGGCTGCAAAGGCCAATTTTCTAGCACTCCAGAAAAGTTATCAAATGATAAGTAAGATAGCTACAAACACGGTGTTGCTATACAGATCCTATCAGTCAGCTATTCGCTCCTAAGCAATCTTCAAGAAAATACTTTCAGTGATATCTAGGGTCACATCGAGCATTGCCAGCCAGGGTCTCCCTCTTTCTTGTACAGCATCTGCAATCGACAAGAATGCTCCTTTATCAGCTTATAAGTTGTGGGATGGTCCCGGGCCACCATTGAGAAGTTGTCATGGTACATATGCGTCCCTTCGACCATCAGCTGCCAAATGAGAGCACCGCCACCTGCCTGCAGCTTCCTCGCGGAATCGTAGATTTTGTCGTAGACAACTCTTAGGAGAACATCTCTGTCAGCTGTGCTGTTAGCAACATCACCCTGCAGGAAACCTACTTCTGAGAACAGGACGGGTTTTTTCAAGATGCGTTCGCTGTCATTGAGGTGTGAATCGACCCAACTGGATAGGTAACTGAGTTTTTCTTCCATGCTTGCCTCTGGTAGCCTGGAAACAAAAATATGGATCAATGGCATAGAAAGAATGATGCATTAATTCGTAGAAAGATTGGAAAAAATACTTACCAGCTATCAGGGTAAGCATGAACCGATGCAAAATCAATATGCTCGACTGCTGAGTTTTGTATGAAATCTGAGCAGAGTGAAGCTGCCCAGTCCCCAGGGTTAAACCTCAGCCTCTCAGCTAGTCCAGTGCCATAAAACCCTTCGATTCCAACTGCAACGAGATGGTTAGTGTCTAAACTCTTGATGTATGCTGCCATCTCTGTTATCCAAGCCTGCCATCGACAATCAGGTTGAGGTGCTGAGTGCTTTCACTTAAAAAAATTATGTGTCACCGAAAGTGAAAATGGATCTTTCGATACCACTTTACCTGAAGATGAGGACCGGAGGAGTTGGACACACACCTAGGCTCATTCATGAGCTCCCAAGCAAATATAGCAGGTTCATCACAGTATCTGATTCCACTGTAAGAGTTCCTTCTGGTTAATATTGCCTGTTGGTAATACGTTATATAGGAGTGGCAATGAAATCGCCAAATTTTGGCCAAAGAAGAAATTTGGAGAGCAACATGTTTCTAAATAGTGCTTCTGCAAACATAGCTGCATTTTTCTTTCTTATACCGTGTCGATTAGAGCCGCATATACGATATATCAAGTTAGCAACAGTAGCATGCTATTATCAGAATTAATGATCTACTGTGTAAGTGTGGAACTCCGCAAGATTGCAATGGACACAAAACTACTACTCCCTCTGTTGGACGATAATTGTCCTGAGCCTCATAAGAAACCTTTTAGAAACAACTGTTCATTCCACAAGGGTTAGGGACAGAAAGGCATGATACTTTCTCAAAATTCTTCCGTACACTTAGTGTTTACTTATTATGTGCACATGGCGGGTTGGGGACAGTTGAGAAAACAGAGGGCGTAGTAAATACCAGGTGCTACAGTACAAAACAGTTATTTGTTTCAGTATACTCGATTACCTGCACATAATCCTTGTAGTAGCCCTTAATGGTTGGGTGATAGAAAAAAGAATCAGTTTTGTTCGTCATGTTAGTTCCAGCTGCTTGTGCCCACTTAACATACTGTGCCTTCCCTCCAAAGTTATCAAGGTTGTTGACAAGGCAAAGGATCAATCTTATGTGATTTCTCCGGGCTTCATAGATCACGTAATCCAATTCCTGGAACAAAAACAATCCAGATCAATATTCACATGAAGACATCATTTACAGAGCTATTAGCTGAGATGCTGACATTTTAAAGGTGGTCCTATAAATGTACACCGGTTCTAAAAGATGCATTTTGGGGAGGCATGCCGCCAATAAGAACAAACCGAAGAAATTATCAGGCGAAGGAACAGAATCCAGAAATTTCATGGTACATGGAAGAAAGTAAGAAATACAGGAAAATGTACAGGCTAAGCTCTAGCAATCATTAAGTTTCACCACACGTCACACTCCAGAAAAATACAAAATATCAGTTACATTCCATTTTGTAAGCATGCTAGTGAGGGGCACCAAACTGTTTGTGCCATGATATACAAGCAACTTACACAGCGTAAACCAATCTGACAACAAAAACGGGACTGCAACTTACACAGCGACATATGCATATACCTCGTACAATTGAGCTACAAGCCGTGTGTTCACGCTGCGAATTATTTGCTTGACAATCGCCGAATGAACAATATGATCCTGACAGCGGCTATAAGTAATAAACGCAGAAGGATAGCGAGGAGGGGGGAGATCTGCAGGGACCTGGAAGACGGCCTCGCTGAAGCGGCCGGGGGAGATCTGGAGCGCGCCGGGGCCGCCGTCGACGAACGCCCAGGTGCGGCAGACAGTGAGGCCCATTCGGCGGCCCCGGCGCAGCATCTCGGCCACGAGCGCCTGGGAGCCGCAGGAGAGCAGCCAGTAGGAGTTCCATCCGTTGACGTAGAGCGGGGCGCCCGTGGCGGCGTCCACGAAGTGGGTGCCGTCGCGGCCCGCGAAGGACATTCGCGGCTGCAGCCATGGCACTGGCAGCTTAAGCGTGCCGGGAGCGGCGGGGCCGGGGAACCAGTTGAGGTAGAGGACGGCGAGGAGGAGCAGCAGGCCCAGAATGCTGTAGAGACGCCGCGTCGCCATTGGTCAGCGCCTCCGCCTCCGGCGGTGGGGATTGGTGGGAGCGTGCCAGACGCGGAAATTTTGTTCGATCTTTGGGTTTTTGCTGTCATTACTAGAGCACGTGTTTTTTTTTCTGTCATTACTACAGCACGTGTTTTGCTTTTTTTTTTAGCTTTTTATTAGCAGAGTTAAATGGTCCCAATTCTTTTTCCGCAATGTCATTTACAGTAGGTCCTAATTCTTTTAAAATGCACATTTAGATACCAATTCTTTGTTAAGTTGTTCAAGCGAGGTCCTAATTTCGTCTGACCAGCGCTGACCGGCATGTGTGGCACTTTCACCATTGACACGTCGACAATGAGCACGAGGAGACCAAACGGTCAGACGGGGATGTATGCAAATGCCCCCCCCTCTGGTTACTTTTCTTCAATATCTTGGTCCTGTTCCTCTCCACATCTTTGTTTCGCGATTCCAAAGGTGACCGGCGGCGGAGGCATATCTGTGACGAGAAGGGAGCTGGTGACTAGCGACGGGCGTGCGACGACAGGGTTGCGGTGGCGGCGGCCGCGAGGATGGCGCCAAAGCTGCGGCGACCCAACGATCCTCCTTTAAGCTATGGTAAGGACTAAGGAACCCTAACCCTTCCCCCTACTCTTCCTTGTTCATGCAACTAGACTGGAGAAATTCTTAGTTGTTGGGGCCGAATTCCAGTAAATTTTGACAAGTTGCATGTTAATTAGGGCTAAATGGAGGCGTTGGAGCCGGCGAAGATGCCTTCTTTGCGGGCCGCTTCATCACAGATGAGATTCTGGTGCCAGACATGGCCCGCGGGAGAGATGGAGAAGGCGAAGAAGATGTAGGGAGAGTGGGGAATGAGAGGGTACAGGATTATAAGGGCTCAGATGCAGAAATTTCCAACGGCTAGTCGCGGGAAAACTACCGCCAGATGCCCACTTTCGATGTGTGAATGGTCAAAGTGCCACGCAGGCCGGTCAGCGATGGTCAGACGAAATTAGGACCTCACTTGAACAACTTAACAAAGAATTGAGACCTAGATGTGCGTTTTGACAGAATTAGGACCTAAATGACACTACGAGAAAAGAATAGGGACCGCTAGTGCGTTTAACTCTTATTGGTAACCATATTTTATTGGCAAAAAAAATTGACTGGCCGTTTTGGCAAATTTTGTCAACACCATGAAAATCGTTGGATGCATCACGAGTTCACGACTGTATCCTCATTGAGTCATTGATCTAAAGCATGAGCGGACCTAGACCCAGAACGACCTGGTGTCCTCCAATAAATAGATCGTACATAAGTTTTCGTCAAATTTGATGTGTCACTCACTACAAATACATGTATTGTATAAAAGAAAATGAAGTTGGAACCCGGTGCCATTTGAACCCTTTTGATTGAATCTAGGTAGGCTCTTGTTCCAGTGGCGGAGCTTAGTTCAAGTGAGCAGGGGCCATCGCCCCCCAATATTTTGCAATGCTAGTGTATATGTAGCAGGATTTGAGTATCTTTGCTAATTAGAGTGCAAAATGGCTAGCTAATTCGTGCATAATCATGGCTGCCCCCCATGATTTGTCCTCAAGCTCCGCCGTTCTAAAGCCGGCGATTATGGATAGAGAGAAGGTGGTAGAAACGATCAGGGCATGGAAGTCGGGTGCGTGAGCTCCAGCTTCCACGACCTCATCAAGGACCGATGATTGGCTGCATCAACACGCAGGCGCAGCAGTCCATCGACGTCATCCCTCCTATTTGTTGTGATCCACGTCTTTCACTCCGTGGTCTTCATCGATGAGTTCTTGATCCCCACCAATTGCGCTAGTTCCTAGATGCAACAATCATACGACATGTGATGTGCTCTCTCGCCCACGCGATGTTAAATATACTACTGTACATCCATTAACATCAACATATTTGTATCATGTGTTTGTCAAGATTTACCATATTTCCTAATGAAAATTTACGCGTAAGTATCATCTACATGTACTTGTGAAGACAAAAACTATTTTTTAGAAAACTCTATAGTGTGGTTTTTCAATTAAAAAATAAAAACGGATTCATATGAACTGAGCTCATCTTCCGCTTGAGTTTGTTTAGCCTTACAAGCATCACTTGCGTCGGCCATGTGTAAGAAGGCAAAAGAGTGCAAGTCTCACCAACCAACCGGAATATTGCACTACCATGCATGCTTAGAGCTTAGATCAGATTATTAAGAGTTCGTAGTATTATTTTTATGTTTGCATTCTAAATAAACAATTGCAATCATGGTTAGCTAATTGCTAATACAAGTTGCAAGTTTTTTTCTATGAACTACTTTGGAGTTTGGACATAACTTTAAGAAAAAAAACTAGTTGGTTCACACCTCATAAAAATGTTACTACTTTTTTATATGACAACTATGACACACCTAATTTTTTTAGCATGTATTTTCTCTATATTGCAGTTAACTAACTATTAACATCTAGAAAAATGCTCAACAAACATTTTCATCTCATAAATAAAATAGTTATTTTATGTATGTGTCTCGTTAAACTTGAATATTGCTCCTGTTAGGAATATGTTTCCTAACTCCGGTCTCCTATAGATGATGTGTGAGTTTGTCCTGTGCATGGTAGTGGTACTGAACGTGTATGGATACACTGTTATTCGAAATCGCTTTATTTTGAGCGATCAAGAGCTCGCTCGATTTCCATATCGTCAACGTGCGAGAGGATCACCCTCTTCCTTGATTTCACTTCCCCGCTCAAGCTGATATCAGCGAATTTGATTCTATCGATAGGGAGTGAAGGAGAAGGATGGCTTAACTGTTGGGGGAGGGGGGGGGGGGGGGGGGGGGGGTGCGTCGGGCCGAGAGAAGAAGGGGGGAGGTGGATTAGAGGGATGGTCAGGGGCGGCGATAAACCCGTGAAGGTCACGATTTGAGAGGGCGGACGGCCACAAGCGACGATAGCAGACGGTTCGTCCAACGGCGGTTGCGACCAATTTGTCGTTTTTCTTGTCAAAAATCGAGTAAGCCCGCAATCAAAAGATAGCCCCGCCCACTATTATTGGTGTTTGTGAACAAAGAGGCTCAATGGAACTTTATCATCTAAAAATTAATTATGTTGATCTTTTTAATACTTATTGTTTTGGAATTGTGTTGGTCTTAAAAACGCAAATATACCAGACTGCCGGTGCTACCTGCCTTCCTCTTCTTCCTTCCGCCGTCCGCCTCCCTCCTCCACCCGCCATGGCCCACCACCGCCTCCTCCCTCCACTCCTCCTCCTCTTCCTCCTTCTCGTCCTCCCCGCCCGATCCTCCGCAGCTGCAGACGAGTCCCATGTCTCCGCCGTGATCGGCTCTAGCGGCCTGGCCTTCGCCAAGGACGTGCTGATCGGGGCGGCGGCGCGGTCGCTCACCCCGCTCCGCCTACCTGGGGCGGAGAAGTCCATGCGCGTGCCCTTCCTCGGAGTCATCCGCGCCGCCGTCTCCGACATCACGCTCTTCCACCTCGACGTCGGGGACGACTCCGCTCTCCGCCCCACCAACTCGGGCCTTGTCGTCGTCGCCTCTGGGGTCAGCGCCAACATCAGCATGGCCTGGACCTACTCCTACGACTCCGCATGGTACTACCCCTTCCAAATCACCGACAGCGGCACTGCCTCCATCCTGGTAATCCACCGATTTCCTTTCCTCTGGTTGTTGCCGGCTAGAGCATAGATTTAAATTCCTTTTTCCTTGAACTGCTTGAAGAACATCGTGGAGTAAATGTTTCTTTTGAGAATAATAAAAACTTGGTCATGACCATTTGAAGAATAGATCATCCTGTGTGGCAGAACACTACGGATCAACGTCCATTTACCCACAGTTTTCTGATTGTTTGAGAAATTAGTCTAATAACTACTATCAGCACTGTGGTCTTTAAATCTGAAATTAACCTTCATAGGAATGGTGGATAATGTTTCATACTCTTCAATATATGCTCTATATATGACTTGTGATGATGTTCCATGTTTGCATCATGTAAATTTCCAAGGCAAACTGATATTAGGTTACTTTCTACCCTTATCTTCTAGTTGTTGTTTATCTGTTCTGTTACTGAGAAAAGCAGCTCATGTGTGTAAGGTTCAAGGAATGGAAGTTGGGATAACCATGGAGATGAAGAATTACAATGGAAGTTTGTCTCTGAATGTCTCACAATGTGGGTGTTATGTGAAGGACTTGGTGATATCTCTGGATGGTGGAGCGTCTTGGTTTTATCAAGGGTATGCTCTCCTTGTGTATCTCTTTAAGAAACAGATGCTAAAAAAACACGCAAGTTGAAATTTTTTGTGAGCATTTGAGAATTCAGAGTTCAGGAAGCGATCTCTCGTTGTGCAAAACGTGCATAATTCCGGGAGATTGGGTCATTGGGGTAAAAACATATGAGATGTGTCAAGTGAGACCTAGTTTAATTCAACTATTTTGCATCTTCTGATACTAGAAAACAAATGAAATTTCATATATGGCTTCGATCAGGCTCCTTTACATATATTAACATATCGGATCATTCTATCTGATGTCTCTTTTTTTTCATCTTTTCTTTTTTGTATAATCAAGCACGTCAAGAGGCAAAATTCCCCTATTTTACTTACTTTTCCTTCTTGGACTTCTTTGTGAAGGCTTATAAATGCTTTCGAGGACGATATTAGAGCTGCGGTTGAGAAGGTAATTCCGGAAAATATCATTGGCAGCACATCAAAATTGGACTCGTTGCTTCAAGGTCTTCCTAGGAGTGTCAGTCTGGACAATGTCACTGCTCTGAACATGACTTTTGTGAATGATCCACAATACAGAAATTCCTCCATTGAGTTTGATATCAATGGGTTGTTCACTTCTGCAGTTGCAAAGACTAGCAATTTGCAGAAGCATCCCCAGCTTTTGTTATCTTGTGGTGGAGCATCAAATATGCTTTTGCTTTCACTTGATGAAGCTGTATTCAATTCGGCATTAGATGTTTACTACAAGGTAATCAAACATTTTTTTTAATAATATGTCATGAAGGTCTGATCTTTTGGGTTTAACATTATCCTCTTCTCCCCCTTCAGGCAGATTCCATGCATCTGGTTGTCGACAAAATTCCTGATCAGTCTCTACTGAATACGGCTGGCTGGAAATTTATTATTCCTCGCTTATATCGGAGCTATCCAAATGATGACATGGTCCTAAACATTTCGATGGCTTCATCCCCAGTAATGAGGATTACATCTGAAAACATTGGTGCTACCATTAATGCAGACATGATAATTGATGTTTTACATGGCACGGAGACGGTTCCAGTTGCATGTATCTCTGTGGTGAGAAACCTCAGATCCTAAACTTCATTTGTGAATTGATTTTGCTACTCCATTCCTCCAAGAGAGGAAACAAGAAATTCAAATCATGTATTCAGATTTGCATATAGGATTCTAACAACTGGATTAATTTGTTTCCTTGCAGGTAGTAAGCGCCTCGGGTGCTGTGGAGGCATCAGGCAATAAGGTATATGGTAGGGTTGAATTAGATGATTTCTCCCTGTCCTTGAAGTGGAGTAAGATCGGAAACTTCCATATGTCTTTGATTCAGGTATACCACCGTCTTTATGAACATTTAAGATTGTCCAGCTTTTATCAGTGTTATTATCGTGAGCTGAATTACTGCTAGTTGACTTATGGCTGGCTATTGCTCATAATTTTATTTCGTATAATAACAGGCTGGTAGCCATGTGCGGAACTAATAAAGATTTTGTTCTCCATAAATGATTGTTTAACCAAATCATCACCAATGTTTCACTTGCAGGGAGTGATACGGGTTTTCCTGAACACTGCATGCATGCCGTACCTGAACTCACGCCTGGGGCATGGATTCATCTTGCCCGTGGTTCATGGCTTCACTCTAAAAGACGTCTACGTAGTTACCTCTCCTGAGCAGTTGACGCTCTGTTCTGATATTACCTTCGCAAACGCTAGTAACTCGGCAAGTTTACCTGTTTTGTGATACCCTATGTCGGGGTTGTACAGAGCATGTAAATTTCTCTTCTTGGCCGCAAACTAGGCTCTGGGGGTGTTTGTACATATGTGTACGTTGTCGAAATTGTTCATATTCATTTGTACATATTGATTTCCAATTTTCCGTTGTGTCTAATATGATTCATTCTTGGTCTATGGATCTCTCGGAAATGAAGTGGTGTTCATGTCTGGTAAATGCATCAGTGTTTGAAAAGGCCTTTGTATTTTTTTTAATTCAATTTGTTTAAGAATTACTCTAATAGTCTAATATACAAGTGTGAAGAATCTGTAAGCAGTAAGCATAATGCTACTGTATGTGGGAGTTTTTAAAACTCATCCACTACTACCACCAACTGGTAGAGTATTAGCTTTGCTTGGTTGTTTGAATCTTGCATTATGTTAATCGAAATTGTTAAAATGCGCCTATATTTGGAGTTGAGTGGGAATATCATTTTGATTGTTTTGCTTATTCTCGGTTGTCTGATAATTTCTTTGTTCTCAAATAATGCCGAGAACCATTGATCATGTTTACGTCTGTGCAAGAGTTCGTATATATTTTTACACTGGCTGCAAAGTATACATGGTGAACTTTTTTTACACTTGTGTAAACAAATTTTGTTTTAGACGTGCATAAACAAGTTTGTAAAGTCCATTGAGAAATATAATTTTCTTGGTCGATTGAGACAATGCTACATTTCCTTGCACGCAAAGAGCATGAACATTATTTAGGTCATTGTGAAGATGTTTATAAGATTGATACTCCCTCCATATCAAAATATAAGATGTTGTAACTATTCTCATACGGACAACATACGGATGCATATAGACATATTTAGTGTGTAGATTCACTCATTTTACTCTGTATATAGTTTGTATGGGAATAGCTAAAACATCTTATATTATGATACGGAGGGAGTAGTTCTTACTCAACTAGTAGGACCTGGATCAGTTTAGGAAATCTATTTTTGCAAATAAACGGGTATAAGGCTCAATTTTGGTGCCGACTTCCCCCGGAATTTGTGCTCCTCCCAGTTGGAAGTTTTTTAAAAAATGAGGGCCGGGAGAGGGTAACTTCTGGGGAAGCTAGCAAATGAACCAGGCCGAAGACATATGAAGCAGAAAACCGTCTAACAAAATATGCAATATTCAATTGGCCGCAGCAGTTGAGGGGTTAAATTTAATCGACGTGAAATATTTGTGTTTTTTGTTTTGCTAATTAAAGGTCATCAAGGTTTATCAATGTACCGGATGTAGCATGCAAATTAATTTAAACCGTCGATATTATGAAATCAACGGTCTGTAAACGGATTTGTTGATAGTTTGCATGAAGAGATAGACTATTATAGTTAAGTTAGTGGGGATTTTGTTTAATAAGAAGTATAGATAGATTCATAGGGCTGCCCTAGTTTTCAAGCCATTGTTCGGCTCGACGGGATCTAGTGAATTAGGCTCCAATTATTTTCATAGTGACATCTCATACTTTGCAAACGAGAGCCTTAAATTAAGAAAGGACTATTGGGTGGGTGGCTCGAGAATGGTTGAATATTTGGGTTTTCAAGTCTCGGGTTCCGTTATACCATGTACTATTGGTCATTAGAAGATGATATTTTGTTCCAATAACGAAACGTCTATATTACATAGTTAATTTGGAATTCCGCAACTCCAATCTCAGTGCTAAGTGATCTGAACCTGCCCAAAGCGAGCACCCCTTAGAGGCAAATGGAATTGGTGAGCCGTATGATGGGAAACTATGTCGAGCGGTTGAAAGAGGACTCAACTTTTACAAATGTTGGTTAGTACTCCCTCTGTTCGTGTATTCAAACCCATAGAGCAAAATTTCCGAGACCAATGAGGTTTAGTTACTGCCTCCATGATTACTACAAACATAGTTAGGAGAGAAAATCACATGCATTGGAAGAGAGAGAAAAGTAGGGCACATTGATAACAAATAACAACATACATCGGAGTAGAGAGAAATGTTCCCATAGGGATTAAAAACAATTAACGAGAGGGGCATGATATCTTCAAATAATTTGAAAAAAGAGGAAGGTAATAGGAAACTCGAACAGAGGGAGTACCCCTCATGTTCACTTTCTATTCGTGCTAGTTTATTATTGCATTTTTATATAATTCTAAGTATTTTAAATTGCAAATTTCAAAGTGTCTTCTAGCTTACGGGCACATGTGGGCACGGCCGACAACCCACAAGTGCCTTTTATTGTGGGAATAGAGGGAAGGGAAAAAAAGAACATCGTCGCCATACGTCACACGAGAGGAGGGGGAAGGGAGCACCGCCACCGTGACATTCCAGATCCTCTCCACCCTCGTAGCCACCACCGACCGAACGTCAGCGACCGGCAGCGCTCTCCCCGCTGCGCTCCACCGCCCTCCTCAAATCTCAGCTTTCGCTGGACCGTCGCCGACCTTCCCTCAAAGGTACACCATCACCACATCTTCTTAACAAACCCCAAAGTTTCGTGCTCGTCGGCGACTTGTTGTATCGTTGTTGACGCCTTTCCTACCACGGCTCTCGTTGGCTCCGACTTGGGTGGTGTGTGTTGTCGGTGGATGTGGTCGACTAAGCTTTATGGTCTGTTGCACCCATGCCCCTGTCACTTTCTCAAACAAATCGAATCTCAGAGAGGAGATGGGGTCGGCAGCTCAAGGGAGAAATGAGGAAGAGGAGAGAAAAGGGACATTAGGGTGCCATGTGTATTGTGTCATTGTGGGCGTCGCGTGATCACCGTGCCAACGGTCAACCGAAATGGAGCCCTTTGGTACTTCCGGTATATTCACATTGGAAGTCAAGAAGAAAAGGGTGGAGATTCCAAGTGGACCTTCCATTGCAAACTGACTGCCTCTCTCCTTCCAGAACCTTCTAGAAGCGCCGCGCTCACCTCCAGCCTCCTTCATGGGTTACGGGCGGAAGCGGCGGCGGGGGCACGGCGACCTGAGCCAGGTGGCGGAGATCGTGATGGTGCTGGCGGCGGCTGGGCAGGCGCGGGCCGGGAGGAAGCCCACCGCGGCGGAGCGGGCGCTCGCGGCTGAGGCGCGGGGACGGCTCGCAGCGGCGGCGGCCGTGAACGCGGCGCGGCCCAGGGAGCTGTACCCGCGGGAGGCCGTGCGCTTGCTCGTGGAGGACCTCGGGCTCGCCCGCCCCAGGGACCCCGCACGCCCCCGCAGGCCCTCCATCTCCCACAGGATCCTCCTCACCAGCCGTAAGGTTTGGTTTCACCACGCCGCCTCCTCCTAGATTCACCATAGGGCTTGCTGATTGATTGAAATTTCAGGCATATCGCACATTCTCTTTCCTTTTTGTTGAATAGATGGAACAATCCAGGGAATCTCCGGTGCATCCAACCACAAATGTGCCTCGAACAACAACAAACTTAAGTGCAACCAGTGTATTCCAGCATGTTGCTTCAAAGTTCGCTGCCGGACTACACAGGAACCTATCAGCGGCTGCGTCGACACCTGCACCAGTAGCTATGGCTTCAGTTAACTTGAAGCAGTCCCGGACAAATGAAACGCCAGCAGGATTATCTTCGGCGAAATCAACTAGTGTTGCTTCAATTGTTTCTCTACCGCCAGCTGGTTCTGCAAATATTGAAGTGGAAAAGGGTGTCAATTTCACACAAAGTGGAGGTACTGTGACATGTTACTTCCATGCTTTCCATATACTATCCACTTCAGTTTTTATTCATAATCCTTTGACTAAATGTGTGTCCTCTTGTTACACTGGTGCTTATTGTTTAGCTCTTAAATGTTCTTCGTTTTATTTCTGAGAGAGTTGGTATTTATTGTTTGCCTCTCAACTTTTCCTAGGTCCTAAATCTCACTTAAGTTCCTAGCAGTATTTTACATTCCACGCAGAAAGATAAATATGTTCCTTAGGAAGTTCATCCTTAATTTACTTCCAGGATTAATTACTTCCACGTGTATGCATTTTCCTTTAGTGTGAGTTAATCTAAGTTTTAGCTTTACTAGCATCTCAAGCATACATTTTCTATTTGTAATGTATAGGTAGAATATTTATTATTATTTTTACATGAGACACTAGTGCATGTAGTAACATATTATTAGAATTATGTCACGTTCGAACGAAATGTATCCATTGGAATGCCTACTGCCATGAGTGCAAGATATTTTCCATGTTTCTTAACCTAAAGATGTATACTCTGACAACAACATTACTGCTAGGTTGGGGAAACTGTTTTTCCGCAAAGTGTTCATACTGTAATACAATGCCCCTCGAGTCTTTATTACAATACCAATGTTCTCTTATTTAGAACATAAAGTTCGCAACATTTCCGCCCTATCTTCATGCTCTAAATAGAAAGGAGGTGAACGGGCAGGGTAGATAAATTTCTGTATTTGAAAAACGTTCACACTATGCAATTATGATATATTTTCTTTTGTGTGACATGTATTCCTTTGATTCTGCCTGCTCAAAAAGTAATTTGTCTATATCACCTTTGCTGCAGAAACTATTGGGCAGGGAAATACATCAGCTCATGTTACTCCTACTAGGTCCAGTCAAAGTATGGTTCGGAGTTCTAGTGGAGAGAAATCTGAGGAAAAGAATGCAACTTCGATTCAACCTGTCAAAGGGAACACCGTTATAGGACATCAATTTCCACCAGGAGAAGCATCTATTCAACAAAACCCCTGCTTCTCCAATCACGGGGCAATAGCAAAAACTGTTCAACAAGTTCTGCACCAACCCGCCAATCACCCTAGCTGGACACTACCATCAACCGAGTATATGAATGCTTGTCTGGACTGTCAAATATGTAGAACATTTACCATGGATGTGGAGAGTTTGCTTGTTTGTGATGCTTGCGAGAGGGGTGTACACTTAGAGTGCCTTCAGCATTATGGGGATGAAGGTCTGCCTAGTGGGGAGTGGTATTGTCCAACGTGCGTAGCGCATATTAAGGGCAAACCTCTGCCTCCGAAATATGGCAAGGTTACGATAGCAGTTGTTGCACCAAAGGCTAGTCAAACTAATGTGCAGAGAGCTTCAGAAAACCCATGCACAAATGATATAACACAGTGACGGCAGCAAGTGGTCGAAACTCTAGTGAAGCTGGTATGTCTCTACGTAACAGTGACGGGTTGGCCTTAGACACTAGTTCAAAAGCACAATTGGCCTTTGCTTCTGAAGATCAAAAGGGAAACACTGTACATACTGAAACTTTGTCGAAACAAAAGGAAGGACATGGCCCACCTTCAAGAGGCTTAGTCACAGAGACCGTGGAATCTTCCTGTGAATTTGGAAGTAGTGGAGCATCGACAAATAGTGGTGCTGACGATCTGTCGGAGCAGTCTCATATGCAAAGCGAGACCAGCTAGTCACTTCCATGTGATGTGAGTTCAGTAAATGATTCCACACAGCAGACCACTGCATTTTCTGAGATGCAAATTCGAACCATTCATTCACCGATCCAACTGAAGACTGTGAGATGGAAGAAAACTGTGACAACATCTAAACAAAAACGTACAAAAACGAGCAGCGGTGGAACGCCAGCAGTTGAAACACATCAAGCAGATGTCGCTGCTGACATGGGGATAGGGTATCCTCAGCATGATGAAACAGCGGAAGCTAATGCCATGTCCGAACATATAGCAATGCTTATGTGGTGACATCAGCTGGTCAGTTCAGATAGTAGGCTACATCCAGTTTTCTTTGTCAGGTTTGTTTCTTATCCTTTGATACAGTCTTGTATTAGTATGTGAATGATTAGTTAAAACTTGAAATCAGAAATGTATTTATTTGCATAACCTAGCTGCCTGACCAGAACATCGGCATACTGATAATGTAGGCCATACTGTGTGTCCGTCCTGTAACTTTGTGCAACACTGTAAATAAGTGGTGTTCCCGTACCTTTGCTTGGATTTGTTAATTGGAACTTCCACGCAAATTAAAAAGTCAATGACACATTACGGAACAGGCGAGTGGGGGCTGAGCGCATCAAAGGGACGAATTATTAAGCCATGCCAAAATTATAAACGGCTGGATGTTTCGTTTGCAGGGAGTGATACGGGTTTTCCTGAGCACCGTATGCATGCCGTGTCTGAAGTCTGAACTCACGGCTGGGGCACGGATTCATCTTGCCCGTGGTTCACGGCTTCAATCTGAAAGACGCCTGCGTAGTTACATCTGCTGTGCAGCTGACGCTCTATTCCAATATTATCTTGGCCAATGCGAGTAGCTTGGCCAGATCGCCGTTTTTGTAACAACTGTCCGCGGGTTTTGTACAGAGCATGTACCTTCCTCTTCTGGGCCACAAGCTAGACCCTGGGGGTGTTTGCACACACGTGTACATTTATTTTTACCATAGTCTCTTTATTGAAATCGAAACTGTTCACATTCTACTTGTACATATTTATTTTCAGTTTTTCTTATTGCTCACAAAAAATTGTACTTTAGTATCATTTATTTACAAAATAATGTTCATGTAGTTTTAGGAAAAATCATCCACGCACATCAAAATAAATATTTATGTATTTTCAAAATAATGATCATGTCGTTTCAAAAAATATGTTCACGATTCCTAAAATGTCCACCCGTATCAAAATAAGGTTATATACTACTTTTAAACTTATGTTCGCGTAGTTTCAAATAATATTCGTGAAGTTTCAAAATAATGTTCATATAGTTTTAAAGATGTTCACATTTGTTTGATATAGGTGAACATTAAAAAATGCATAAACATTTTTTTTGTATTTGACACATGTGATTAATTTTCATTTGCAAAGCAATTTTTCCACCAATGTATTTTTCGTAATAACGAAGAAAGAAGAGAGTAAATAAAATAGAAGTGAAACATAAACAAAGAGCATGAAATAGTCAAATCATGCGACCAACAAGAAACGAAAATGATTCGGGCGAATTCTTAACCAGGGGTCTTCATGGACAAGCGCAATTGTGTTCCAAGACCTCTAGAACGGATGGGTTCAGTCGTGTGTGTCCGCAGTCAGCCCGTGCGGCTTTGAGGAGTTGCGCTGGCAGGGGTGGGGATTGTCAATTATAGCCGGAAGGCTAGAAAAGCCATAATATACTGTAGTTTTTTTTATTATATATTTCAAGATAACTCATTAGAATGATTGATAAGATGGTGGATGCTGCTAAATCAAGGTCGACATAGGATTAGCGCATCGCGAGGTCGGGCCGACAGCCCTCACCTTTCCTTTCTTGGAATATGCATCTTTCCCTAAATAGCTGTGCGCGTGATCTATTAGCGGGCTCGTGCACCCACGCGCGGAGCGCGAGCTAGCCATGCCAACCCAGATCGGCTTGCCTGCTAGCCATGTCCGGCCACCACATGAAACTTTCTCACTCTTGTTTTCTTTTTACTTGAACTTTCTCCCTCTTCTAGAACAAAGAAGTTGAAAAACCTAATAAAATACATCCAATCATCAAAGAAAGTTCCATCCGAAAAAATTATATTTGGAAAAAATGTATCCATCACTGATGAACTAAAAAATTACATCTCAAAATAAAAGTTCCATCCAAAAAATTTACAGTTTGGAGGGGAAAAAACCTGGTTATATCCATCACTGATGAATTAGAAATTACATCTCAAAGTTCCATCTAAATAATTTACATTTGAAAAAAAAACCTAGTTGTATCCATCACTGATGAACTAAAAATTACGTATCAAAATAAAAGTTCCATCCAAAAAATTTACGTTTGAGGAAATAAAACCTGGTTGTATCCAACACTGATGAACTAAAAACTACATCTCAAAATAAAAGTTTCATCCAAATAATTAACATTTGGGAAAAAAAACTGGTTATATCCATCAGCGATGAATTAGAAACTACATCTCAAAATAAAAGTTCCATCCAAAAAAAATTACATTTGGGAAAAATAAACATTCCATCCAAATAAAAGTTGCATCCTTGCCGAAACGAAAAATTATGGGAATTTGCATCCTACATTATTGCCGATCATGTATTATCCCAAGTGCATAGAAAATCATCAGTAAAAAACCGAAAAAGAAATATGTTTCAGAAGTTGCATCCTCTGCCCGAAAAGAAAAGGATAGGAAAATCCATTACTGATGATGTGCAGAAATTCAAGAAGTTGCATCCTGCATCACTAATGATTATATACCAGCATGTATCCTATCTCCACTGCAAAAAAGATGCAAAAAAAAATACACACATGAGTGCATTTATGTTTTCGCCTGATTGTCTTTGTGGAAAGGGTCTAAATTCTTGCTCCTGACTTTACATAACTTTGGCTTCTCCCCATTACTTCAGTTGGCCTGATCTTCCCATATGCTACTTTGCTTCATTTTTTGTGTTGTAGTTCCTGATGATGTTGGATAGAAACAATGATAAGAACACATAAAGTAATGGCTACTGTAATTTTCAGCATATAAAAAATAAATGTTTAAACAAAAAAATGTTTGCATAATGAGTTACATATCCATTTGTTAGAAATGTTCAGGACTTTGCTGGATGAAAAAACTCATACTACATGCTAATAGACAAAGAAAACAATATAAAAAAGTAGCAACTAATTAGCAGGGCTGCTACATGTTGAAAAAATTACTCCTGGTGGAAAAATACATCTAACAGAAAGTAGGGAGCAGAACCCCTTGCAAACTTCCACTTGATTGCAAAGATTACATCATGCAAAAAGAAACTACATCTAAAAAACAAAAAATAGGATCACAACCCCTCACAAAAAACTTACACTTAATTGCAAAAATTATTGTCATTCAAGTTGCAAAAAAATAAAATATGGTCACTGTTATGCATGAAAAGACTATGGAAGTTCCTCCTGTTAGATTACATCTGACTAGAGGGAACAAAACCGGTGAAAAACAAATATAAAACTTCCATCTTCCATCTTTGAATTTACATTACTCTAATCAAAGACGTCGTGCATAGGTAGGTTACTACTGGCAGATAAAATACATCTAAAACATCACCGTAGAGAAAACTTCATCTAGTTTCAGTTTCAATTGCCATAGACGCCAAATAGCATAACTATGGAAGTTCCTCCTCGTAAATTACATCTCATTGTAGGAGCAAAAAACCTTTGGGACAAATAACACTTTAAAAAACTTTCATCTTTAATTTTAATTACTCTAATCAAGGAAATCATGCATAGGTAGGTTACTTCTGGCAAAAAAAATACATCTAACGCATCCCCTGAGCAAAAAAAAAAAATCCCATATGGTTTCAATTTCAATTTCCATGGTTCTAAATATGCATAGAAAAATCTTAGGAAAATTATACCTGGTAAATTACATCTAGACTAGTTGGAGCCAAACCATTGGGGCGAAAAACACTTGTAACTTCCATCGTCTATTTAAATTACTCCAATTAAAACATTCCATGCATAGCTAGGTAGGTTACTCCTGGAACACAAAATTACATCTAGCACATCCCATAGCAAATAAACTGCCATCTAATTCCAGTTTCAAATTGCCATGGTCGCCATTATGCATGGATTTTTTTAGGAAATTCCTCCTGGTAAATTACATCTAACTAGTGGGAGGCAAAAATCTTTGGGGTCCTCGTTTAATTTCCACCTTGTTTAATTGTAATACATGCAGAAGATGAGAACTAACCGATCCCAGGATATACGAAGACGTTCATTTCTGAACACCAACACCGCCGTCCACCACCGTAGGAAAATCAGCACTGGCCAGAGAAAACCATCCTGAAAAGTCGCATGAGAAAATCCCCGTCCTGACCTGCACGCAAAAATCACATCCTGGGGGACACGCAGACGGAACAGAATCAGAAATCCAGCACCAAAACACAAGATAAAAAACTCTATCGAGCAAGAACACATCAGAGAACACACGCACACACACCCCGGGATGCAACTTTACGGACCAATAAAAATCTCACGAAACCGGAGATGTGCTTGAAATGCGAGCGACTAGGAAGTATCTTTATAAATAACATCCAGTAATACTTTTGTGTGCACATGAACCCTCATGACATCTACTTGTGTTTTTTTACATCTACCTGTAACTTACATCTAATCAATGTGGTCCACGTTTTTTAGTTCATGTTGTATCTAGCATTTGACATCCATATGTGGACACGGCCACACGGGTACATAGTTCCATCTAAAAAACATTTTGACATATATGTGAGGGATCCATCTTAAATAACATCCACCGTGTTGTAGACACAACAAGTAGGACACTGACCTCGTTCGTGATCAGCTTCACCGACGCATTGTCCACCCATCAGCAGCTCCAAAAAAGCTGGCGTGCCAGTCAGTTAAAATCAGAGAGTGTTTACATCTGGAAAACGATTGCTTTGATTTGAAAATCAGCAGCAAAAACACGAAGTCAAATTAGTGTTCTAAATCGGCGTCTACATGAGGTTGAACAAGGAAGTGAGGGCATGGGCGCGGTCGTAACCTGCAGACTAACAACAGTGCGGAAATCCCAAACTGTATAAGCAAGCAATCCGATGGAAAAATTTAGAAGTCCGCAGCTAGCAGATCGAGTACCTTGCGATGGATGTAACCGGAGACGTGGGGAATGTAGCCGGAGATGGGGCGATGGAGCGATGTGGGGATGTAGTCTCCGCCACGAGGATGCCGCCACCGCCGCGAGGATGCCGCCACCGCCGCGGGGATGAGGCCGACGCCACGAGGATGCAGCCGCCGCCGTGAGGATGCCACCGCCGCCGCGAGGATACATCCGCCGCTGTGAGGATGTAGCAGACGCCGCCGAGTACCACCGTGAAATCCCTCAGTACGCCGCCGCGGATTGAGAAAGAGAAGAAATGAGGATCGATTTTCCCCGAACGAGGAAGAGAAACTCCCGACACCCCCACTGCTATGCGTACCCCGGGCCCTTAGGACGTGAAGTACCGCTCGGTGCGGGCCGTTCGATCTCGATCGCGCGGCCAGAAGACACGACCTCGTTGTAAGATAGAATGAGGTCAGAAGAGAAATAGAAATTGCGTAAGATGGTCCTGATATGACTGATGGGGTGGGGGTGCGCGACGGATCATGTCGAGTTCGCCAACGCATTGCATTACCAGGGTTGGTTTTTTGTTGGATGAGTTGAAGACGATGCTTCACAGGCCACTATGCATGTCCGATTTCGTTTGCTGAGATTTATCCATCTCAAAACCGTATATGTGACAAATGTAAGTCTGGTGTTCGGTGATTTGCAGCGGTGTTCTTGGCATGTGGGGGGAGCTTCATTGCGTGTATTTATTTTCTTTGATGCTCTTGGAGTACCAAGGCTCTAGGTAAATGGTGAAAGCCTTAGGTCTTACTATTTTTTGTTTGTACCTGGCAATAGCGGATTTTTTGCCGCTTCCTTGTTTGAAACATTGTTTGGTGATCCGAGGATGAAAACCCATGATTTGATTGGATTGGGCAACGATGACGTTTGTTTACTGTTTCCTTCCTTTTTTTTCGAGATTGGGGGGGGGGGGGGGGGGGGGGGGGGATCCCCACCGTTTGTTCCATTCACTTGAAAGCAGCCTGGCGGTACATGTTCTTACAACCAATGGGGAAATTACAGGGGGATACAAGAGAAGAGAAGACGATGAAAATACAAGAAAAAAAATGACTAGAAACAAAGGGAAAACACTAAGAGAGGGGGAGGTTAGCAAACAGAGCCAACCGAAACCCTCGTGAGGCCAACACCTAGCCAGCCGCCAGAGGAGGATCTCCGGTGAGAACCTCAGCACCGAAAGCAAGTAGCCCGATGGAGTAGGTAGTAGAATACATGGACACCAAAACAAGAGCACACCAAAGGACGTCATTGGCACGGTCGAAGGGCGTCGGATAGCCGAGTCCGCGCGACGACACCAGTGTCAAAGTGCGTCGGATAGTCGAGACAGGGCGTCAAATAGCCGAAGGGCAGTGCGTCGCCGAGACTAATCACAGTCGAAGGCGTTGGATAGCCGAGACTGGGGCGACGACACCGGTGTGCCGCCCCCGTGGTCGAAGGGCAACGCATGCTTGGGCCCACCATGACCGCTGCCCAGTCCAGCTAGATACAAGCCAAAGGACCAGCGGGACGCGAGAGGCAAGGCCGCCCGATGCTGGTCAGGCTCCAAAGCGATGCCTCAAAGGAGGAAGAACGACGCGAAGGCGACGTCATCGCTAGATCCGGGAATAGGATCGGGGATTTCTCCGGGAGCACCGATGGGAGAAAACCACGCAAAGAGGACACCTCCAGGGAGGAGCACGACACCCGCAGACGCCGTTGTCCATAGGATTTCGCCCGGCGGTGCCTCTCCAGATGCATCGGGACGGGTCGGCGTCGCACCCTCGCTGCGCAACGGGAGCGGAGCAGAGGCCCCATCGACAGGAGGCCGCCACGGCAACCCGCCGCACCACCACAGCGACACCACGCGACCCAACCATTGAGCGAGCCAGCCCAGACCGGTGCGGAGGCCAGGGGACACACTCCAGGGCCGGGATCGATGGTCAGTCTGACGGAATGCGGGGTACGGGGTAGACAAGGACCCCGACCACGCGTGGGAGGTCCGGATCCGAGGCAGCAGCGAAATCTGGCCGAGAACCGCCGCGCGCCGCCGCGGATGCACAGGGCAGACCGGGCCGACAGAGCAGGGAAGAGGAAGGAGGGCGAGGGGGGAACGCACGGGCACTGCCCCGCCGCCGCCGCGGTCATCCTAGGAGGCCACCGGTAGCGGCGGCGAGGGGCTTCAGCTGTGGAGGTGGGACTGGAGGGGTGGCAGCGGGGGGTCGCCTCGGAGTCGCCCTTTCGAGCGACCCGGAGGCGCTAGGGTTTCCTAACTCCTCCTGTCTGTCCCAACCTCAATGAATCACTGTGTCCTTCCTATAGGCGTATTTATTGGAAAACTTCTTATGCAATACGGGCGTGGTCGTGGTTTGGGTACTGCTACTCGCAAGTCGATGATCACTATGGCGGGTTCTTTTTTCCCTTTTGATTTTGTGCATTTTTTTGTCCATATATGGTTTTGAAATTTTGTTGGTGCAGATGCCATGTGTAATTGATATCTTCTGGATGTAGTGTACTTACTAGCTAAATGTCCGTGCGTTGCCACGGGTCTTTTAAAACAATCATGTTTGTTCATGTCGCATATGTCAACATAAAATGCGTCGAAATATTAAGTGGAGCTCCCTATGAAAGGTGTCGATCTAGTATCTGTCCCCTGTGTCGCCTCCTCCTCGACATACCACATTTATTGTAGTGTCCCAATATAATGTATCCTCGATTCAACCACGTCGGATAGCCATCCCTTGAAGTTTAGTATGACGCGTTGGCCGATGGCGGCATTGTCTGCAGACATCAGACCGAGCATCAAATTGCCTTGTGTTCCCGTCATTTGTCATGGTAGCAAACTTACAAGGCGCACACTCGGAAGCTGCAAGCCACCACTGCTCTTAGTCGGTTCTCTCATGTTGGTGTGGCTCACGAGCGCCAATTATCGAGGATCGGGCAGATGCGAGTAGGCGTGGATGGAGCGGAGAGTGGTGGCGTTCTCTGTAATTGCCGGTGGGGCTTGAGCCGCCCAATGGAGTGGAGTCAGGCCAAGCCATGTTGGCAACAGTAGAGGCTCGAGGATGGGAGGACCGGTTACGACAAGGACCCAACGGGTGGCCTGGATCTTGCGTGGGCGGCAAGGGAATCCATGGCGATGCGGGATCTCCGTGGAGGGCGGATACGGATGTCCTGGTGAGGGTTTTGGGAATCTCGGGGGCCATGAGGAGCCTGACCATGCTAGTCTTTTCTATCGTGACATTTTAGATCAGTTGGTATATGTAGATTGTATGTCTCGAAAAAGCAAAAAAGAACAAAAATAAACAGCGAGAAATAACGCTACCAAAGAACCGTGAAGGGCAATCCAACGTTCATGGAGTAAACCGTTTTATTACTACCAACAACAATCGTGGTGTTGAGCTCTTCCTAACAAAAAAATAACATTTTTCTAAATGGTTTGGATATCTATTCTATTGTCATGACCGATGTATCTTATGCAGAACAGTTTGTTTTGGCTGGTTTCTGAGCTAGCCCTGAGTTTATGCGCACATGCTGTAATTAAAACATGTATGCTGCATAGTTGCTACTACCAGGGTCTGGTTACTGACGGATTGATTATCTTGTTTCCTCCAGGCCGAGGTGAAGGAATGTGTGGATGCCGAAGTCCTCACTGAGTTTCGCATAAACCTGGACGGCATCTATTCATGTTTTCTTCCTTGAGCGATCGAAACAATCGCTGTTGATATTGTTTAACTGGGCCGGTTGGATAGCGCGTGGGCTACATGTGATGATACCATCGATCTCGGTCGATTTGCAAGCAGATCGAATCTAATCGCTGAAAAAAAAGCAGATCTATCTAGTCCTTTTCTTGTCCGGTTTTTCTAACGATCCTATCGTCGGTCCGTTTCCGATCCGGTCTGTTTTACCGATTGTAACGTGTGTTTTTTCTGCCGATTAATGCTGCGACATACATGTACGGTCGCTAAAGATTCTTGTTATGAAGGTTCTCGTATGGGTACAGGACTTCTTGTCTGATTGTTTCGCAATAAGAAAAGGATTTCTTGTGACCGATAAGGCCATTGCGGACTCAACCGTGGAAGAGTTTGACCCATATTGTTTGTGTGACACCAGGCACTCACCAATCCGTAAAGATTCACTTAAAAAAATGAAATATAAGCCCTTTTAAAAAAGAAGAAAGAAAATAGCGAAATTACTGGGCTCAGCGGTCAGCTACCACGCCGCAGACCAGCCCAATCCCACCTCCGCTATCCTGAATTCGAAATATTATTTCCGTTCCCCCAACCGCGATTGCCAGCGCCGGCGGCGCGCCACCCGAACGCAAAACAACCCTCCCCGGCCGAATCCCGGCTTCTTCGTACCCCGAGCGGCCATTTTCGCCACCACCAGGGCTCCTGGCCGGTGTGCAGCACACACCAGTCACACCCCTTGGGAGGACGCGATCACTGATTCCACCGTCCATGGCCACCGCCGCCGCACGCTCCACCTCTACCGGTAAATCTTCTTCGAAGATTAGCTCTTCCATCCATTTCATCTTCCATCCGTCCATGGCGAACTATCTCATCCCCTTTCTCTACTAACCAGGAGGAGTAGCGGCCGGCGGCTCGAACCCTAACGCTGATGGCCCCAAGCTCCGGTCGCCGGTGGGGAAATCCGTCCCGCTCGCTGACATCACGAACACAGGGAGGCCCCACGCTTCCAGATCCATCCACGTCGCTGACGTCCTCAAGGTCAATTCCTGTCTACTTTGAACAAACCAGCATCCATAACTAGCTCAATTTGCCATATTGATTGCGAATCCATGCCCATCCTAAAACCTAACATGGAGTCTAATTCGGCTTTCATGATTTCAGGAGAACGCCAAGCTTCTTCAGTCTGCTCAGCGAAAAGACGTATGCCTTCCCGCTCCTGCTTGTGCCCCTAGGAAGGCGAAACGAAAGTTGCTGTTTATTTCTTAACTAACGTGGCCTTGTTTTCCCTTGCTCTTCTGCAGAAAGATCATTGAGATCAGCAGAGTCGAGATGCACAAGCTCCGCCTCGCACTACAAGCCTCGCGCCTGCAGAACCTGCACCTTGCGCAGGCCAATTCTCATATGATTGCGGTTTGTTTACTGCTTCTTTCACGGCTGCCAACACAATTTGCTACCTTTCTTATGGTCCGAGTTAAGACTATCAAACAGAAACTACTGTTTTGGGGTTCAAATAGACCAACTGGTCAAAGAACCCTGTGGTATTTCATTAAGAGGGGAGTGGGTTTAGAACCCTGGCTGGCTAGCCAAGCACTTCATGTGCTAGCCAGTAAGACGCCGTGTTTGGTTTAGATGCGATCTTTCAAAGTATATATTGACTTCAATCAAGACAAAAAGATGCAAAAAAAAGAGTAATTTCTTTTTGATTATGTTCAAATTCTGTTCCTTCTAATCATCGACTTCAGAACTTAAATGGGATGTAAAGTTGAGTAGAATTTGTGTGTGTGTGTGTGTGTGTGTGTGTGTGTGTGTGTGTGTGTGTGTGTGTGTGTGTGTGTTGTATTGTGTACTTATGAAAGCATCATGTGCAGTTACCTACTTGACTTAGATTGTTGTGCAGCATGGTGCTCGCACTGTGTGACCCATCTCTGTGTTTTGTGGTTCCTTGCAGGAACTGAATCTCGGGAAAGATAGAGTAAGCTGGCGCTGCCTCTTTTCTGTTTGAGTATTTTTCACTATAAATACTCAGCATGGCTTGCCAATTTGGTAACTACCTGTGGATTTATAACATGCAGCTGAAGGCATTGCAACATGAGCTCTCATGTACAACTGCAGTGCTTAAAGTAAAGACATCAAAACTCGAGGTACAGAGAGTGAATTGCTCAATTTTTTTGTAATTGCTACATATGTCTTGAATTTTTCGCTGCGCACAATTTAGAGTGAAAGATTATGACTGCTAACCAGCTTCAGAAGTCAGTACTTTCACAGGTGTACACAAAGTTCTTGCGTCAAATTATTCACTGTTTATTTGTCCATGATGATTCTAATTCTAATGTTGTCTGATTCCTGCATTGAAATTCTAATTCATGCATTGAAATTAGGAGGTGACAAAAACCATGCCTTCCAAGCTTCCAGCAATTGAGGTTCATCAAATTTATAATAAGGCCACCAGTACTTCTGGAGACAATTTGGTTGAAACTCGATGTAAAGCTCACTTCTTTCTCTCTTCTTCTTGTAAAATATTAGCACTTTAGTTAGGAATTGTTTTAGCTATCATGCTCTCAGAGTTATTTGCAGCCCTATTCTAGGCAAATTATTGTACATTCAGCATATTTAACTTTGCCTTGGTTTAAGCACCTTTACAAATTTCATCCTTCGCTTGGTGTCAATTTCTTCTCAGCTGCAGTACCATTAAAAACTCTCCGTCAAGAGGCATTAGAAGATAAGACAAACAAAAGGTATTTTTCATTTGTTCTAATTTCCATTATGCAACTGAGTTCTGGATAGCATGATTCACCCAAGGGAATGTCTATTCAGAGTGTGTGTGGGTAAAGGCACAAGTAATTGGGAGTCAGAATTGAGCGAAGGTATGAAGAACACTGACATAGTCGAGCACAACTACAAACCTCATTCCCAATATGTTGGGTCAATGCGTCATGAAGATCCGAGGTAGTTCTTGCTTATGGAGTGTTTCCATCACTGCAAAATTCTGACCGAATCATGTTAATAACAGTTGCCGTAAATGTGTGACCAGAAAACCTCTACAGAGAAGGTCTGCTAGATTGAACCAAGGGTCTTGTGGAACCACAGAAGCCCCTTGTGAAACCTTGCATGAGGACACTTTTGTTCCTTTGGCTCCTTCCAGATTTACCTTTCCTAAATCGTATAAACCAAGTACTGGCAAAGATAAGGTTAGGTTTTACCATCCGTTTCGTTTTTGTTCGTTAAAAGTTGATGTCAGACTCTATTTCAACATTGTAGTTCTGATTTGGTGCACTATTGGATATATGTACAGGGAAAGTCGTTGCAAAACGACTTTCCATGCAATGCAACAGTTCAAGAAATAAAGGATTTAGAGATAAAGGTAAAGTTTGGTTGCTGTTTGACTCAGCTTTTAGGTACAACTATGTGTATTTTTTACCTCTGCTGTTCTGATTGTGTCAGAAAAATGAGGTTAATGAGCAACTACAAGAGGAAGTTAATTTGGAGGTAGGCATTGCATTTATTCAGTAAATGATCAACCCATTACCATGAAGAGATCTTAATTCATTCAATGGTATTTTAGGAGATAGCATGCACAAGGGTAGCTGGAGATGAGGCTCATGAAATTAACGATAATGCCAGCAATGCCAACTGGAACCATTTGGCGGAAACTCAGTGTAAACCCCCTATTCTTTGTTAACTTGTTCTCTAGGATATCGATATTATATTGAAACATTGTGGTTATTGCAGTTATGGTTCTTAATTGTCCTTTTATCAAGTGATATACTCCCTCCATCCCGGTTTATAGGATGCATTTGGCAAATCTCTGGGACCTAGCTGAATGGGGATTGGACTTGCAAAATCTATCTCCCCAATATTTCACCCAATTAGCACTCTCTTTAATGCCAACATTAATTAGAGAAATGGCAAACCCAATCGGTTTTCGTATTGTTCTTGGAAAGGCCAAAACCCAACATTAACTGCTCTTAATTAATACTAATTGTTGCTTATTCTTGGGAAAACCTGGTTTTGGAATTGCATCCTATAAACCGGGATGGAGGGAGTACATATTATCCGAAAACTTCAAGTTAGTTTAAATGAAATGATTCAAATCATGCCAGAAAGTTTAAACCAACGTACATATTTGTTTGTGAGTGCTCATATGTACTACTTCTGTGTTAGGAATTAAATTTTAAACCCCAAGAACTGTTCCGAACTATTGGTTGGTTGATGCATATTTTCTGCATTCTTAACCTAATTATTGTTTTTTAAGGCGACCTTCCTCTAATCTAAACTTCTTTTCAGCATATTTGCCAGTTAATACTGAGCACCCAGAGCCACCACAAAGTAACAAAAGGTACGAATCGTCATCTCTGTGATGTTTGAGATACAATTGTAGCTCAGAAGTACATCACACAGTTAAGAGTTAACCCATCAATGTTCTGTTAAATCAGAAAATCTTTTTGTAAGGGTGCAAATAAACAGAAGTTGGAACTGTGTGAAGATCAAAAGGAATCAAATATAGAGGAGGAAACAAGTGCCAACTGCCACTCAAATTCCAGTGAGCCACAACATCATGCAGAGAAAAAGTAAGCCTGCCTGCTTAGTGTTCGATCTATGCAGTTTCCTCTGACTGGGAAATTTACAATTATGCTTTGCCAAAATATTTGCAGGGAATCCCGAAGTAGAAAATCTTCAAGACTGAACCCAGAATCTTGTGAAGCCACAACCGGAACTTATGTGACTTTGCATGAAGATACTGTTGCTCCTTTGGACCACTCCAGGTCAAATGCCTTTATCGAGCTGAGGAAAAATGTGAAGCAGAATGACTGCTTTCCAGCCATTAAATCTCCTGAAGAGCAGGCGATGGAGATAAGATCTTCACTTGGGAGGCCATCGAGACGGGCAGCAAAAAAAGTCGTCTCTTACAAAGAGGTACCGCTAAATGTTAAGATGCGTCGACCTTAATTACCATGTCACCTGTATAGGCTGAGAATCCATTCATGTTCTGATGATGTATAGAAAGAGCCAACATTAGCAGGATTACAGACTTTTTTGCTTTGAGGAATTTAGTATTTGCTGGCAATGTTATGCTGAGTTTACTATTGTTTGCATGTACAACTCCGAATGAGCAACGTCACGGTGTACCTCTGTACCTCTTTCAAAATTATTTGGCTAGTTGACTTGTAACCTCTATCTAGGGGTGGGCATTCGGTTTTAACAGATCGGTTCGGTTTTTCTAATAATTCGGTTTATAGATAAGTGTGAGTAGGGTTGTTGCCCATCGTGGTAAACCACTGTCATTGTTATCTCCGACGAGCCCACTCAGGTTCCTACCCCTCTATTATCTCCACGAACCTCAGCGCAACAGTAAGATCGGCGGTAGATTAATCTTCGACACTACACGCCCACCATGGGGCACGGGCCAATTTCATTCACCTTCTCATGGACGTTCATCTGGGATGTTAGGATGTGGAGCCAGGAGTACGAGGGCTGCGGCTATGGTATGAACGACGTCACAAACGAGCAAATCGATATCAATGACAATGAAGGCAAGGGTGCTCCCTGCCAACGGTAGCACCCATAATTTGCATTCGGAAGATGGTTTTGCCCACCAAACATAAATTCAAGCCCAAGCTAGCCTGACCCAGCCCGACATGAGACACATAAAATATGCCTATTATATGTGTTAAATATATTGAATAATTCATTTTCGGGATAGAATAGTGAAGTACTAGAAGGGGTTGGCGCGCTTTGCTACGCCCGAGGATATTATTGTGGTCATCAATACTTAACATGCTTGTCTGACTATAGGTTAGTGTCTCATACATGATCAGGTACAAATTCATAACCTCCTCAGTCAAATATTGTATGTATTTGTTTAGCACCTGCAGTGTAAACCATACAATACAAAAGTAACAACTATTTTGGATTTCTTAGCAAATAGGAAACTTCCTTTGTTATTTTTGTTTGAATGACGCGCCAAAAATGAATAGGACCTTGCATCTTATAGTTAAGAATAACATTTTCTAATCACATCATTAAGGGATTAGCATATTACCACTTTTTAAGATTTAGTGATTGCATTGGAGGGCGATGTATCCCAAGATCACAACGATTGATAATGTTGATATTAAATGACTTTAATACAATAAAAAGATTATCCTCTTAAATACAACAATTATATTTAGCTATCACATTAAGGTGATCATGTAACTTCACATAACAAAATAGACAGTTAGTTCAACAAGGATGCGCTGGTTAGGAGGGATAATTTTTCACTAATGATAATAAAACCTGAATTATTGAAAGAATATGATCCAACTAAGAATTCCTAATAGTGCAATGCTTTATGTTTATAAACCAGATGATGCCTCTATTGATTTATGTATAACAACAGTGAAACAAACAAGAATTCTAGGTTAATAGAAGATATCAACTTTGTATTTCAAGTCCTCGAAAGGAATTGATTGTAGAGTTTGAGAGAACTGATTTTATATTTTTAACATGATACTAATCTTGCACTATGTGGTGACAACAATCATTTGGTTGTACGCAACAACTACAATGGAGTAAAATTAATTGAATTTGTGTTACATACATTCGTAAGATGATGACAAACGTTAACTTTTTTTGCTAATAAGTTCTACCAATTTTTTTTTAATACAATAAGCCATCTCACTCTATACTACGAACACATGAGATATTCCACTGGTTATATATTTACGATACCAAAAACATGAGTGTGACAGCGATACTTCTCTAGTATGATCCTAAGTAGTATACATATTCTAGATTTCACATGGCAAGAAACTCAATGCCATGCATATATGTGGACTCTGCCCATAAGCTTCAAAGTAAACAAGTATATGTAGAAACTCTATCAACTCTAGATTCAACTACATACGAGAGCACCATATAAATCATGATTCATTGCACATACTTTGTATCAACGTCCACACACATAATTGATGGTACCACACAATAATTTCATTTCATTAGTGGAAGGAGCATCGATTGTGGATATTGTAGAGGTAAGAAAACAAGACTTACATATCCCCTGGAATGAATATAGCGGGGAGGAGCTTGGGACGACATATAGAGGGGACCGAGAATATGGCAGAGGGAGATACCATGCTCGAGATCATGGGAGGGGGGTCTCGAATCAAAATTTTGTGGAGAGCTGAAGGACGACGAAGGAGCCTCTACGAGGATAAGGAAAAAGAGATGGGCCGCCGATGGCGCTAGCGGACAGGCCCGCAAGCTTGGCGACGATGTGTAAGTAGAGGCATTTCCGGAGCTTGAGGCGGCGTCACCTTTCGGCGGAAAGACCAAGCGAGGGATATGACGTCTAGAGGGTAGCGAAGGGAGGTCCTAGGGGCATTTTGGTTACTCGCACACATTTTCGGACTTTTTGCATGGCTCATCAGAGCCTGACTGATCATGAGAAACATGGATTGTATCATGTTTTGCACTATGTTTGCTTGTCTATATTGAGTTTTTTCTACATCTGGAGAAACACAAACACATGCATTTGTTTGTATAATGTGTTTTGTGTACTCTCACCACTTGGCTACATAGTGAACTTACCTCACTCCACCACAACAAATTCTCCTACATGATGGCCACATGAGGTGCAGTGCGGCGAGAGAGGTAGCAACAGGAGTTGCGGCGTTAGCGAACATACAAGAACACCATGATGCAACAAGTAAAGTGTAAATACCTACATACGGGCCACACGGTTAAAGCTGAGGAGCAACCTGGGAGCTCTATTTCCAGGGAGATTAGAGATAGGAGGGATTAGACCTAATTTTCTATGAACTCTTAAAACACTCATTTTTAGCCTTTTTGCGCTTTCGGCCCGGGATTTCGGCGCAAAACTGGAGCCCAAGCCACAGGATTTTGGGCTAGGCTGCCCATGCCCACACATAGTTTGCCCCCTGGTATGCGGTTAGGGTATTCTTGTCGACCACTAGATCGATTAAGGGTAACAAAGAAATAAGAATCCTAGCGCTACCAATATCATCTCCATACGATCATACCATGGCCTCTTTGTGCGTGTAATCTCGAGCTCAAGAAATGCATTTATACATCGTCGGGACTTATTGGTTAGGCATCCAGCGTCTCGCGATTCGTTATAGGTGCATTGGACATATTTGGCATGTTTCATATCATACGGTGTATCTTCGATACAAAAATAAAAGTATGAAAACATGATGAAATCTTGTAGTCTCAGTTATTTTTTGATCAAATTACGGTTAATCTTGATCTTGATATGTAAACATAGAATACATATCACTCCCCTCTCAGGTTCCAATAACTCTTGGCATGGTTCATCTCGTCGTGTCCCACCGACTCCTTTGCCGGACCTAGGCATGTCATCCACACCAAGAACACCACCCACATATTCCAAATGTAAATTTCATCGTAATGATCATTACTCACATACCAAGATACAATGACATAAAAACATATTCAACTAAGGATATGTCATTTGGGTCCGAGGTATACGTGAATAATGTATCATAGCCCGTCAAACGGTAACCGGGTACATGCTTAATTTCTTATCTAGAGAAGATCTAAGTAGACTCCCCTTGTACACGGCGTGAAAGGAGTAGCCAGTTGCTATCTCAACCCCATCGGTAAAAGTGTGTGTTTTTGGATCATACACCCGCATGAACTCGACTATCTTCTTACCATAGCCCTGCCACACCCAGAAAACAATCCTGCCATCATCTAGCGACCACAAGGGCTGAACGCTAGTCCAGTCACGCGGGTTCGGGGAAGCTTGATATGGCATGTTGATCGTGTATTGCTTCGACCAGATCGCCTTGTCAGAGTCTGTGAGGAACCACATGTCCACGGAAGCATCGCTAGGGCACGTCTGATCGCTACGGTGGTAGAATGCAACCAAGCTGCCACTTAGCTCAGCCAAGAAAAGTTCCCCTCTCTTTGGCAGCGGGAGGTGCAGGAGATCCGGCCGCCATTGCTCCTTCTCGAGGTCGTACGCCGCGATTCCTTCCGAGAAGGAGAAATAGATGGCCCCTTTGACGAGGGCCGTATACCGAGAGATTGCGTAAACCATTGTCGGGGGGTAACCCGTCTTCCTCCACCCACCGGCGTCGCCGAGAGTAAGGACACTGCAGAAGCTCTCCAACTGAGCCGCATCTTGGGTGATGGCCAGCACCTTGGTCTCTCCCGACGAGCCGCCCCGGCCTACCGCATACGTGGTGAAGTAGCGCATGTAGTGTTCGGCTTCGTCACGGTTGACAGTGATGACATCGGGCAAGAGGGAGACGGCGCCGGTGGCCGGGTCGAGCACGCGGAGGCGCTTGTCCGCCCCTTCCACGCAGAATAGGTCAAGATTTGTACAAACCACGTTTGGATTTTCATCCGGGAGGCAATCCTCGACGCGCATCTGCCTCACGAGGTGGCCGGACGTGTCCAGGATGCGGACGTCCGACGGCTTGACCTTGTAGGGCTCCTCTGGATCCCACGGCTCCGATGCGCATACGGCGACGAGCGGTTGCTCGCGGGCCTGGTGAGCGGCGATGAACGACGACTCGGAGAGGAGGGACCGCCATGACCGGCAGACGGCGCGGAGCCGGCGGAGCGGCTTGGCGGGGAGGCGCAGTAGGATCTCGCGCTGCACGTCCGTAGGGAGGAAGCCATCCTCGGAGGTGGCGGCGAGGACGATAGGAGCGGTGTCGTCGCCGTTGGTCTGCCTTTCGGTTGGAACGACCGACGCCATATATTGATAAGAGTATCTGGTTTGGCGATTGCAGCAAAATTGTTGCCCTGCCTGATCAGGAACAAGGTTTCGATATATGTGGGATATATAGAACCCGGTTTCTACAAATTAATTAGGAAAACTTTCTAGCAACAGAATACAACTTTGCTTGGCGACGCTAAAGAGTCCACGTACGGATATAGGAAATTTGGTTCTCGGAAACCTTGTATTTCGCGTTTTGAGAAAAAACAAGTACTAGTACTTGTTTGGGATTGTCTAATATTCTCATTGGACTTAGATATAACTAACTCTCATTTAGTTGCACATCATGTGGAACTCTGAGTTTAGCAGAAATCAGGACGCAAATCTAACGGCTAAGAAAGCGACTGGGAATTAATTAAGTTTCAGTCAGTTGGACATATTTGTAAATCATGTCCCCTCTCCGTCCACAGCAACGGCGCCTCTCTCTATCCCGGCGGTGCACTGTTGGAACAATCCATCCTCAAAAGCTGACAGGGAAACCAGGAGGAAAGCTCGTCGGACGACGGCGGCGACGGAACAACAGTAGCACCGACATCTCCCTTCATATACATGTGGACATGCAACAAAAAATAGAAGAGTTTACAGCAAATCACAACACTGTATGTAACCTCCAAAAATGCTTTGAATCACTTAACTCTGCCATCAGTAATTCAGAACGAGCTCACCGTCCCTGGCTCACCCGCGACGAATCCACCTCGTCGGAGGCTCGGAGCCTCAGCTTCGCCGATTCTGACAACCCTCAATCCATCCCCTCTTCGCCTATCTTCAATGCGTGCACGAGTGTATAAATTCAAACTGCTACAGTATGCAAACATAACTGGAGCAACAGCTAGCAAGCTAGCTAAAAAAAGGGGCTGGCCAGCTATTTAGACACCATGCAACGTAACAGGAGTAGCAAGCTAGCTAGAGAGATAAACACACTGGTGGTCACTCAACTTGTTCGAGATGAGTGAATTGGTCACTCAACTCGTAAAATGTGAAAATCAGTCACTCAACTTGTCCGAGATGAGTGAATCAGTCACGAACCGACCTTGACATCGATTTTTCTGTCCACATGGCATCCAGAGTGGGTCCAAGGACATCGGCAAAGTGATTCTTTTTTGCAGAAACGACCCTGCCCCTGTTAATATTCTTCAAACGTAGCTTCCGCAGGCCGCAGCATGGCCGTCAGGCCGTATAATCGCCGTCGAGGTCGCTGTCACCTGCCCGTGGCAATCAAATCATCTCCTTGTGTGCTGTGTACGCGTTTGTTGCTAAGTTGCTACTAGTATTGATCGATCTAGCAACAATTGCAAATTGGGCCAGCTAGCTACGTCTCGCCAGAATCGCATCGATCCGCTTCCTTCACCACGGACGCCGGAAACTACTCGGCGTCGGCTGTCGGGGTTGTGCCAACGAGTAGCCCACAGCACCTCGTCTGCGTCGTAGTACAAGAACTCTAGCGCCGGCTACGGGATCCACTAGCTCACGGCCTGCACGGCCGCACCACGTTTCGTTCCATCCCAAATGGAAACGGCGGGTGCAGCGGCACCCTGCGCCGCCGAGTTCTCCGGGAAGCATCCTCCAGGAATGGACATGAATTAGGGATTTTACCATTAGGGATGATTTGTTTTTAGGACAGGGTCTTTTCTGCAAAAAAATCACTCCACGCGTGTGCCTAAACCCACTCTGGATGCCACGTGGACAGAAAAACCGGTGTCAGAACCGGTTTGTGACTGATTCACTCATCTCGGACAAGTTGAGTGACTGATTTTCACATTTTACGAGTTGAGTGACCAATTCACTCATCTCGAACAAGTTGAGTGACCACCAGTGTGTTTATCTCCTAGCTAAAAAAGGGGGCTGGCCAGCGGAAATCCATTTCAGGTAGTGGGTGTAGATGCACCCACTGCCCAAAAAACAAATTTTCAAATGTCAAAAAATTTAAAATAAATTTGTGATAGCACACAAAAAATTCGTGGTGAAAAGACATTTTTTTGTGAGCTGTGCAAAAAAGACAAATTCGGGCAATACAAAATGACTTTGTACGGGACATATTTTTGTCTTTCTTGCACAGATCACAAAATGTGTCTTTTCAGCGCGAAACTTTTTCTGCTAACACAAAATTTCCTGATGTATATCCGATTTTTTTTTTAGAATTTTTTGACATTTTGAAAAGTTTTTAATTTTTTTTACACAACGGGTGCAGATGCACCCGTGACCCGAAACGCTGCCTCCGCTGGCCAGCTATTTTGTCCATTGCCACGTAAAAGTAGTAGCTAATTCGCCCAAAAGTCTATTTGGCTCCCTGCTCATTTGAAAAAAAATTGAAATAAATATTTACAAGTTTCAAAAAATATTTTAAAAATTCTAGATGTAGATAATGGTGTATCCCACAACGGTGTAGAAAAAATCAACTCCAAATATTTTGTATTATGAGCTACACAAAAAATACAAATCTGTAAAATTTGGAGATATGAGCTACATAAAAAAGACAAATCTGATAAATTTAGAAATATGAAAATATTTATACTCAAATCCATAATTTTGTCATTTTTCTGTAGCTCGAAATACAAAGTATTTGAAGTTGATATTTTCAAGGTTATACACTACATTATTATCTATAGCCGTGATTTTTTTTCAATATTTATTAAAACTCATAAATATTTTTTAAATTTTTTTTTAAATTCAATTTTTTAATTAGCTGTAGCACCAAATCTCTACTACTAATTCGCTAGCTAATCTCTACTCCTACTAAATATAAGATGTTTTACTATTTTCTGAACACACAGTATGTAGATACGTCTTAGTGCGTAGATTCAATCTTAAAGGGTACGCGGGGGTGAGTTGGTCGACGAGCGGGTGAGACGACGGTTTGCTGGGAGGAGGGCCGCGACGCGCGAAGTTATGAGCCGGCTGATGCTTCAGCCGGTCGAAAAGCAGCATTTTCCTATAAAAAATAGTGGCTGAGATCATAATTTGATATGGCATGAAGGCCTAATTTCTTAGCAATCCACACAAATTTTGATTTGCCATCCGCAAATACTCTGAAATTCTAATGCACTTATAAATAAAGCAGCATTTAAAATATATCAGCCGAACTAGATAGCCAACAGATAGCAACTGGTAAAAAAATGCTTCATGAAAGAACCTCTACATTCCACGATTCAAAATTTTAATTCGCTCATACATAATTTAAGTCTTGCACAAAAGAGAGTATGAAACCAAGATCCCTGCAAATGCCAAAATGGATTCTCAACGCTTTACTCCAAACACGCCATCTAAGCTTCTATCTTCTCCACAGGTGCCTCGATCATGAGCTTCGGCTTAGCGGCCAGCAGGTCCGTGAACTCCTGGTACGGGGTCTTGACAAATCTTGTCTCCATCCAGAAGTCAGGAGTCAGGAAGCCATATGTCTTCATAAGGCAATCAAATGTGGCCTGCAAACAACAAAGTTTAGCATCATGTAAGCTATATCTAAATACATACATGATTTGAATTAGCCAGTACTTACAGATCTACAGAATATTTTAGCAGAAGAAATGCAGCTAGATACTAATATAGATGACCTTCAAACCATATGGTAAATAGGATTGTTTGTTTATATAAGATAATTTCCAGCTCATGGTATCACGCTAGAATCACAATAACATAAACACCAAACAATAAGATTATGTATATTCAACTTCATAAATGTGCTTGATAAATATATTTCTACTGGTATGGAATGTTAAGTTTCTAGCACCAACCAGTAGAACCAAAACTCCGGATGGAAAGAATGTGGGCAATCCACATATATTGTACCAAATTCGAAATGAACAGATAATGAGATGTCACATGCAAGTACTTAAAACTTTGGCCAACTACGGCTATAGACAAAGGTGACAGCAATCAAATACTATAATGTTTGACATCATTCAAATACTAAGAAGACCAACGAGACATCACATGCAAGTACTCAAATAAGTCAGCCTGTTCAAAAGTTGCATCAAGTATGCCACAAAAACAACCTATGATCATAACACAGATTTCAGAACAAATTCATGACCCAATCTAATGATACTATATAACTAGTGCAGATCATGGACATAAAATCAAGAGTAATGTTCACGGTAAACATTAACATCTGCAGAAATAGAAATGAGAATAGACTCGAGAAGCAGGATAAGACAGGTGAAACAAACATATCTAGCACTAGAGTAGCAGGCAATGAACCGCGACGCTCATAACACATATTTCATAACAGATGGTTGACCCGATAGAGTTTAATGATACTACACAACTATGGCAGACCAATATTGTTCATTACCAACATTAAATAACAGAACATCTGCAGAATAGACATCAGAATCATGACTGGACAGGCAAAATGAAGGTATCTACTATAGTAGCAGTCAATGTGATCGTATCAACAACAAAAAATGTCAACAAAATGCTCACAGATAAATATACGCACACACCATATCTAACTAAGCATGTACTTTGAGTGTTTGTTTTAGTTGTCAGTGTACAATCTAGTGTCAAAGGATGATTTCAGAATCAGGATCAGACAGGCAAAATGATCGTATGTACTAGAGTAGCAGGCAATGTACTAAAGGACGGTCATATCAACAAAATGCTCAATTGGCAAAATAAAATGTTAATAAAATGCTAACGAATAAATATACACACATACCATATCTAACTAAGCATGTACTCTGGGAGTTTGTTTTAGTTGTCACTGTACAATCTATATTGTTAAAGGATGATTTGTAGTCACCTTCACGAAGTTGCCGAGGGTCTTTGTGGAGCCGCGCGACGAGGTGAAGACATCTTCGATGCCGGCGAACTGGAGAACCTTCTTGGGCACGCGGGCCGCCACGATCCCGGACCCCCTAGGCGCCGGAACCATGCGCACCGTCACCGAACCACACTTGCCCGTCACCTTGCACGGCACGGTGTGGGGCTGTCCAATCTTGTTCCCCCAGTACCCCCTCCTGACGGGCACGATGGACAGCTTTGCGAGGATGATGGCGCCCCTGATTGCCGTGGCCACCTCCTTAGCGCACTTGACACCAAGCCCGACGTGGCCGTTGCTGTCGCCGACGACGACGAACGCCTTGAAGCGCGTGCGCTGCCCAGCCCGCGTCTGCTTCTGCACGGGCGTGATCTTCATCACCTCGTCCTTGAGCCCCGGGCAGAGGGTGTCCACGATCTGGTGCTCCTTGACGGGGAGCGAGTGGAGGTAGATCTCCTCCATCTTCGAGAACCTCCCTTCCTTCACGAGGCGCCCGAGCTTGGTGACAGGCACCCACGCCTCCTCCTCCGGGCGGCCCCCACGACGGCCACCGCGTCGCCCACCGCGGCCACGGTCGCCGCGACCGCCCCGGTCGCCGCGTCCGAACCCGCGGCCGAAACCGCCTCTGTCGCCTCCTCGCTCACCTCCGCGGTCCGCCATGCTGGGGGTTGGGGTTTGGGTGGGCGGCGGAGAGCTCGGATCGCCGGGGTGCGTGGAGTTGCGTCTGGGCGGCGGCGAAGATGGTGGCGGTGATATATATCGAGACGATGGGATTAGGGTTTTCGCGCAAAACCAGTTGGGCCGGGCTATGGTGCTGAAATGGCCAGCGGCGTTAAGTTTACCAGTTATTATAGGCCCAGTATAATGTTTGGGATTAATTAGGCCTAGTAGTCGCTCATCCGGGCCTTGAGCCATGGGTGTTTTATTGTTCTGCAATTTGTTCCAGCAAAAATCTTCCGAGCAAGCTGAGAACTGTATGCAATTTTCCCTCAAAAAAAAAAAAAAACTGTATGCAATTTCGTCACAAGTGCATACACTGACGAAAGCCACGTAACCTGAATAACAGAGGCATCATGGACATCGACATTCACCTAATAATTTCCATGCACAGAAAAGCCTTTCTTGTTAGGCCTAACTTCTTCTGGAAAGGAGTTATAATTTGCTCTGTTTTTTTGGCGATAGCAGAAGAGGCAACAATCGTATGTGGGTCTTTGGCAAACCATCATTAGTAATGATGGTTAGTGGATGCCATTTACAAAGCTACGTAGGAATGAGACTAGCAAACATGCCCGTGCGTTGCAACGGGAGAAAAAAAATCAGCTTTTTAAATAAAAAATCTTTGTCACAACCAACATTTTCCCCTAAAATCATCAACCCTCTAATTCTAGATTCAGCTCGCCCGTTTTTCATTTTCCTCCAATAAAACACGAATGGAGGTGAAGTCCAACAGAAGCGTCATCTTGGAGAGCTCCTTAAAAATTGCCTCTTCGGTTTGCACTGGCGGACTCTCATTTATCACTCTCCAAATTTCACCAATTTGTATTTATTGATTTGATGTAACTACCAAACCGATACAACACAACAATCCACATACTCGATTCATTCAATGGATTAAAAGTACATATTAAAATTCTGCAAAAAGATAATTTAGTTTATCATACCACCATACCAGAATAAAAATATTAAGAGAAGTCATGACTACTTGCGTTAGTACATGAATCTCGTAAATACGCTCTTAGGCCATGCCATTCTTTCGTATTGTTTATGTAAGCATACTTAAAACATCCATCAAATAACTTGCTCGACATCCTGCCCATCTGTTCATCACGAGCGTAGGGCCGCAGCTCCATGTCATGGACATGGACCGCGTGGCAGCCATGGTCGTCCTGGTCGACCGCGCTGCAACGAGCACGCCGTCCATGAGCGGGTCTTCCTCCTGCGGTATCGGTAGCAGCTCCATGTCCTGGTCCTTCACCGCGCCCGGACCATGGACGTCGACCACGTCCTCGCCATGGATGATCTCGTCGCGCTGGCTTCCGGCGCCGAGCACGCCAATCAGTACCGGCTCTTCCTCCCGCGCGAACGGCAGCAGCTGCATCTCCTTCACCGCACCCGGACGGCCGGACCATGGACGTCGATCACGTCCTTGCCGTGGACGATCTGGTCTTCCTGGCTGCCGGCGCCGAGATGTACACATATTGCAAAGCTAGACTGCTCGATCCAATTGATTCTGCTAGATCTGTACGTGTATTATTGGCCTGACATATATTGTTGCATCGATCTCTTTAGATAGACCGCTCACGCGTGTGATTAATTTGTCTGTTCCATGCCCAGAAACCGTCGGAGCTCCCGCGTAGCCGAGTCGTCTCATGTACCTGGCCGCGGCGGCCGTCTTGGGAGGAGCTGAATCGTGGCAGCGGCCACAGCGACCACACCGCACGTCGGCCTGCATACACCGCCGGTACTGGGCCAAGTCGTGTGGCCCTCGCCGCCGGGAGGCGAACGCCTGCAGTCGGCGTAGGCGTAGTGGCGGATGCAGGGGTGTAGGACCTATGTTCCCATGGCTGGCGATGGAGGCGAGACCACGATAGGCGACCGATCGGATCCACCGAGGAGCTAGGCTCGCCCGAGCTCTGTTCCTCTCGTCTGCGTTGCGTGCTCGTGCGTACAGTTTTTTTGTTTTATATCTCGCATCGTGTTGGTTACCAAATTGATTAGGAATCGAGTTGTGTTGGCTGATTCCAGTAGAACCTGCTCGCGCGATCAGCGATGCCTCACGACTGGGCCGGCCCACAGCTAACATAGGGGTAGCATATGTGGGTAATTTTTACCAATTTGAGGGGTAATTCGGATGACGTACCAAACCAAACCGCGGAAGCCTTATTGTTTTTATTATTATAGCAAACATGCCCGTGCGTTGCTACGGTAGAATAAGAAAAATAAAATAAAATAAAATTATATAATTAAAATAAGTAGGTGAATAATACGAAGGTAATAGAGTTGATATTCCACTACACCCTCGAACATATAATTAAAATTAAGTTTTTTGTTTCATCCTTGCTCCATCTCTCCGTCAACTATCGTGTCTGCTGGACTTGGAGTTTTTGTAATGATGGCACATAACGAAACATATATCCCAACTTGAATTGTTCAATGATGGCAATAATAATCAAAATAAAGTATCAGGTCATTATATGGTCATGAGTGTATGTTATTTAGATTATCTAGGCTATCAGAACTTCACAACAATGCAAACTATGTAAGGACCGTCGGATGCTATGCTATTTTTTTTAAAGAAATTGAGGGAGCAAGATGAGCAGTGCTATTGATGCTGGCTTGGCAATAGCTAGCTAGTTAAAGATGGATGGATGGATTCTTTTGCTTTACTGTGAAGATCTCGTTGGTACGTACTCCCTCTAGTATCACATGAACAAAAAAAAAGCTGGTTGGTTGGGTACGTACGGGCTGGCATCGCGTTGCTGGAGTTAAACATGGTCAGATCGTGAGCGCTGAGGATCGATGTTTGTGGAGGCTCGATTTGTACAATCGATCTGTCCCGTAAACTCCCGATTGCGCCGCAGGACTCATCCAGTGTCCGGAGCTCCACCTTCGTCGGTGGCGCCGGCAGCTTGAACACCAACGGCCATGGTCATGGCCACAGGTTCGGCACCTTCCGGGTTTTTTTCGTTTACCTTGAAAGCCGCCTCATGACTAATTAAATGCATCAGCGTGTGCGGGCTTCTGCATCACGCGGTTGTTCAGTAGCCGCTTCCTTCGATCAACATGCAGTGCGCGAACACGATGCGCCGTCGTCCTCCCGCTTACCCCCAAGCTGGCCCTGTAGGCTCCAATCGACGGAGGCCGACCTTGGTGATCCCCGGCCCGATGCCACCATTGGCGTTGATGCTGCCCTAGCCTGGCCGGCCATCATGGGCGCGCTCTCCCGAAGGGCCGCGACGTGCTAGTCTGCCGATGGCCATGCTACTGCTGCACGTGTGTTCCGCCGACGATCCTCGTCACTCATCAGGCCTCTAAAACCAAGCACCGGGTTCTTCCCCTCCCCTAATCTGAGGCTATAGTCGAGGGCTTAAAACGAAAAGGAAATTGCCGTATGCCATCAGGATTTGGAGAAGAAAATTGCCGTATGGCATCAGGACATGAGAGTTGGAGTCGCATTGGAGTATTGGACTGTGTGACCGGGGGAAAAGCACGCTGCACGATATAGTTCACGACGTTTGGTGGGAGGGCAAATTGGTAAATTTGTGACGGACGGACCGACCAAAGAAACCTTATTGCTTTTATTATTAGGTATAGATAAAGGAATCGATTCAGTTGCTCATGCAAAGTTGATGGTCCAAAAGAAAGGAGAAGAAAATAGGAACCAAATTATGGTGCACCGTCTGGAACTCTGGATACTAAGAGCAACTCCAGCCGTTGGCCCCCCAGGCCGAATTGCCGGCGTTTTTTTGAGCCTGCTGGGGGGAGGGGGGGCACCAGCGAAAAAAATCGGGGTGGGGACGCGCCGACTCCCAGCCGCGGTCCAAGCGACACGAACTAAATTGGGGGGAAATTTTAGCTAGGTACGTTAAATTCGGGATAGTTCGTTAAACTTGACAAAGTTCGACGAAAAGTAGCCGGAGTTCATAAAGTTCGAAAAAGTTCGACGAAAAGTACATAAAAACATGTAAAAACATAAAAAAAAACTACGGCATGAACATGCCGAAGTTGCGGTAGAGCTGCTGCGAGTAGTCGCCGCCGTCGTCGTCGCCACCGGGGGGAGGAGCACTGCATCCTGCGCCGTCGTTGCCGCCGCGGTACTGGCTCGGGCCGGCCTTGCCCTCGTCGCTGTCGTCCAGAATGACGAGATCCGGCTCGGCGCGACGAAGCTCCGGCTCGGCACGACGACGGCGGCGGCGCTCGTAGCGCGCGAGGAGCTCTGACTCCTCGGCGTCAACGCGGCGTTGGCGGTCCTCCTCCTCCCGCGCGTGGTCGCGGGCTGACCAGTCCAGCGCGTACTCCAGCTTCGCCGGAAGCACGTCGTTGAGGCTGTTCGCCATGGCGATCTTCACGGCCTCCTCCTCGTTGTAGTCCTCCTCCACTTCACGGCCTTCTTCTTGAAGGCCTTCTTGAGGACGCGGCCGAGGGAGCTCCCGCCGATGCCGGGCTCCTTCTTCGACGTCAGTAGGTGGCCTTCGCCGGGCTCCCTGATGACGATGCCGTGGGAGGAGCGTGTCCGCGGCGGCTCATCCTTGACGCGGGCGAGCGGTGTCCGCAGCATCGAGCCGGCGGAACGGGTGGCGCCGGAGGAGGAGGACGACGACGCGGACATCCTCCTCGGCGTCCATCCCTGGCGAACGGGGGCCGTGCGCGGCGGGTCCTGCAGCTGCGGCTCGTTGTCGTCCTCGATGTAGCCGAGGACGTAGGCCAGCGAGCGACCGGGCATGCCCCACCACCTCTTCCTGCTAAGGGTGGCAATCGGGTCGGGTTCAGCCGGGTCGACATTTACCAGACCCATGCCCGAACACACTATCGGGTGCAAGCCTTACCCACGACCCGACCCATGGGTCCTAGATCTGACCCATGCCCGACCCATCGGGTCGCCCGACTGAATCGGGCACCCCATCGGGTTTGGAATATTTTTTATTTTCCTTCTCGCACAGGACGCGCATTCCGACTGTACTAATCCAACGGAGGCATCCCTTGCTTCTTTATAGGCAAAGCTCCATGCGCACTACGCTTGGCTAGCCGAGGTGGTACTAAAGAGGCGCTGAGACTCTCGTTGAATCGCTAGAACCTGCATGTACGTCGCTGCCGCTGCATGGGCTTTTGATATATGGGCCAGACCACTCAAATGGATTAGCAAAACGTGAGTATTGCAGACACTTAGGGTTAGCTAGTTAGGTACTTAGGTTGGGCTGGGCCACTGGGGCATGACTGCGTGAGTAGTGGGCTAGCGTGTTGGGCTGGTTCGTGCTAGGCCTTTTGCAGCAAAGGGCCCACATGTCAACTAATCGGGTCGCCCAATGGGTAACCCATGGGCAAAGATATGTACCCAGACCCGACCCATGACTAATCGGGTCGCCCATGGGCGAGACCCATGGGTGAAAACTGCGACCCAAACCCTGCCCATTCGGGTCGGGTGCCCATGGGCGGACGTGCCCATGGGTCAAATTGCCGGGCTTACTTCCTGCCGTCGGTGTTATTGCGCTTGGGCGCAGGCAGCGGGCCGGTGTAGTCCTAGAGCTGGCGCTGGCGGCGCTCGGCGAAGTAGGCGTTCCAGGAGGCGTTGTTCTCCTGGTCCCAGATGGGGTTCGCCCGTTGCTCGTCCGTCATCCGCTCGCGGGCGGCGTGGATATCGACCAGCCGATCCTCGCCGGCAGGGACAGGGGGAACCAGGAAGCCCATCTGGCTGAGCCGCCAGTTGCTGGGGACGCGCATGTCCGGCGGGGCTGGGTAGCCTGTCTCGTACAGCAGGCGAGCCTCCTAGTCCTGCAGCCAGTTCCGGCGGAAGCCGTTGGCCGCCGCGGCGTCTTCAGGGTACCTCTCCATTGCACTAGTAGGAAAAGGCTTATAGGTGGATTACTTAGCCGTGGCGCATCACCATTTTGGTGCGCCACGAGTATATAGCCGTGGCGCACCAGACACAGGTGCGCCACGCGTAGGCCATTACCCGTGGCGCGCCAAAATAGTGGTGCGCCACGGCTAAGTGCACGCCGGGTCGATGGAGGGGCACCCTCCCTAGTCGTGGCGCACCCAAGCCTTGTGCGCCACGGGTAAGTGTATAGCCGTGACGCACATTATTCCAATGCGCCACCAAAATAATGGCCCCGGAGCCAAATTTTGACCCAACATAGCCGTGGCACACCGAAGTTTGGTGCGCCACGAGTAACCTCTTAGCCGTGCCGCATCGCCTACGTTGGTGCGCCACGGGTAAGTTTGCCGCTTTGTGCTCCCATGCACACCCCCCCCCCCCCCCCCCCCCCGCGGTGATCACCTTTTCAGTTTTGGAAACGCTAAAAGAAAATGTTAAAAAATTCAAAAAATAAAATCCTTTGAGATGTGGTTATGTAACCTACTTGATAGGAAAAATATGAAACATGATTTTCGACGGATTTTGCAATAAATCATTATGAAAAAGTAAAACGGCGATAACTTTTGCATACGAACTCGGATTTCGACGTTTAATACCTTAAAAAAAACTAGAGAAAAAAAACACATCCAAACCAAATGGCCTATGGCCTTTTGAGCCATTTTTTGCCTACAGAATCCCCAAATTCGAAAGGGAACACCTACTTTTTTGAAGTTTAAGTTTTCTGGCCAGAAAAAATAAAGTCCTCACTTACCTGTGGCGCATGGAAAGTGGTGCGCCACGGGTAGTTTCAATACTAGTGGCGCATCAGTATGAGATGCACCACGGGTAACCTGGGGGGGGGGGCAACACCATGATCCGACGGCTCCCGGGGATCCGACGCCTCACAGCGACTTAAACTAGCACACAATCCGTGTGCTCCTTTCTTCTTGTTTCTGATTGGTCGAGAGGATAGAGGCATGGATTGACAGCTCTCCTCCCTCCTCCTCTCTTCCTCCTCTCTATCTCCTCCTCCTCCTCTCTTCCTCCTCCTCCTCTCTTACTCCTCCTCTCCATCTTCTCCCCCTCCTCCTCCTCGACGGGCGGCAAGCATCCGCATGACGGCGGCGACCTCCTCCACGAGGGAGAGCCCTTCCACGACGGCGCCTCCTCCATGACGGCGAGCTTCCCCACAACGGCCGACGACCTTCTCCATGAGGGCGAGCTCCTCCATGACGGCGCCTCCTCCACGACGGCGAGCTTCTCCACGACGGCCGGCAACCTTCTCCACGACGGTGAGCTCCTCCAAGACAGCGCCTCCTCCATGACGGCGACCTCGACGGCGACCTCCTCCATGATGCCACCTCCTCCATGACGTCGATGGCCGACGCCTCCTCCATGACGGCGACCTCCTTCACGACGGCACCTCCTCCATGACGCGACCTCAACGGCGACCTCCTCCACGATGCCACCTCCACGACGGCCGGCGAGCTTCCGGACACGCCGACGTCGGCAGTGGCCGGTGTTTTTTTTTATTTCAGAAATTGATAGCCGTGGCGCACCAAAATTAGGTGCGTCACGGGTATGTGCATATAGCCGTGGCGCAGGAAAACGAGGTGCGCCACGGGTATATAAACTTAGCCGTGGCGCACCTTTTTTTGGTGCGCCACGGCTAAGTATATACCCGTGGCGCACCATGTTGCCTGCGCCACGGCTAAATATTTACCCGTGGCGTGGCAATCCGTGGCGCAGGGGGCTGCGCCACCGCTAAGTCTTTTTGGTGCGCCACGGGTAGCCTTTTTTGTGCTAGTGTTGGTTCTCTCGGCGAGCTTGAGAGGGTAAGAAGGGGAGCTTGAGTTGGGCGAGTGCGGTGAGATGTGTGGGCGTGCCCCGCGGTGAGAGGGCGGGGTAATAAATACCGGCGGGGCAGTAAGTGTGGCGCGTCGTAACTCCGCCGCGTGACCGATTTGACTCGACGGCGGTACGCCTGACCGGCGGCAGGAGCACTAATGCGACGTGGGAGACGAGGCGATGAGGACGACGAAGCGGTGTGCTGCTGACAGGGCGGACCCGTCGGAAGCTTCGCGCGGTTTCCCTCGGTTTCGCGCCATTTTCCCTTTCGCCGGTGCCCCCAGGCCGAACCCGGCGCGCTGGGTTCGGCCTGGAACGCCGGATAAAAATTGGGCCAAATCCGGCGAAAAAAGAGGCATTGGGGGGCGCTGGGGTCGACTACGATAAAAATGGGTCGCCGGCGTCAAAAAGGGGGTGCTAGGGGGGGCTCTCGGGGGGGGGGGGGGGGGGGGGGCGGCTGGACTTGCTCTAATCACCATTGGGCTAGAAGAAAATTGCAGCTAACACCACATTTTGTAGCACTTGTTGCACAAACACATAAACATTTTTATCTAGCTAACAAGTTGCACCTAGCCTAAATAAATCGGTTAATCTCAATTTTTTTGGTTAATTACTTATAGCTAACATCAGGCTTTGTGGGAGTTGTTGCACCAAACACACAAAAGACATGCAAATCCAGCTTGGGAAGAGGGCGGCCGTAAAGATGTTGCTACACGCATAGAGCAAGACAAAGTTCTGTACCGTGCTTAGGGAAATGAAACGCTTGGAAATATATACTCCCTCTGTCTAAAAAAGATGTCGCGCGCCCAGTATAAATGTAATTTTGCTAATTAGTCCAAACAGTTCAAATTAGTAGCAAATCAACTCTCTGATCCAATGCGGACGTCGTCGTCCTCCGTCCGTCGCCGTCCACACGCACTACCTCGCCGTCCTCCTTCGGCCGTTGTCGTTCCTACGCTTGAAGGAACAAGACCTCGCCGTCCGCCACACAGGAGGGAGTCTATCACCTGTCGCCGTCCACGCGCAGGGGGGAGCTCGTCCTCGCCGTCGCCGTTCGCGGGCGGAAGGAAGCTCGACCTTGCCGTTGCCGTCCGCACGCAAGAGGTAGCTCAACCTCGCCGTTCGCGCCCGCGCAAGAGGGAGCTCGACCTCAGCTGCTTCCGTGCCACGAGATTTCCTACTTCCAACCCCTCATCGCAGCTCCTCCACGTCCGCGCGCAGGAGGAAGCTTGATCTCGCCATAGCCGTCCACGCGCAGGAGGAGCTCGTCCTCGCCGTGGCCATCCGCGCGGAGGTGGGTGCTCGTCCTCGCTGCCGCCCTCCGCCCGCAGGAGGGAGCTCGACCTCATCGAAGCCGTCCACGCCCGCGTTGCCTGTTTCTGCGCCGCCGCTCCGCTTCCTCCGCAACTGAAATTCAGAGTTCAGGTTCATAGCTTCTAAAATTCAGAGTTTCAACTTAATTTGCAACTGAATTGCCAGATGAATTGCAACTGAATTTACAATAATTGCACACCGGGAGTTACTACCTAGTTTGGGCAGTACTAATGGTTTGCAGTTATCTAAATAGTCACACTAAATTGTCAGGTTTCAGTGTTTGCAACTGAATTTGCGCATCTCAACTCACAGTGCTACTCCAACCAGTCTATACCATTAACAACGTCACCGACTAGATGATCCGTTGAATTCAGTAAACAACAGCTACTCCTTTTTTTAATTAAAAATAAATACTCCTGAAATTAGTACCCTCCTGAACCAGCATGATTTTTTTTTATTGATAGCACCATTTTTGCAAACATGACAGTATCTTAGCACTAGCAGTGACACTAGTCTGAACAAAAATTCATCTACTCCAGCGGAGTACCTAGTGTACTCTGCATCAGGTTTAGTTAACAAACGTGTTGTCGGTCTGTGTAACTCACCACATGAATGAATTGTTGTATTGAGATAAAATGCTTTGGATGGATGTAGACTGAGAATATGTTATATACTAAAATCAAGATACATATGTAAAATAAAAAAGATTGGCTAGAAAATTCTAACAAAATCAAAACATACGCCATCTATTTGATCGAATCAAAGCATGATACGGCTGTAAAATAGGGAGATGGGCCATAAAATAAAAAATAAAAAACATCTAGCCATATATTTATTTGAATTTGAATTTGTAATTACCTACAACTGTTTGATCCCCTTGACGTAACTCAATACCATCCCTCCATCATTGTTGTCCTGTTGTGCCCAGGGTTTCAGCTTGTGGTCGGCAACCGCTGCACAATACTTTTAAGATAAATGGTCATGTGCTCTACATTAGTAGGAAAAGGCTTATCATTGGCAAACCAAATTCTGCTACCGCTGGCGAATTGGTGGTTCGCCAGTGGTAACACATGTTCGCCAGCGGTAAGTGCGATACCATTGGCGAACAAGAACCTGTTCGTCAGTAATATATATTTCTGCTTTTAAAATAAAAGTATAAATGTATTACAGCAATTTATATATAGCAAAATTCATATTTCAGCAGTATATATAGAGAAATATTTGATAAACCAGTACAAATACACAATTTCCAAAACAATATAACTAGACAAAGTTGATCACAATCATAGTTCATCATATTATTACATATCACTAGCTAATACATGAAACTCTTAAACTAACTTCGACCGGTTCCTGAGCCGCGGGGTGCTGAGACACCGGCGCTGCGCATCCAAAGAGAAGGAACACTCACAGGGTCATAACTCACGTGAGTAGGAACCCTCCGAAGAAACGACCACCTATCCAATAGATACACGTAGCGACGGACGTGCTCATCCTCCTCCCTGATACGGCAACGTACCACCTCCTCGGGGGCCGGCTCCCTCTGCACCTAGCGTGGCCCACGCGACTGCCACCACAGAAGATCCGGATCGACGACGTCACCCGGATTCCTCACCAAGCTGCGCGTCCCGGAAGGTAGCACCTCCCAGTGCCAGCCCGGTGGAGCCCAGTCCCGCACATCGCCCCTCTGGTCCAACATGGACATCGTCGCTGAGAACACCTAAGTCAAAAACGCCTAAGTCAAAATTTTGTTACAAAAGTAATATTAAAATTTACAAAATACGAGAAGTTAACAATGAAAAGCCTCATATATCATTGCCGTGCAAAACAAGGCAAAAAGAGTGTGTACAAGACCATGTATTAATACAAACACTCCAATTGTATATACTACAAGGCATTGTAGACACTCTCCTTGCCTTTACCATGGCATAGTTTAAATCATCGGCTTTGTCAATTCATAGAGAAGAAACAAAATGATTCGAGTTTATACCTCATATATAGATTGGACACACATTGATCAGGAACGGGGCAAGCAGACCAAGTAAGAGTATACATATATCATTTGTGCATATCGATCACAAGGTCCGCTAGCACCTCCCTGAATTACATAGTGTGCCACAACATTTTAATCATCGGCATTCGGAAAGAGAGAGAAAAACAAAATGATTTCGGATTTGTGCCTCATACATATTTAAATTGGACACACATTTCAGAGACGGAGCAAGTGAACCAAGTAGGATGCACAAAATATTTATTTGTGCATATCACAAGGTTCACTAGCTCCTCCCTGAATCATACAGTATCACAACATTTTAATCATCGGCTTAGAAGAAAAAGACAAAACAAAATAAAAATGACTTAGATTTTGCGCCTCATACTTAGGTCGGACACACAAGTAGACCTGCAGGATCTGGTGAGCCAAGTATGATGCACAAGACTTGGTACTTGTGCATATCACAAGGCTCACAAGACCTGCAGGCCTACAACCTAGTGCCACAACATTTTAATCATCGGCTTTCGAATAAACAGACAAAACAAAATAAAAATGACTTAGATTTTGCGCCTCATACTTAGGTCGGACACACAATTATTAGTATCCCTGAAGGATCGGCGGAGCCAAGTAGGATGCACAGGACTTGTACTTGTGCATATCACAAGGCTCCGCAGACCTTCAGGGTTACCACATAGTGCCAGAACATTTTTAATCATCGGCACACACACAAGCAACCCTAAATAGCTCATCGATCATAATAAAGCAATGTAATACATATAACACAACAACATGGGTGCCGGATAAATTCGTTGATGTTCATGTCCTACAATGGTTACCACCAAGACAATTGCATCACTATGAATCTCATAAATATTCCATTGCACATTATCTACCACATGCTCACAACATCATGAAAAACATCAACATCTAATACAACTTTATATACCACAACATTATCTAGAGAGCATTAATTTTCTCATAATTATCTACTGCATACTCACAACATTATCTAACACAACAACAAGATCTAGTACGGCATCATCAAAATCATCACTACTGGACATGCTTTTGCTACCAAATCGTAACACAAATACATTATCTACCACATGATCATACTAAATCATGCAGTAATATTTGCTCAAACTACACCATGAGTAGATCACCCAAAAGTAGGGTGCTCACCTTGCTTGCTTGATGGCGTACGTGCTCGACGGCGAGGCGGTGGTGGTGCTCGGCACGGGCGTGGCGACGGGGAGAGGAGGACGTATGGCGGCGGCGGCGACGGGGAGGGGAGGGCGGCGACGGGAAGAGGAGGACGGCGGCGGCGACGGGGAGAGGAGGACGGCGGCGGCGACGGGGAGAGGAGGACGGCGACGGAGAGAGTAGGATGGCGGCGGCGGCGACAGGGAGAGGGCGACGACGACGGGGAGAGGAGGACGGCAACGGGAAGAGGAGGACGACAGCAGCGGCGGCGACGGGGAGAGGAGGACGGCGGCGGCGGCGACAGGGAGAGGGTGCGTGTGTGAGAGAGGAAAAAGGCCGGGTGGGGATGGGAGCTCGACCGCGCGCAGCTTATACGCTAACTACCGCTGGCGAACAGGGTCGACGGTTCGCCAGCGGTACTTTCCTTACCGCTGGCGAACCACTCAGACCATTCGCCAGTGGTAGGTGGCCCGTTAGGGTTTGCTCGAACCCGCGCTTACCACTGGCGCATTACGCGCTCTGTTCGCCAGTGGTGCCAGTGATATTTACCGCTGGCGAATGTGATTTCCAGGTTCGCCAGTGAGGCCCCGACGGCTATAGCCCTTTTCCTACTAGTGCTATTGGGCAGGTCCATCGTCCGTGTTGACAACCAGTTTCACCTTGCTACGATTCAATCATACCCCTTGACGATGTTCATGATGATGATCTCAAGCAGGCCATTGCGTTGATGCAAATCGTTGACCACGGGATGATGAGACCGAGAACCGGGTGTTGGCTAGGTGAGGCTCTATTCCAAGATTAGGAAAAGCAAAGGAATAAGAAGAAGTGCAAAGGAAGTCTATGTTCCAAAATAAAACATATGCCTAAAGTCGCATGCTTGTAGGTGATGTTTCCATAATAGTGGTTCCATTCTTCTTTTCGCTTGTACTAGCAATCATGTGTTAAACAATGTGAAAGAACAACTATGCCCGAGATGTCGCCTAGAGGGGGGGGTGAATAGGCGATTAAAACTTTTTCTAATTAGGGGCTTGATAATTGCGGAATAAAACTATGTGTTTAAATTAACAAGCCAACAACCTAATTACTAGGCTCACCTATGTGCACCAACAACTTATGCTAAGCAATTCAAACAACAAGGTGATAGCAAGATATGAACTTCAAGCATGAAGGCTATCACAATGTAAATTGCATAAGTAAAGCTCGGGTATAGAAATAACCGAGGCACGCGGAGACGAGGATGTATTCCCGAGTTCCTCCTTGTTAAGGGAGTACGTCTCGTTGGAGGGGTGTGAGCTCGCCACAAAAGGCCTACTCAAGATGCCACAAAGGCCTCACCCTATTCTCCGATGAACCTCACCCAAGGATTGGTTCACCTTCCACTATCGGAATCCTCCGAGGCGGATTCCGGAGCCCTTTACAACTTCTTCTTGGGACACACACCCACAACCCAATTGGGGGCTCCCAAACTCGTGCCGAAGCTCCACAAGCGAAGACTTCGCGGCACCTCCAACCGTCTAGGGTACACAATGCACCCAAGAGGCAACAAGCTCTTGGGAACACAATGCACCCAAGAGTAACAAGCTTCCAACCTTCAATCCCACGAATCACCGTGGGGAGCACAACCCGATGCAACAAATGCAAAAGGGGAAGAACACACCAAGTGGTCAAATTCTTCTCCCCAAAATCCAACCGAAGCAACTAATGCTACGGAGGGATTTAGAAGGAAGAACGGAGGAGAAACACCAAGAACTCCAAAATCTAGATCCCACAAGTTCCCCTCACTTAGAGGAGATTTTGTTTGGTGGAAAGATGGATCTAGATCTCCTCTCTTGTTTCCCTAAATTTGGGCAAGAATCATCGGAGGGATTAGGAGGAATCGAGCTCTCAAAATGTTGGCAATGGAGGAGAGAGAGCTAGGGATGAGATCTACACTGAAAATGGGGAAGAAAGCCCTTTTATAGGTGGCTCCAAAAAGGAGCCGTTGGAGGAGAAAAATGTGGACAAAGAGGGAAAAAAAGCAGCCAGGCGACCCGGCCTGGGGCCGGCCTGTGCCCCGGCCTGGCCGGGAAACGAACAGCGAAGCAGCACAGCGTGCAGGGCAGCCGGCCTGCTGCCCCGGCCTTGGGCCGGCCTGCCAGGCGCGCTGGGCCGGGAGGGCACCAGAGCCGGCCGGCCTGCCCCCGGCCTGGGCTGGCAAGCCAGCGTGCGGGTGGGCCGGGGCACAGCCCGAGCCACCCGGCCTCGCACCGGCCTGAGGCCGGCCCGGCCGGCCAGCCTGGCCCCCTTCTCCTTTTTTTTTTCTTTCTCTGTTTTTTCTTTTTCAAATTTCTGTTTAGAAAGAGTTCCGAAAATAAAATCGCAATAACTTTCGCATACGAACTCCGTTTTCGATAAACTTGGACTCGTTGGAATCGTCACAACGAGCACAACAAGAATATGCAGAGAAACATCATAGTCCAAGAATATATTATAAAGATAAATGGGAAAAGGTAAAAGCTCCCATTTGCAAATCGGAAATGCAATAACTTTCACCCACGAACTCCGTTTTCGATAATCTTGGACTTGTTGGAATCGTCACAACAAGCACAACAAGATTATGCATAGAAACATCATAGTCCAAGAAAATATCATAAAACCAAATGGGAAAGTTAAAAACTCTTTTTCGCAAACCGAAAATGCTATAACTTTTGCAATTGACGTCCGAATGAAATGAAACCAATTTTGTTGGAAAGAGGACATCAAATGCTACCTTTGAAAAATGACAAACAAGCAATGGAGATTTTGCAAAGAAATGGAAGAGAGAAATCTTCCGCACGGATAAACCGGCAAAATCTCCAATACCGAAACCGCAAAGAAGACGCATATGAGAACCGTTTTCGGTGAACTTGGCTTTGTCATGACAAGCACGACAAGCACCAAGACCACACCACGATTCGAGACAAATAAGAACCAATGAAGATGATTGCATGGATGCAAAGGTTTGTGCTCTCTACGGCGATACGATCACGATATTCGGTCGAGAGCCCCTCTTGATAGTACGGCTATCTATCCTATAACCCGGTCTCTCACTAAACAACATGAGACCGGTAAAATAGAAACCCTATCAAGATCATACCTTTGCCTTGCGCCTTAATCCACTTAAGGTCGATGAAGACGATCTTCAACTCCTCAAGATGCACCACCTTTCTTCATTGCGCTTCGCTTGGTGAAGATTCACTTGTGGCTCCCCCATACACCAAGATGGGAGAAGCACCCTTCGGCATATCTTCACTTGGCCTTTGATCAACACAAATCTTTTCTTCCCTTGAGCTTGACTCCAACAAATGGAGATCAAGCAAAGCATCTTGACTCCAACACATGGAGACAAGCTTGGTCTTGATCAACAAATGACCTTGACACAAGATAAAGGACAACCTACACATAGAGCTCAAAACAAATCTTAGTCCATCAAGATTGTCATTAATTACCAAAACTATGCATGGGGGCAACCATGCACTTTCAATCTCCCCCATTTTGGTAATTGATGACAATCCCGTTTAAGAGGGTTTATATAATGAATAAAGCATCCTTGCATGACAAACAAGCAAGAATGCAAAGCGCATTAAAGGCAAATGCAACAAAAGCATAAAACCCAAATTCCCTTAAACCCTCTAAACTTCTCCCCCATTGGCATCGATTGCCGAAATGGGAAGAAAAATTTAGAGAGCCAATATAATGTGAGTTCCTCTAACAAGGTGATGATAATCCCTTTTGACGAATAATTAGAGGAAATCAAACTATATTGAGGATCAAAAGATTGCAACAAGATGAAATCATTTTAAACATTTCCACAAAGGAGAAAAGCAACCGAAAGATCCAAAGCGAGAGTTCTAAATAAAAACCGGAGAAGCTCCCCAATGTTCATGCACATAGGAGTGCATAAAAATGGCATCCTCGCTTCCCCAAAATCATCTAGAACACTCAACAAGTGCAATTGTGCATAATGCAAAAGCAAATCATAGCACTTGCACCAAAGATGTGGTTGAGCCATAAAAAGATACCAATTTTCAAAAATTCAACATAAGATAGGCCCAACCGAGATAAAGAGATCTTTTAAAGAAATATATTCACAAGCTTAGGGATACCAATTGGAAACTAAAACCAATTGAAAATGCCAAAAGCTAGTGAGATCATTTAGCAAATAAAAATCAACATGCTCACCATGGTAGGCATGAAGTCAAAGATCTTCAAAAATACATGAGTGTGTAAGATACCAATAAACAATAAGACGAGCACTCATGAGACAAAATTGGAACCACCAAAGAATTATAAATGAAACACAAGGTGGCTCAAAAGAAATAGGATACCAACTAGAAGATGACCTCTCTCATATGTATAGGTTTCTTATTAGACAAACCATTGAAGATATACATCCGCAAAGAAACATATACATACGAAATGGTCCGGGAAAAAGATAACAAGGTATCCAAAAGGAAGTCATAAATATACAAACGAGATTGTTGCTTGAAAGCATAGCACAAAGCTCAAATTTNCCCTCCCTCCCTCCCTCCTCCCGTGCTCTCCCTACCACCATAAACCACACAAGAAAAGCAAGCACCCACGCGCAGGGGTCTGTCTGGCCACCACCACCACCACCCACCTCGGCCGGCCGGGCCAAGAACCCCCACCCCCGTCCCCTCCCAAATGCCTTCCCCCTCCCCTCTCTGCCGCCGCTGCCTTTTCCTCTCCCTCCTTTCGGCCTCCTTCCTCGCGCTCGGAGCGGATGGCGGCGGAGATGGGCCGGCAATGCAGGCGCTGCGCCGGGGGCTCGCGCCGCCGGACTGGGCGACCGCGGGCGCGGACCACTGCTCCTGGCGCGGCGTCACGTGCGCCGCGGGCGGCGCGGTCACCGCGATCGACCTGCCGCGCCGGGGCCTCCGCGGCGACTTCTCGGCCGCCGCCGGGCTCCGCGCGCTGGCGCGGCTCGATCTCTCTTTCAACGACCTCGCCGGCGCCGTCCCCGCGGCCCTCGGCGCGCTCCCCCGCCTCGAGCTCCTCGACCTCTCCATGAACAGCCTCTCCGGCCCCATCCCGGCGACCCTCGGCGGCGCCCTCGCTCTCAAGTTCCTGAACCTCTCCAACAACGCGCTCTCCGGCGCCATCCCCGACGGGCTCAGGGCCCTCAAGGAGCTCCAGGAAGTGCAGATTTCAGGTAACAACCTCACCGGCGCCATCCCCGGCTGGCTCGCCGGGCTCCCCGCCCTCCGCGTGCTGTCCGCCTACGAGAACAACCTCTCTGGACCCATCCCGCCGGGGCTCGGCCTCTCGTCGAACCTCCAGGTGCTCAACCTCCACTCCAACGCCCTCGAGGGGACCATACCCAGCAGCCTCTTCGATCTTGGCAACTTGCAGGTTCTCATCCTCACCGTCAACAGGCTCAACGGCACGATCCCGGACGCAATAGGCCGGTGCCTCGCCCTGTCCAACGTGCGCATCGGCAACAATCGCCTCGGCGGCGCCATCCCGGCATCCATCGGCGACGCTTCCAGCCTCACCTACTTTGAGGCCGACAGCAACCAGCTGTCTGGCGGCATCCCCGCTCAGTTTGCGCGCTGCGCCAACCTGACGCTCCTCAATCTGGCCTACAATCGCCTCGCCGGCGAGGTGCCAGACATGCTCGGCGAGCTCAGGAACCTGCAGGAGCTCATTATCTCCGGCAACGGCCTCGGAGGCGAGTTCCCGAGGTCAATCCTGCGGTGCCGGAACTTGAGCAAACTGGACTTGAGCTACAACTCGTTCCGCGGTGCCTTGCCGGATACCATCTGCAACGGATCAAGGTTGCAGTTTCTTGTGCTCGATCACAATGAGTTCTCTGGTAGTATTCCGCACGGTATAGGTGGCTGCAGCCGGCTTCTTGAGCTGCAGCTGGCCAACAACAATCTGAGTGGTCAGATACCAGCTGAGATGGGCAAGGTGAAGAGCTTACAGATTGCGCTGAACCTTAGCTCCAATCACCTGTTAGGGCCGCTGCCCCGTGAGCTGGGGCGGCTTGATAAGCTCGTTGCACTGGATTTGTCAAGCAATGAGATATCTGGTGAGATCCCTGGTGATATGAGAGGGATGATGAGCTTGATAGTTGTCAATTTGTCAAACAATCGGCTCCGTGGTGCCATACCGACATTCGGGCCATTTCAGAAGAGTGCAGGGTCCAGTTTCTCTGGCAATATCAAGCTGTGCGGCGATCCACTGGATGTGGACTGTGCACCAATTTATGGATCATCCAATTATGCGTCCGACCACAGGAAGATATCTTACAGGGTGGCTTTGGTGGTTGTAGGGTCCTGTGTTCTCATCTTCTCAGTTGTATCATTGGTGGTAACGTTGTTCATGTGGCGTGAGAGGCAGGAGAAGGAAGCTGATGCAAAGAAGGCTGAGGCAGGGGAGGTGGTCGTGGAAGCACCACAGGTCATGGCCTCAAGCGTGTTCATCGAGAGCTTGCAGCAGGCCATTGATTTCCAGAGTTGTGTGAAGGCGACATTCAAGGACACCAATGCACTGAGGAGTGGCACGTTCAGCACAACCTACAAGGCTGTCATGCCATCAGGCATGGTGGTGTGTGTCAAGAAGCTGAAATCGGTTGACCGGGCGGTCATCCACCACCAGACCAAGATGATCAGAGAGCTCGAGCGCCTCGCGCACATAAACCATCCGAATCTTGTGCGTCCCATTGGTTATGTCATCTACGAGGATGTAGCATTGCTGCTGCAGTATCACATGCCGAACGGAACATTGCTTCAGCTGCTGCACAATGCAGACAGCTGCGATGGTGAGAACCAGCAACCTGACTGGCCGAAGCTGTTGTCAATCGCCATTGATGTTGCCGAAGGGCTGGCGTTCCTCCACCAGATTGCTACCATCCACCTCGACATTTCTTCGGGTAATGTCTTCCTCGACTCGCACTACAATGCGCTTCTTGGCGAAGTTGAGATCTCCAAGCTACTGGATCCTTCAAAGGGCACTGCCAGCATCAGTGCGGTTGCTGGCACATTTGGTTATATACCTCCAGGTGTGAACTTTATTCCACATCTGCTCACTACACAAGAACTTATTATTCATAAACATAACAGAGTCTTTTCCGTTGCAATCCATTTCTTGCAGAGTATGCCTACTCAATGCAGGTTACTGTGCCAGGCAACGTGTACAGCTTCGGGGTACTGCTGCTAGAAATCCTGACATCGAAGATGCCAGTGGATGAGGAGTTTGGTGAAGGTGTGGACCTTGTCAAATGGGTGCACTCTGCGCCGGAGAGGGGGGAGACGCCGGAGCAGATCATGGACCCAAGGCTGAGTACCGTGTCATTTGCGTGGCGGAGGCAGATGCTCGCCGTGCTCAAGGTCGCGATGCTGTGCACAGAGCGCACCCCAGCGAAACGACCTAAGATGAAGAAGGCGGTGGAGATGCTGAAGGAGGCCAAGAACAGCTGACAACCGCATCCTCTTGCTGAATGCTAAGATTGCTCCTTGGGAGACAAAATGACAAGCATAAAGAACATTCCACGAGGCAATTATTTGGTTGGGTATAAACGTCAGTAGCCACTTTCTTCTTTGTATATAGTCCTTGATTTTTCTCAAGCCGGTAGTATGCATTGCCAGATGCCGAATCTTGCAGCATCAAAGAACAGTTTAAGCAGTCTCTTTTAGACTAGAACTGGCAATGTGGGAATGTTTGGTACATTTCTGGTTGGATGCTGAGTAAGGAAACTTATCTATTATCCTAAACTGAGAATAAACTTGGATGCTCAAGTATGGCCTCTTTGATACAAAGGATTTGTATAGGAATTTTAGAGGATGCAAATACTTAAGATTTTTTCCTATGACAGTTGTTTTAGTTGTACGATTGGATCCTGTAGAATTTTTTCATAAGGAATCATGTAGGCTAAATTTTATAGGAAATCTAACATCCATTCAGACCTCTTTTCTAGAATGTTCTCCTCCGATGGAATCTAACAAACATGATACATAAGAAATCTTATAGGATTGAAGTGTGCATGACATTGCAATCCTGTGATTTCCTATTCATGTGTTTTTAGAATCATGCGAATCAAAGAGGTCCTATACTCCTATATAGTTTCCTTTTTATTTCTCCTTGCAGAAATATTGAACATGGTGCTAGTAATCGCGATGCTGAGTACATTTATGGCGACAACATTTTGGTAGCTATTAAATCCTTAGTGACCTTGGTTAGGAAAGCAACAGCAGAATCTGCCTGTCAAAACCACTGTGTACAATGATTAACCCTTGACATTCGTCCACATTATATGCAGATGCTTTTCTTCCGGTCTCATCTCATCCCAATCCCATTACTCGCAACAAAGTGATTGTGACTTTCTGCGACAGTGATGATGACTGGGGACATTCCTTGAATTTGGATCAAATGGTGGGCACTACTACAACTAATGAAGAATCTAGCCTGGCCGCACCTGAATTCAACAGTAGATGAAGCTACTCCTGTGAGAATGAAGCTCATACGTTAGGAAGGTGCATTAAGCCTAAATTAAATACAAATAAAAGGAGCATATGAAGTTTAAGTTGTCAGTATCACTTGAGTCGTTGCTTTTGGGAGAGAAAAAAATTACTTGCCGCATCCCTTTAGCCGCTCTCTTGAGGTACTCCCGTGCATCTATTTTCAAACCATGGTGTGAATGTTCATGAAAAGTTCCCATTTTTTTTGTTTAAGAGTTCATGCTACTGGAAAATCTGGCTTGAGTGTGAAAATCTAAGAAACGACTTTTTTGAGTGGTTAGTATATGTAGATTTATCCTTGTTCTTTTTGGACTTTTAATTTTTATTCTTTGCAATGGATTTTTTCTAGTTCACACGCAGATAAGAATTTGATTCCTAGTCTATTTTTCGGATTGTGGTTACATGGTTCATATTTGAATGTCTTTATGAGGTTGGTGCACAGGATGGATTTCAGTACTAGTTTAGCTTCCATGGAGTACCGTTAGTTGAGCATAATTTTGAGGTATTTTGACAAATAATGATAACATGCAAGAGGCTTCTTACTTCGGCTTCTAAAATACATCACACGCAAGAGGTTGATACCGGCACATGTCTATAATTTCCAATCGACAAAGATGAATATCCTAATTAGGGATGCAAAAGTGGGATAGATATGCTTACTTTGCATCCATAATCCTAAGTTGTATTCGGAGTTCTTCACACGTTTGTTCGGAAAACTCAGGAATTCAGATGTTAGCACTTAAAAGCACGGTGCATGTTGCTTATATTAGTGTGTAATCCATCCCCTTGTGTAACTGATTGGCCTCTATTGGTGTTTCATTTTTTATGAAAAGCAACCAGCATTGCATTTCATGGAATAGAAGGCCCCGTGCAAGCATCATCCGGCTGAAATCATCAATGGGCCATCTAATCTCACTTGAGTGTGAGATCTGGGATGTCTGATGAATGCACCATTGTGCCGTCCTGTAGCGCCCCGACCCCAGAACTATACAGTGAAACGTTGTGTAACCGGTCATGCTACACAATCGAGGGTTACTGGGTTTACCAATCCCAGGCCAAAACTCATTGACAGGTGTGCTCGGAATGAATCATCGGCACACAACACCTCGATCATGCCATAAGCTCAGACATCGCTTTCACGTATAGTAAAGAGATCAAGACTGCGGAACAACTGGCACATCACAGACTCTACGACACCAAGAGATCATAGTTCAACTCATATAATAAGAAAGATACAAATATCACAATCAGAGGTCACAGACCCAACATTACATCAAGCGGAAGAAAATTTAGTTGTCTAAACAACAAGATCCAAAATATGGCCTAAGAGGCCTACAGATAAACATCCCGTGGCAGCCTGTTCCAAAACGTCCCAAGCTGCCACCTGGGAACCCCAGACTACTCGTCGATGTCAATAAAGAACCCACCTTCCAGTTCGGTGACGTCCTCCTCTGAAACAAATAATAATCAACAAAGCAAGACTGAGTACGACGTACTCGCAAGAATTAGTTGGGCGATATAGGCCCAATGCTGACGGAGGCTCTAATGCTGTATAATGTAGCTGGTTTTGCATAAAGCTAGTTTTCCTTTTACAAGACATAAGGACCCATTGCATCGTCTACTCAGAATGTTTTCCGAAAAGGGATAAGAGAGTAAACTTTCATCTTTGGTTCTCAACGAACCATTTGTAACCAGAAGGATCTCATCTCCACCAAGGCACTCCCTCGAATCACCCTCGAGGAAATGAACCTTTTATCACACGTTGGATTGCAACCTCTAGCTGCCAAATTTATTAATTAGGTTCAGTTTCTCTATGAGCTAATCCGCCTTTACCAAGAGTTTGTCCATAACCGTGGACACAGATTTTCGAAAAGATTAAACCCTGCAGGGGTGTACTAATTTACCCATTGGTACCGTCCGGCTCACCTGATTGGCCCTCTTCCGGGGAAGGCCGGCGAGTGGGCGCGGTTAAATATTTACCTCGCATGAGACTATCCAAGAGTCATATGTGGCGACAAGACAAGTTTACCCAGCCTATTTCAGCCCCTGCCCCCATCGCCACGTCCTAAACACCACCATCCTCATCATTTCTTTTTCCGCTCACACACACACGCGCAAAAGGAAATAGCAAACTAGAGGACCCTTGGATACGCCCGCACAAGTTATTCAGTTAGTAAGGAGCCCATACCCCCACCAATGGCAGCACGCTCGGTTCTTGGTTCTAGCTAAAAGCACTCTCAACCTAGGCGGCAGGAATAAGGCAAAACACCATCCCGATGGCAACTCATCCAAGCCTTTTAACAAATTAATTAAGTACCAAACGTAACCACCATGTCCGAATCATTCCATCAACATCAATATCATGGAATTAAATCACCGGACAATATAACATTTAACTAAGCATGGCTAAGCATTGCTAAGCATATAATACAACAATTATATCTTTGTATCAGGCCAACACATCAACCCTAGGTTTCATAGGAGGGGAAGCATGTGATGGTTCAGGAGACAATGCATATCATAGGATTCTCTAACTTGATCAAAAGTGACATTTGAATCGCATGCAATATTCTGGTGGAGAAAATAAGTTTATAAAACAATAGGATTCCAGAATGCCAAGAAGGTTAGGTTAGCTCTTGCCTTGCTGATAGTACTGGTCGCGTTGATCGTCGAGGTATTGTGGTGGAACCTCGACTCCTGAATCTACCGATACACAAACAATACAGGAAACGAAATAAATAACATGAATACAAAGGTGCAATGCACAATCATGATGAGATGATCAAATTATGCACTGGAATGATATTGGGCATGTCCCACAAGTTAAATGGAACCCCTAAAATAAATATTGCAATTAACGGGTTAAAACTCCATATTTAACTTAGTGAATTAGGTTATTATCCAAAATGTCCAGTACTGAAATATGGGTCCTAAATGCATGAAAAAGACATTATTAGATAGGTATTGTCCTACTGATCATATTGGTACTTCGTTTGCAATTTTCCGATTAACGATGAAGAAATGGTGATTTAAACGGTTATGCAATTTAAATCATTTTAACCAATTCGAAATGACATCAAAGTAAAAATTGGTTTCATGCTGTGAAATTAACATAGATAAACAGCCCTTGAGTTACTGATCATTTTGGTATATCATTTGCAATTTTTGGATCAATATTTATCGAGTTATGATATTTCCAATTATTGAGTTAAATCTGCTATTTTATTTAATTTTGAATAACCAGCAGAATAAACTATTTAGTTGATCATAGAAATGATACTAATAGATAGATATGATTTTTATGAACATTTTGACATATCATTTGTAATTTACTGAGTTATAAAACAAAAGATATTGAATTTACAAATTCATTTCAAAATCTGCCATTTTAATCATTTCAATTTTAACAGCAATTTAGAAATTCATTTTAACATGTAATTATAACTAACATGTAGATATTAATTCTCTGAACATTTTGAGATCTTATTTGCAATTTTTCTGAAGTATAAAAACTCTAGATATGAATTTCCAAAAATTTGAATAACTCACAGATGATTTGCATTTCACAATTTAAATTCAAATTCAAAAATTCATTTGCAAGTGGGAGTTACATATTTGGACAGGTTATAAAGATGTGAACAATTTGGTATGTCAAATGTATTTTTCTGATCTACCATTTAATAGATATGAAATTTACAAGTTTATTCGATTTTTCTGTTTGAAATTAAAACCAGAAAAACTGGTGAAAGAGCATGGTTGCCCCCATGTGTTGTTTTGGTAATTAATGACAATCTCTATGGACTAATGTGTTCTTTGAGTTATATTTGCAGTGTTGGTCCATAAGGAATGCTTGGACTCCATATGTTGGAGTCAAGGCTAAAAGAAGAAGACTATATGTTGATCAAGGCTAAGTGCAAGTTGATCAACATACAAGATTAGGGCATGTGAAGAAGAAGATCATTTGTTGATCAAGGCCAAGGTGTTTCTCCATGAGCATGAATCAAGAGGAAGGAAGATCCTATGTTGTCCATGGAGGATGGCGTCACGTGGTGATCGTCATCAAGATAAAGGCCAAGTGAAGATATGTCGAAGAGTGCCTCTCCCATCTTGGTGTATGAGGGAGCAATATGCGAGTCTTCACCAAGCGGAGCACAATCAAGAAAGGTGATCCACTTGAGAGTAGATCAAGATCGTCATCATCTAGCTCAAGTGGAATGCGCAAGGCAAAGGTATGATCTTGATAGGGTTTCTATTTTACCGGTCTTGCGGTGTAGTTGGGAGACCGGGTTTTAGGATAGGTAACCGTACTATCAAGAGGGGCTCTCAAGTGAGCTTTAGCATATCGATCGTAGAGATCTCAAACCTTTGCATCCTTGGCATCATCTTTCTGGTTCCTATTTGGCTCTTATCGTGGTGTGGTATTGGTGCTTGTCGTGCTTGTCATGACAAGGCCAAGATCACCGAAAACGGTTTTCATATGTGTCTCCTATTGAGTTTTCGGTGGTGGAGTTTTTGCCGGTCCATCTATACGGAAGATTTCACTCTTCCATTTATTAGCAAAATGTCCCTTGCTTGGTTTCAATATTCTCACATGTTATTGGGTAGCATTTGTCGTCCTCTTTCCAACAAAGTTGGTTTCATGACATTCGGACTTCATTTGCAAAAGATATGGTTTTCCGGTTTTTAATGGAAAGGTTTTACCTCTCATCATTTGGTTTTACCATATCTTGTTGAACAATGATGTTTCTATGTATATTCTTCTAGTGCTCGTTGTGACGATTCCAACGAGTCCAAGTTTACCGAAAACGGAGTTCGTATGTGGAAGATATTGCGTTTTCGGTATCGGTCATTTTTAAAACAGAATATTAGAAAAAGAAAAAAAAAGGAGAAATGGGCGCCGGCCTCACTGCCGGCCTGGGCCGGCTCCCAGGCCGACCCATTCGGCCAGCACCCAGGCCACACCGCCGGCCTGGACCGGTTTCCCGGCCGGTTTCCTCGGGTGGGCCTCCGGCCTCCCTGCCGGCCTGGGCCGGTTGCCAGGCCGGCCCACCCGGGTGCCCCTCAGCCCTCCTGCCGCCCCGGCCTCGCTGCCGGCCTGGGCCGGCTCCCAGGCCGGCCCACTCGGGTGCCACACCGGCTCTCCTGCCGGCCCGATGGCTGTTTGCTTCCCTTTTCTTTTTCCAACGGCTCCTTTTTGGAGCCTCCTATTTAAGGGGTTTCTTCCCCAAATAAACCTAACCTTTTTCCAACCTCTTGAGCTATTTTCTCCCCCCCCCCCCCCATGTTGACCTTCTCAAGCTTGGCTTTCTCTCAATCTCTCCGATAGTTCTTGCTACTTTTTGAGGGAAAAGAGAGAGGAGATCTAGATCCTCGTTTCCACCGATTGATTTCTCCTCTAAGTGAGGGTAACACTTTGGATCTAGATATTTGGAGTTTCTTGGTGTTTCTCCTTTGTTCTTCCTCCCTAATCCCTCCCAAGCATTAGTTGCTTTGGTTGGATTCAGGTTGGAAGAACGTGATCACTTAGTGTGTTCTTGCCATTGCATTAGTTGCATCGGTTTGAGTTCTCCACGGTGATTCGTGGAAGTGAAGTTGAGAAGCTTGTTCTTTTGGGTGCTTTGGTACCCTAGAGCTTGTTCCTCTAGGGCACGTTTGTACCCTAGACGGTTGTTGATTTCTCGGAGTCTTGGTGGCTCACGGGATTTGTTGGGAGCCTACAATTAGGTTGTGGAGGGAGGCCCAACCTTGTTTGCTTCGGAGCTTTGGTAGCTACGAAGACATTGCCGGGAGCCACCAATTGAGTTGTGGTGTGTGCCTCGGCCTTGGGCATCGAGTCTTGGTGGCTCGGTGCATTTGGTGAAGACCCTCCAACTTGTGGAGTGAGCTTCACCCTTGTAAAGGTTCTAGTTGTCAACCTCAACGGCAACATAGTGACAAGTGCCTCGCCACATTGGTGATAAGACACAACGAAGATACGGTGTGCCATATCAAGGCTACTCGGTGTTTCACATTGGTGAACACCGCGCCGCTCTAACGGAGACTAGCTTCCATTGGGAAGTGAACTTCGGGATAAATCATCGTCTCCAAGTGCCTCGGTATTTCTATACCCGAGCTTCTTACTTATACTATTTCACTACACCATGGACCAGACGAGAGGGCATAAAACTGCCGGCAAAAATCCATATAAGGAGGCAATTAGACTGCCGGGACATATTAACTGCCGGTAAAAATTATAGAAGGCATATCTACTGCCGGTAAAGATATTGGAACACCGGCAATCAACTGCCGGCACAGATCGCTACCCACCGCACCGCGGAAACGAAAAAAAGGGCGCGTTGCCAGGGGAAAAGTAGGCGCGCAAGCAAAATATCCCGCCGCCCCCAAATCTCTAAATCCCCTTCGCTCCGCATCTCGTACACTCCACGGCTCCTCCCTCCGCCGCCGCAGATCGTCCTCTCCATGGCCGCCCCCCTCCGCCGCTCGTGCTAACCGCACGCGTCCATCGATCTGCTCGTGCATTGCCGCCGGAAGGGAGCTCGCCGTCGGCTCCTTGTCTGATCCCCGAGTTCCTGCCGCCGGAAAGGAGCTCACCGACGGCTCCTTGTCTCATCCCCAACTCTCTGCCGCCGGCTCTTCGTCTCGTCCCCGACTCCCTGCAGCTGGAAAGGAGCTCGCCGCCGGCTCCTCGCCTGGTCCCCGAGTCCCTGCCTCCGGAAAGGAGCTCGCCGCCGGCTCCTTGCCTCGTCCCCGACCTCTTCCCTCCGAGCCTGACAAAGCTGCAGCGGCCGCCACTGCCTCCACTGCCACTTACGAGCCTTGGCCGCCCCCGACCAAACTGCCTCCACGAACGACCACCACATCAAGAAGGTGAGGCCATCCCCTCTTCTGTACAATTTTTTATATGCATATATCTCTGAAAAATACAACGCCTATGGTTATTTCTCTGTATATTTATATCCTGCTGCTAGCATATTTGAACTGAAGAATGTATTTCATGCTTCTCAGTCTAACATGCTTTCTACTGCATTCAACATGATTTCTGTACCTACAGAGTAATCTGACATTGAGAGTAAACCTGGAATAACCAGCAGCAAATTATATTTAGTATATAGGATGTAAGAGTAAGACAGTAAATGTTATTAGGAGGTTTCACTATAAATATATTACAACTAGAAGGTGACAATTTCTAAAATATTTTGGCCCTGCCACATAGAAAGCTGAGCCTTTTTCCTGTGGACTAGTAGGTCATAGTAAATTAAAAGCCAATGCATAGTCCAACCACATAATCCTATATCACAATGCTAGCGAAACTGAACGACATTGGCTCTGAAAACAATCAGTTTTTTTACAGATGATCTGGCTTTGAAAACATTTGCTTGTACACTTGTCTGAATAAAGTACTGAGGTAGTTTTGACCTGAAACATATTGTCTTGAGAGATGTTAGCTGCAATTTCCTCGTTTCTGCTTGAAGCTCTGGTTGAATTGTATGTATTACCCAATGGTCGCACCTTCAGCTTTGAACTGAGATGCATTTTGTCGTGATGCTGCTGAAGTTTGCATTTGTTCATGTGTTGTTGAGCTTCCGTATAGATGCCCGCATTTTCACAAAATAGTTTACCATGTACAATTTGTAAAATTTAGCTTCAACTTTGAAACCACACATTGACAAAATGTCAAGAAATGCTTATTTGATTATCTCCGGTTGAAGTTGAACCTTTAGTTTAATTAATCAATCTTTCTGATTTGTCTTAGGGCCATTATAATAACAATTGTAGAAAATGGATAAGAGCTGGATGGATGAGGATAGGCACACCAAAAAATACATTGATGGTGTAAAAGGATTTATATGCTTTTACCCACTCAGCAAAAGGGAACGCCTTGCTCGCTCGCCTAAGGCGACGACGACGCCTTGCCGTCCGCGGGCGCCTTGACGCTAAGGCGACGCTGAGGCGACGCCTTTTAAACCATGCTATAAATTTGGAGACATAGCTAAGATGATGCACATGGAATTTGCATGAATTTACTGGGTACTGTAGGGGTTGCGTTGCATGAAGGTTAAAAGGCTCGATCTGTACTAGCGATCCTGGTAGAGTACCAAAGTGCAGCTCGAATATTTATACTGTAATATGTAGCTATTCCGGTCTGTAAGCAACTATGTTGTAGTTGACACGTACATGTGCAGTGGGCAAGTCACGGTTGCTTCATTCTCATGTCAGGAACTAGATAGGCTGTGTTTTTTGTGTGTGAGAAAACTAGATAGGCTGTGTTGAGGACTTGAGGTCGCCTGTTGTTCATGTCAGAAGGACCAATAGGTTGCTAGCTTGTTTTTGTGGTCGCTTTTTCTTATTAGAAGAAAGGGTCGTTTTGCTGGTGTCCAGGTGACTCACTCTAGCTATGGTTCTTGTTTTGGTTTCGATCTGGTTGTGTATTGTGGCTGGTGTGGTCTTTCCGTCTTCTTAATATAAAAACGATCATGTGCATCAGAATATCTGGATGGGTGTCCGATGCCTCACGTACATGTGTTGGACACTAGTAGTAGAGAATAACCTCTAGAATGCTAAATTAATTTACACGTGCCTAATTAAAGCAGGGTTTTCAATTCTCTTTTCTCACTTGATATTTTTTTGCAACATTGCACTTGTTTTTGGAGCTACATGTTCACGGTTAAGAGTTGGCAGACTTCTCTTTGCGGACTGCTTTTTAGTATATGCTTATTAACATCTGTCACTGTCACTTTCTTTTCTTCAGGTTAATTAACAGCACAAGAGGTTGATCACCATCGCAAGAAATAGCTGGATGCTCCATGGACTTAGATGAATGCACTGCCATTGTCGTAGACATATTTATGCACTGTCGTTGTTTTAGAAACATACTTATGCATTGTTGTTCATTTTGTTTCGGTGGGTGACATACGATGCTTTTGTGCACTGGATGAAGTCATTTATTTGGAATGTGACTTGTGGATGGACCATGTCTTATGAAGAAAATTTGACTTTGTGGATGAAGTATTTATGGTCAGGTTCAGTTGTAAGATATCTTATCTGCCAGCGTTTGATTGTAATTTTTCCTTTGAGTTGAGATACTGATGTATATTGCGGATATGGGGTTTAAGCCAGCTCCAGCCCTCTAGGGCAGCCCCACTGCCGGGAACAGCAAACTGACTGCCAACACAAACTGGAGTTAACTGCCGGGAATAGTCCAAACTGCCGGCAGAAGTCATCTCCGGCAGGTTTGCAGCCTGCCGGGTGAATTTTTGGCCTGCCGGGAATAGTGGAGATAGTAGGGCAGGCTAACTGCCGGCAAAGATTTTTGCCGGCAGGGTTATAGCGGGCAGGCTGAACTGCCGGCCAAAACTCTTTGCCGGCAGTTACATTGCCTTCTTAGGTGACTTTTCCCGGCAGACGACCTGCCCTTAGGTTTGGTCCATGGTGTAGTGTTTACTTTGTGATAGACATTGAGCTTAAAGTCATATACCTTGCTATCACCTAGTTGATTATATTGCTTAGCATAAGTTGTTGGTGCACATAGGTGAACCTAGCTAGTTTAGGTTTTGGCTTGATAAATTAAATGTTAGTTTTATTCCGCATTTATTCAAGCCTTAACCGTAATAATTTAAATCGTCTATTCACCCCCCCCCCCTCTAGGCGACATCCGTGTCCTTTCAATTAGTATCAGAGCGGGTTCTCTCTTTATAGGGCTTCAAGGCCTAGAGAGTAAAGATGTCGTCTAGTGGTTTAGTGCACAATGCCTCTTTAATATTCGATGGCACTAATTATAATGATTGGAGAAATCGCATGCTAAATTATTTTAGGGACATTGATCCATCTATAGAGCAAATCTTAGATATGGGTTTTCCTCCTCCAAAGGATCCGAAAAGATTATCTTTGGAGGATGAGGAAAATTCTTATCTAGATTCTCAAGCTTCTAAAGTTGTTTTCATGTCTTTAAGAAATGCAGTTGCCTTGTCGATCTCTCCTTATCGGAGTGCTCACGAGCTATGGACCAAGCTTCAAGACAATTATGGTGTGTCCATTGATAGTGAGAATGATTGTTCTCCCTCCATCTCCGGGCGTAATGAGTTCTCAACTTCTTCTACCTCACCTACATGTGGCAAGCCACAAAACAATGCAATGGTGAGTAGGGATAAATTTCGCAATGATGATAGTGAGCTTCCTTTAGATGATATTTCATCTCTATCTTATTGCAATGATTTATCTTTGGACTTAAACACATCTAGAACTATAAATGTTTCACATGCTTGTGTTGATAGTCCTTGCATATCTTCTAAATCGTCAAGTAGTGATGATCATGACAATAATGATGATAATGAAGAAGATAATGCTTACTTTAATAAGAAAGGTCTAATGGTTCTTAATGCTCTTTCAAAGAATGAAAATGCTTGTGATAACCTACATGAAATCATGAGCACCCTTGTTGAGCGAGGGCTTACTATTGAAAATTTGGAAGCTCGTGAAAATGAAAGTCTTAGCCGCGAACGTGATTATGCAAACACGATTGCGGATCTTGAGGAAGCTCTTGAATAATAACAAACCACCAAGAAATCTCTTGAGGAGACATTTACTCTAGAGTTATCTAAAGCAAATGAAACCCATGATAGATCTCTCAAGGTGGCTAATGATTTTAAAATAAAAAATGATGAGCTTGTTGTTGAAATTGTTAGACTCCTTGAGGCTAATGTGAAATTTGAAAAGGATGTCAAGTCCTTGGAAGATTCTCTTGCACATCTCACTAAGTCTCATGATCAACTCCAAGCTCAATTACTAAAAGAGCTTCCTACTTGTTCTCCCATTGCTATTAATGTTGATGCTTGTGCTACTAACTCTATTTCTTGTGAAGCATCCATCTTAAAGGAAAATGTTGAGCTAAGGGCCCAACTAAAATTCCTAACTAGCAATTATGAGATATTAGAAGAAAGCCATGAGAAGCTCTCGAGCTCCCATGAAGATCTTCTAGTATCTCATGATAAGCTAAAGTTAGCTCATGAGGCTATCGCTACCAAGGTAATATCTAGTGAGCTTCATGTGGACAATGGCACAACTTCTACTAAAAATGCTACAATGCCATGTGCTAGTCCTTGTAATTCTTCATCTCATACTAGTGGTAAATTATATGTTGAATTACATTTCGTGCCTAGTTGCTCTAACAATGAAGCCTCAACTTCCACTAGTACTTATGTAGCTACTAACCTTGTAGGGAAGACTAAAGAGCATAAGGCATAAGCCACTTCTTTGAAGAAAGATGTGGAGAAGCGTCATAAAGGGAAGGCCACATTTGACAACATGTTGAGTGTGCAAAAATTCCCCAATGACAAGAGTGGACTTGGATTCAACTCCAATATCAAGAACAAGTCTAAAAGTAGCAATAAGAAGGGCCAAGAACAAGTCAATCACTCGGCCAAGATTGTTTGCTTCAAGTGCAAAATTTAAGGGCATCATGTTAGGGATTGCCCAATGAAGAAGAAGCCTCTTAGTGAGAAGCAGCTAGGGAAGCAGCCTATTGTTCAATCTCATGCTCAACCTCGGGTTGAACAAAGGCCACCTCCTAAGAAGACTCAAGTCATTGCTCCTCAAGTTGAGGAGCCTATTAAGAAGAAAGAAAAGAGTCGATATTGCTACTTATGCCGTGAGAAGGGCCACTTGGCTTCTTCATGCACAAACGGTACTCTATCCAACCCCATAATTATTGATGATGTTTATTCTCTTAGGAAGGATAGGGTTGGCAATGTGTTTGCCAAATATGTGGGAACTCAAAGTGGTGTCAAGAAAAGAACCATTTGGGTGGCCAAGCCTATTGTGACTAACCTCTTAGGACCCAACTTGGTTGGGGACCAACAAGCTCAAACTTGATCAATAGGTTGTGATGGAGGACATTGGAGACTTGGCTATCACTTGAAGAATTAAGGGATCTTCATGGTTATATCTCATTTAGCCAAGTCAATTGGATTATCACATATCTATCTCATATCCAATGCTCCTTCTTGCGGTAACTTATATTTAAATTATATATACATTGAAAGTTGCTTGCTCCCTAGCATGTGTTAGTTTTGTTCCTATCATGTGCTTGTATATGTTGTGCTTATTACTTACCTTGAGCAATCAAGTTTGTGTATGTTAATGTGCGCTCCATATATGTGTAAACTTTGTGTTGAGTCCTTATTGGATCTTGTTGATTTCAATGGGCTCTTTTGAGAAATTAATGGACTATCCCATTTTGGGGGAGTGATATGCTTTGTGCACTTTACTAACCTAAAAATGTGTGTATATGAGTAACACCACCTAGTATTGATATATCAAGATTATCTAGTAACCATGTGGTGTGTCATGCTCATGAGAAATTCAAATTCTATAATGTCTATTAATTATCTCTATTTGATTTTATTTGCCTCTTGTTAAGAAGAAATGAATTATCACATTGTGGGGGAGCAATACGCTATGTGCATATTACAATCCCATAAAATGTGAACATTTGAGGTTTTGCCACCTAGATTTGATATTGTAAATTATCTTATTTCTATGTGGCATATTAACTCGAACAAGTTCCAACTTGCTTTTTAGCTATCCTTTGGCTCTTGTTTGTGTCAGTTTGCTTCGTATGGTTTCTCTCTAATATGCATCCCTATACATTATTTGAGAAACCATTTGCTCCATATTATTCTAACCATGGCCTTGCCGGTTGGTTTGAATGGTTGGAACTACCAACAAACCTTATTTAAAAAATGGTGTTTTTATTTATTATCTCTTTCCATATGTTTTATCTTGTGAGGATATTCTTGGATACATATTATCATCGAGAAAATAATTCCAAATGGTCACTGTCCTTGGACAATCCATATTTATGTTTGTGATAGAATATTTTTGATTATCCTTACATTGGCATTGTCTTTTATTTGCCCCATCTCTTGCCAAAATATTTATTTTGACTCCCTTTGCCTTCCTTGCCTCTTGCATGGATCCTAAGTTTCAAATTGGTAGTGTTTAGTGTTGTAAATAAAATATGAAGAGTAATGATCCCTTGAGCATGCATTTTGTATTCAAATGCAAATATCAAAATAATGCATGAATCTTGGGGGAGCATTCCTTTTTATTTAGAACACTATCCTATCTATCAATATTTGATCCTTTCAATTGGCATTTGATTTCTATCGTATGTATTTATGGAAGACAAATCTTTTTCTCTTGATGCTTTGTGCCATCATGAAAAGTGTAAAGGGTGCTTGGTTTATTTAGTGTAACCTTGCTCTCTCTTGGGAGTCTTGCTTTCTCATTTCTTGTTTTATGTTTATCCTATAGAATGATAAAACCCTTTGAGCATGTCTCTTTCTTTTATCTTATATGCTCATTGGCCTTGCCTAGGTACCTTCAATTAGTATTAATTGGAATTTAATATCTCCTCCATAGATATTTGTTTCAATTGATATTTATTGTGAGAATTTTGATACCTTATTACTTTAGTTGACTTTACTTGATTCCGGTCAAGTATTATCCTCTTCCTGGTATCCTGTCTCCTAGTTGGTATCTTATTTTTCAATTGGTGTCTTATCTCTCATGTGTTGTTTGATTTGACTCCTATTGATATCACACTTCATGTGTTGATGTGTTTTGGAATCAATCATATGTTGATTTGATTTTTCTCAATCATGTGTTGATTTGGATTTCGATATAACTTGGACAACCTTTTTGTGTCACACTTTGGTGTGCTCTCTTCTTGGTTTACTTGGTGTTTTGTCCAAATTGTATCTCATTTGGTTCTTGTAAGTCCATGCATGCATATTTACTAGTATATTTATTTTATGGCATGCTAGTCTTTCTTGATCCTATATATAGGGGATACTCCACCAAATCCTAAATCGGCTAAGATGTGCATGAAATTCAATTTCATATCTATATGCACATATTTATGTGGAGTGTTTCCTATGTATTGTAGTGTATCTAACTACTATGGAACCCAATGAGTTTGGAAACCATGTTGTACTTGAATTTTGTTTTAGGTACAATGGAGATGCATTGGATGCTTGCCTCATTCATAAGGAAGGTGTTCTCACCATGTGATTATTGGAGTCAAGCTTTGATGATAAACAAAAATTCTCATCTTCATCGTCACCAATGCTATTTCGGTAACAAGTATCTATCCCATGCATATTTTTCTTGTATTCAACCTTGTGTAGGTTGCCCCTTGGCATGAAAACTTTAAATGTGCAATTGTTGTGGTTTTGGCTTATTTCCTTCACTTGGTATATCTTTGTGATATTTGTGATGAAATTACAAAAAACCTTCCCTCAATTGGAATTATTTCTTTGTGATACTTGTTGCCTATCTCAAAGCATTTCCACTATCTCTTGTTCCCTTAGTGATATGTGTGATGCATTTGATGTGTTTGAAGTTCATTTATATACAATGAGATAAATTTGAGCTATGTGCTATGCTTTTAAGCAATAATCTCTTTTTGTATATTCATGACTTCCTTTTGGTTACCATAGTCTCCCTTCTTCGACCATTTCATATGTGCAAGTTTCTTTGTCGATGAATATCATTAACGTTTACTTAGAAACCTATACATATGAGAGAGATCAACTTTTACTTGGTATCCTACTTTCTTTCAAGTCACCTTGTCTTTTATCTATAATTCTTTGGTGGCTCCAAGTTTGTCTCGTGAGTGCTTGTCTTATTTCTATTCGCATCTTTGCGCACTCACATTTTATTGAAGATTTTTCTCTTCATGCTCATCACGGTGAGTATGTTGATTTTGTTGGCTAAATTTTCTCACTAGCTCTTTTTTAATTTCCAATTGGGATCTTTGAGCTTGTGAACATATTTAAAAAAAAATTATCTTCTTTGTAAGTTGTGTGTGTCAACACTTGATGTATAATTTATCTCCATTTGGTTAATACTATGTGTCTTACCAAATTAATTGTCTTGTCACACACACATACTCTTGGTTGGGCCTTTCCTGATAGTTTCTTTTAATTGGTATCTCCTTATGGCTCAACCACACCTTTGGTGCAAGTGCTTTGTTTTGTTTTCATTTTTACATCCTTGCACTTGGTGAGTGCTCTAGATGATTTTGGGGGAGTTAGGATTCCATATTTGTGTACTCCTCAATAGTGCATGAACATTGGGGAGCTTCTCTATTTTTATTTAGAACTCTCGGTTACGATCTTCTTGATTGCTTTTCTCCTTTGTGGAGATGTTTAGAATGATTTCATCCTTTTGCAATCTTTGGATCCTCAATATAGTTTGATTTCCTCTATTATCCGTCAATGGATATGTGCATTTGATTTCACTCATATCTTGAGTAATGCATACCTTGTGGAGGAACTCATATTATATTGGCCTTCTAAAATTTTCTTCCCATTTCGGCAATCGATGCCAATGGGGGAGAAGTTTTAGAGGGTTTAAGGGAATTGGTTTTATGCTTTCGTTTGGTTCTTAAGCATTTGCCTCTCATGCTCATGCATCCTTGTCTTGCAAGGTTGTTTAATTCATTATATAAACCCTCTCAAAAGGGATTGTCATCAATTACCAAAATGGGGGAGATTGAAAGAGCATGGTTGCCCCCATGTGTTGTTTTGGTAATTAATGACAATCTCTATGGACTAATGTGTGCTTTGAGTTATATTTGCAGTGTTGGTCCATAAGGAATGCTTGGACTCCATATGTTGGAGTCAAGGCCAAAAGAAGAAGACTATATGTTGATCAAGGCTAAGTGCAAGTTGATCAACATACAAGATTAGGGCATGTGAAGAAGAAGATCATTTGTTGATCAAGGCCAAGGTGTTTCTCCATGAGCATAAATCAAGAGGAAGGAAGATCCTATGTTGTCCATGGAGGATGGCGTCACGTGGTGATCGTCATCAAGATAAAGGCCAAGTGAAGATATGTCGAAGAGTGCCTCTCCCATCTTGGTGTATGGGGGAGCAATATGCGAGTCTTCACCAAGCGGAGCACAATCAAGAAAGGTGATCCACTTGAGAGTAGATCAAGATCATCATCATCTAGCTCAAGTGGAATGCGTAAGGCAAAGGTATGATCTTGATAGGGTTTCTATTTTACCGGTCTCGCGGTGTAGTTGGGAGACCGGGTTTTAGGATAGGTAACCGTACTATCAAGAGGGGCTCTCAAGTGAGCTTTAGCGTATCGGTCGTAGAGAGCTCAAACCTTTGCATCCTTGGCATCATCTTTTCTGGTTCCTATTTGGCTCTTATCGTGGTGTGGTATTGGTGCTTGTCGTGCTTGTCATGACAAGGCCAAGATCACCGAAAACGGTTTTCATATGTGTCTCCTATTGAGTTTTCGGTGGTGGAGTTTTTGCCGGTCCATCTATGCGGAAGATTTCACTCTTCCATTTATTAGCAAAATGTCCCTTGCTTGGTTTCAATATTCTCACATGTTATTGGGTAGCATTTGTCGTCCTCTTTCCAACAAAGTTGGTTTCATGACATTCGGACTTCATTTGCAAAAGATATGGTTTTCCGGTTTTTAATGGAAAGGTTTTACCTCTCATCATTTGGTTTTACCATATCTTGTTGAACAATGATGTTTCTATGTATATTCTTGTAGTGCTCGTTGTGACGATTCCAACGAGTCCAAGTTTACCGAAAACGGAGTTCGTATGTGGAAGATATTGCGTTTTCGGTATCGGTCGTTTTTAAAACAGAATATTAGAAAAAGAAAAAAAAGGAAAAATGGGCGCCGGCCTCACTGCCGGCCTGGGCCGGCTCCCAGGCCGGCCCATTCGGCCAGCACCCCGGCCACACCGCCGGCCTGGACCGGTTTCCCGGCCGGTTTCCTCGGGTGGGCCTCCGGCCTCCCTGCCGGCCTGGGCCGGTTGCCAGGCCGGCCCACCCGGGTGCCCCTCAGCCCTCCTGCCGCCCCGGCCTCGCTGCCGGCCTGGGCCGGCTCCCAGGCCGGCCCACTCGGGTGCCACACCGGCTCTCCTGCCGGCCTGGGCCGGCTGCCAGGCCGGCCCGATGGCTGTTTGCTTCCCTTTTCTTTTTCCAACGGCTCCTTTTTGGAGCCTCCCAAATAAACCTAACCTTTTGCCAACCTCTTGAGCTATTTTCTCCCCCCCCCCCATTGTTGACCTTCTCAAGCTTGGCTTTCTCTCAATCTCTCCGATAGTTCTTGCTACTTTTTGAGGGAAAAGAGAGAGGAGATCTAGATCCTCGTTTCCACCGATTGATTTCTCCTCTAAGTGAGGGGAACACTTTGGATCTAGATCTTTGGAGTTTCTTGGTGTTTCTCCTTTGTTCTTCCTCCCTAATCCCTCCCAAGCATTAGTTGCTTTGGTTGGATTCGGGTTGGAAGAACGTGATCACTTAGTGTGTTCTTGCCATTGCATTAGTTGCATCGGTTTGAGTTCTCCACGGTGATTCGTGGAAGTGAAGTTGAGAAGCTTGTTCCTCTTGGGTGCTTTGGTGCCCTAGAGCTTGTTCCTCTAGGGCACGTTGGTACCCTAGACGGTTGTTAATTTCTCGGAGTCTTGGTGGCTCACGGGATTTGTTGGGAGCCTCCAATTAGGTTGTGGAGGGAGGCCCAACCTTGTTTGCTTCGGAGCTTTGGTAGCTATGAAGACATTGCCGGGAGCCACCAATTGAGTTGTGGTGTGTGCCTCAGCCTTGGGCATCGAGTCTTGGTGGCTTGGTGCATTTCGTGAAGACCCTCCAACTTGTGGAGTGAGCTTCACCCTTGTAAAGGTTCTAGTTGTCAACCTCAACGGCAACATAGTGACAAGTGCCTCGCCACATTGGTGATAAGACACAACGGAGATACGGTGTGCCATATCAAGGCTACTCGGTGTTTCACATTAGTGAACAGCACGCCGCTCCAACGGAGACTAGCTTCCATTGGGAAGTGAACTTCGGGATAAATCATCGTCTCCAAGTGCCTCGGTATTTCTATACCCGAGCTTCTTACTTATGCTATTTACTTTGTGATAGACATTGAGCTTAAAGTCATATACCTTGCTATCACCTAGTTGATTATATTTCTTAGCATAAGTTGTTGGTGCACATAGGTGAACCTAGCTAGTTTAGGTTTTGGCTTGATAAATTAAACATTAGTTTTATTCCGCAATTATTCAAGCCTTAACCGTAATAATTTTAAATCGCCTATTCACCCCCCCTCTAGGCGACATCCGTGTCCTTTCAACTGGCCGAAACGTTTCTCACGCGGGTTGAGCTAGCCTCACCCGCTGACTTCTGGGTCCAGGGCCACGTCAGCGGCCACGTTGGCACCAAGGCCCATGGCCTGGTTGACCCCGGGAGAAGCCACGACCGGCGCCCGCGACGGTGGTGACCGCCGACGGTGGCGAGGCCGTGCTCGACGGAGGAGGGGGTGCGGGGACGTGTTACTAGGAGCGCTCGACGCGGTATGCTACGGGAAGCAAAAAGGGGGTGACGCCGCTACCTGTAGGTCACCGGAGCGACGCAAGCGTCGGTGTCCGGCGCCGGCCGGCAGCGAGCGGCGGCGCCTCGGCGAACCAGGGCAAGAGGAGGGAGGAGAGAAGGTCCATGAGGACCATTAGCTCACCCTGAGCGCTGCGGAGGGTTCGAGGAAGGACGGGGAGGCCGGACGGCGGCGAGACGGTCCACGGCGGGCTCGGTCGGCCGCGGGGAAGACGGGTTCGATTCGCGCGTTAGGTGGCTTCCTAGCACGCGCGGCTTGAGGAGGAGGTAGAGGGGAGCAAGGCGGAGCTCATGGCGGCGTCGGCGTGAGCTCGGGCGGTCGGAGTCGATGGCGGCGCGATGGCGGCGGCGGCGGGCAGGAGCTCGACTTAGGGTTTCTAGGGAGAGGGAAAGAGAGCAGGCGCGAGGAGAGAGGAGGGAGAGAGCAGAACCGCGTCGGGGTGCTCCACTTAATCTCCAGGGGGGCCGTAGCGAGGGAGGCAGCAGGGGAGGCCACGGCGGCCATGGCGCGGCAGTGTCGCCACTGTCGCCCATAGTGAAGATGGCCTTTTGCAGAAACCCCCCTGCCCCATTTCTTCTTTTCTGTTTTTCTTTTAAATTTGAAAACAGCACCCTTTGCCAATTTATTTGAGGCATTGAAACAATTTTATAAATTATGAAAATATTTATGTAGCCTCCCCATAACATTTATTAACTCCACAAAAATTGGTGTTTCAAAATAAAAAGTTTTGCATACCACTTGTTCATAGGGTTTGAATATGGCAATTTTTAATAATTTTCAAAATCCATTTACTTGGGGTATTTAAACATTTCCAAAATAATTTAAAATATTCATGGAGGCTCCCAATAATATAATGAAGCTCCCCATAATTTTATTTGGAACTTTTGAAATGTTTAACTTGGTTTCAAATTAAGAATTGGTTTAACTCAATTTTGAAGTCCCAATTTATTTAATTGTTTGGCAAGAATTTGACTTTGCCAATTAAATTTGAAAATGCATTCTTGGAACTTCCTGGACAAATATGGAAACTCAAGAATATTTTGTTTTGCCAATTTGAGCAATTGCATTTGGTTTGGGATTTTTGGAAGTGTCTTGCTTCCCTTTAAGTGTTTTCCAATCTTGCTTTATTTTTATTTAGCAATTTAAATAGGTATACCATGATGCAATGAAAAGAAAAGGTGAAAATTTAGCCCATATTTTAGGGTACCAAACTGGGGCTGTTACAAATCTACCCCCTTACAAGAATCTCGTCCCGAGATTCCTAGAGTAGGAAGAGGGATGAGGGAAACACGACCACCCTTAACTTCAACGATCTTCTCGATCCCACGATGATCTTCCTTGTTACAGAGCGTAAGTTAACAAGCATGACATGCCGAGGTAGCAGAGTGAGCAGAAGATGACAAGCTTTCTCAAAGGGTTGGAAATATGAACTTTGCACAAGACCATAAGCCATTGGGGAAAACTAGGAACAACTTGACAAAACGAAGGTCGAGTAGAGGGTAGGACAACCGATCACTTTGTTCAGGATTTTGGTCCGGGACCAAGGCATCACTTCAACCCACCCCGATGCGTAGACCGTAGAGATTTGAAGCACTGAGAGAAGAAGGATATCTTCCGGACTCCACGATTTTGACATACAAGGAGCTCCCATTAGGTTAAATGCTCGGGCCCTAACGTGACTGATGAAATCACCCACTGTCCGTGTGTTTGGGAAAAAACCTTGGGTTCACCTAGGAGGGATAGATATAGCATGGATCCACCATTGGATAAAAGGTCAACCCTTCTACACGAGCTAAACCCAAGATACAAGGAGTAGGGGGGTCGACCGATAAATATTTAGCAACTCCGTGGTAAGGTTCTCCTAGAGGTTCTATGTATCACACTCCGGCTTCGGGATAGCCTCCAATCGATCATCAAGTGGAGGTCGTACTTGTAGATAGAGAAAAGACCTTAGGGAAACTATTAGGATAAACTACCCATGATCCTCAGATATAGTGGTTGAGGTTAAAGTTTTAAGGGATTTCGTCAACAGGCCTTCCGATGAGGTGCGTGAGCCACAACACCGGACTGGTCAAGATTACTAGCAGGCTTAGGTCATGCTCTTGACGAACCCCAATCATCATTTCTGCTTGAGTTTTCGAGTTGGTTAGGTGTGCGGACACTTCAGGCCTTGTAGGTCTGAAGAGGGAGGTTGCGTCAGTAACAGAGGGTAGGGTCACTAATTTCTCAAGACATAGGCTTCATTGCCCAGCTCCAGAGCACGAGCTAGATTGGGAGACACCGGTAAGATGATGAGACTTGACCACTAGAGGGGAGTCCATATCCTCAACTGGTATTTGATGGTTGTGTGCAATGACATGAATATGAATGAATGCGATGCTCCATAATCGAATAAAACTGAAGCTGGATATGTATTGACTCGAAGCGTACCCATGAGAACATGGGGTCCTCTTCAACTCCTTCAGCCGAGACGTGGTTCAGGCGACCACGGCTGACGGTCATGGCCTTGGCGGCTGGTATAGAGGGAGCCGGTGCAGGTGCTGAGGTAGCCGGTGCCTTCTGGGGACACTCCCTGGAGAAGTGCCCCAGCTGGCCACAGCTGAAGTAGGTGAGCCTCAACGGTGCAGGCAGCTAAGGGCGGAAACCACTTCCAGCCGCACCCAAGGTCGAAGTAGCTGGGGGAGGCAGAGGTGGCCGGGATCCTGTGGGCGCGAAGGGTGCCTTAGGCACATCGCTGAAGGGCACGAATACCCGGCGCTTCTTGCCCTCAGAAGAAGAGGAGCTCTGGTGGTCCCCCTGCGCAGGCCTCTTGGAAACCTCCAGTTCCTTCCTACCCTGCTCCAGAGTGAGAGCAAGGTTGTACAGCTCCTGGTAAGACTGGAACTTGAAGGGCAGCAACTCATGACGGAGTCGCGGAGTCAGTCCCTTGCGGAACAGATACTGCTTATCTTCATCATTGGTCACGTCCCGGGGGGCGTAACGAGAGAGGTGGTTGAACTCACGCCCATAAGCTTGGACGTCCATGCGTCCCTGGGTCAGCTCCAGGAACTCCCTCCTTTTCAGATCCATGATGGGTTGGGGAATGTAAGCCGCACGGAAGGCAGTGCGGAATTCAGCCCAAGTGAAGGTATGGCTAGCCTCAAACATCGACACATGGCTTTCCCACCAGGACCCTGCGGCTCCAGTCAGCAGGTAGGTGGCGAAGTTCACTTGTTCCGCCACCGGAACATGCAAGGTAGTGAACTTGCACTCGAGAGCACGAAGCCAGTCATCAGCATCCAGGGGCTCTTTAGCATAAGCAAAAGTGGGAGGCTGGGACCGTAGGAATTCAGTGAGGTTGTTGCATTCAGTGTTCCTCCATGCACCCTGCTGCACCAACTGCGCAAGCAGATTCTCGTTGCGCACGCGACCCTCTTCAATAATCATCAGAACCTCCGCCATAGAGGGTGGCGGCGGTGGATCAGGATTGCTTTGTTCACCACGACGGGTAGGAGCCATTCTGGAGATATGAACAAGGACACAGTTAGTAACCATAACCGGTCATTTAGGATAGATCATTAGACTTCTTCCTGATATAGAGATTTAAGATGGCACAAAACAGATCGAGGCAACCACGTGTGACATTACGTCATCGCGGCGATAGCAAACGGAGTAAGGGACTCGAGACTTAAACTGGACAGTAAGAACCCAAACCTCGAGAACCTAAAACTTTGCCATAGAGGGTGGACAACAGGTTTAGAGTAAGGGACGGCTAACAACAATTTCACGATATTGCAGAAGCCTTTGTTAGCACTCTTCCGACAACTAGTGCCGAAAGGGTTTCCTGAACGGGTGTTAGTGGAGGAATCCCAACTATTGATGGACCACTCGCTAAGAGCAATCCCGCCATGATTCATATGGTTCTGTGGCAGAGAGTCTAGCTAAAGCTAGTGTCGGAGGAGACCATTGCTGAGCAAGTCAATTACGGCCGCAACCTCGAGTTTGAAGACTAACTTCAAATTTTGCCAACCTGATGTAGGGTTTGACCACTAATATCAGGATTCAACGGAAAGATCTTGGGTTAAAGATCAGCTTCATGCACTGGGACTCACGAATAGCATAATGCTCACATGGGTGACAACCCTCATAAATCATTACACCAGAGCCCTAGCACAATCCGGGACCTTCGGTTCAAGATCTTGGGCTAAATCAAGGGAATTTCTTGACGATCCGCAACACTTCTTCTCTTGGGCTTTAGATTTGGCAGGCGATCAGAGATAACCAGTAACTAAAGGTAGAAACCCACCCCGTGATCCTAAAGATTAGAATTTTGCAGACGATCAGAAGAACCATTAAAATCAAATAGAGGTAAGATGACACCGAGATCAGAGTGAATTGGATGAGGAGTAAAAAGAATCCTAAGAAGGTTATCACAACTCATTTTTAGGTTATAAATAATTTTCACGCACTAGACTCGACATCGACCAATAGAAAGGGTTTCCTACAGGCAGTCCTGCTCTGATACCAACTTGTAGCGCCCCGACCCCAGAACTATACAGTGAAACGTTGTGTAACCGGTCATGCTACATAATCGAGGGTTACTGGGTTTACCAATCCCAGGCCAAAACTCATTGGCAGGTGTGCTCGGAATGGATCATCGGCACACAACAACCTCGATCATGCCATAAGCTCAGACATCGCTTTCACGTATAGTAAAGAGATCAAGACTGCGGAACAAATGGCACATCACGACACCAAGAGATCATAGTTCAACTCATATAATGATGTTTTTATTCTGGAACCTAAGAAGTAAGCAACAATGGGGGAAACGTGTGTACCAAAACATCATATAACTGGTGGGAAGTACCCACATCAAGCAATTGAACACTGCATCAAGAAATTGTATGCATCAGTCCAGAGCAAAAAAATACATAAAAGTTTTGAGATGCTCTCATCGCACTTCACCTAGACACTGACAATAAATTGACTCCCATAAATTAGTACTAACCAAATCAAGAAGTCAGGAAGGTGAATGACACAATGCAGCAGACTGCTGGTTCTGATCTTTCCCCCAAATGGTCAAAAAATAATATCATGGAGGTTGTCAAAATAAATGCATGCTGCTAGCCGTATGAACAAATAAATGCATGCTGCTAGTCGTATGAACAAATAAATTTTTCCTAGACCATACTATTATAGCTTAGCAATGCTATTCAAACTTAGCCTCTAACTTGCATAATAAGAGTGGTAAAGAGACGCAAATAAAATCTTAGCAAGAATGGAAGATTACCTCTAAATTTGTTTGAAGCAATATCATCGAGGAGCACTTTCAAGGCCAGGAGTTGAGTACTATAACTCACAGGTTAACCCACTCCAATAGTTGTGCAGAAGTTTGACATAACACATTATGAACTTAATGTGATGTATACCTGTTAGTGGTTATGTTATCAACACAACCACACATCATCTTCCGGATGTCAATATATAGTGGGGAATTTTTACCATCTTCTATACCAGGATCACCCTCTAGATGCCCATGAGGAATAAGCTTCTGGTGATCCAAATAAGAACCCGCCAATGAGAAAAGATTTTCCAGCAAGTTGAATCCTGATTTCACTATCTGTCAGATGTAATGGATGGCATTGATAGTGGTGTCTCTTGCTTCTGACCTGCTAGAAAATTTAAGTCTGTATAAAATAGGAAATAAACATGTATATTTCAGTTCAATCATCGCGGAAGCAGCAAGCTGCAGTGTAGCACATCATGTATTATCAATAACTGTAAAAAACGATGGCAAGCACATCATGTAATAGAGCACGTGCAATGCACGTTATTTCAATATTATGAAAACACAATATATAATCCATTCAAATTTAGTACCTATATAAAAATCGATAATATATAACAGCCCAATTTTGTATATATTAGAAGTGCCCAAACTTTCATATATGAGAAAAATCGTCTGAGTTTGGTGTGAGAGATCTCGAAATTATATACACACCGAAATGTCATATTTTGGATTTAATGTCATATCTGAATGAAAAATGATGGATAATATAAATATGCTACCTAATTAGTTAGTACAGGCAAGACAGGCTAGCACTTCTCATTGTACTTTAGCTCTTCAGATTCTAATGACATGACACTGAATTCTTCTTTGATAATCACTTTTCCAATTTCACCTCTTATCAATATTTGTACCATGTTAACTCTTAGATCACTTAATGACCACAAGGTGCTTAGGTGCATAAATAGAGAGTACGATAATACCCAAGTTAGCTACTTAAATCAAATATAATCCTCATTCATAATTATATACAGAATGCAGCATGCTGATGATAGTAGGCCAACCAATATAAATATATTACGATTGTGAACTAAAGATCATATGTTTTCTCAAGGTGCAAGGTCTAACATTTGTATGTAGTCCACACATTTCTATTTTGTAAGAAGCAAATTTGTAGCATCCGTGAACCTGACAAGACAGAGCTTCTCTCTGAATCTGAGAGGGGAACTGGAAACAAATTCGTGCTATTTGGTAGCCTCCATTACTCCACAATTGTTTAACTGACATAACATACTACTGCAGTACAACTGCTGAAAAACATGACACCTGAAGGTGACTTTCAGTAAGTATGTTGTCCTGTACTCCTGTGGGAGCGTTCTGCTAACCTTCTCTTGCATGTGGCTGTGGAAGTGTGAAATCCAGGTGCAGGGCGTCTTTTCTTGCTGCCGCTGCAGATTCTCGCCGGTGCCGCTGGTGGAGCGAAGTGTTGCAGGCCTGGTTCATCCGGAAATCAAGATCGATTGAGCAGGGAAGCGGAGTTTAAAGAACGGAAGAGGTCGTCGTACCTGCAATCCCTAGCACGCGGAGGATCAAAGGAGAGGCGGCGGCGGCGGCGACTCGTGTCCGCGCGATGTCAGGCGGCGGCGGTCAGAGAAGTGTGCGGTAGGCCGGGAACGGGGGGCAGCCACGCCGGCACTCCTTGCAGCGAGCGCCGCCGTAGGCAGCGGTAGTGGAAAGCTATCCGCTTGGAGGTGCTCCACCCGGTCGACAGGAGGAGGCGAGGCAGCGGGGCGGCTGGCGGTGGGAGCCTTGGTGGCTACGGGCTCAATCTGGATCGGGGGAAATCACGAGAGGGGAGAGGCACACGATGGAGAGAGGCTGCTACGTACTGCGTCGGCGGCGGGCAGGGCGTGCGGCGGGCACGACGTCTGGAAGTGCGTGCGGTGACATCGCGGCAGCGGGCAGGCGTGCGGAGGCGTTGGTTGTTGGAAGGGCGGGGGCGTGCAGCGTGGGGTGTCAGTTGTTTTTTGATCGACGGGGACGCGCCTCTATGCTCTGTAAAAAAGAGTGGTTTTTTTTATTTTTTTTTTCGGGCGTGGGAGTGAATATGATGAGCACCTCATCATTGGGAGACCCTGGATCATTGGATTGTGATTGAATGGCTCAGATCGTCTGGATCATACCCCCCTCTCTCTTTTTATATTAGTAGAGATGAAGCTTCAGGCAAGATTTGGAAGCCTCCAATTTGGTTGTGGGTGTGTGCCCCAAGATTGTTGTGAAGGCTCCGGATTCCGCCTTGAAGGATTCTGATAGTGGAAGGTGAACCGAGCCTTTGTGGCGAGGTTCATCGGAGAATAGGGTGAGGCCTTTGTGACGTTGAGTAGGCCTGTTGTGGCGAGCTCACACCCCTCCAACGAGACGTACTCCCTTAACAAGGAGGAACTCGGGAATACATCTTCGTCTCCGTGTGCCTCGGTTATTTCTATACCCGAACTCTTTACTTATACAATTTACATTGTGATAGCCTTCGTGCTTGAAGTATTATATCTTGCTATCACCTTGTAGTTATCTTGCTTAGCATAAGTTGTTGGTGCACATAGTTGAACCTAGTATATTAGGTTGTTGGCTTGTTAATTTAAACACCTAGTTTTATTCCTCAATTATCAAGCCTTAAATCGTAAAAGTTTTAAATCGACTATTCACCCCCCTCTAGGCGACATCCTTGTCCTTTCAGCTTTGAGTTCGCAACATGCTAATCGAAAGATGAACAAAAGTCATATAGAGATATGGTTGGTATTGTTATGCCTCGTTATTCCATCATCAATGACAGAGTAATTGATTCATGTATCGTGAATTACTAAAAAAACAATCATGAAGGATACTAATTTTAGTGAAAACACTCTAATCAAACTTGTTAATTTTGAGTAATGCATTAATCATAAACACTCAAAGTGCATTTGCACGATTTTCTGTAGTGACATCCGTTATCCACCTATCCACTAGGCTTATTGATTGAGATAGAAAAACTGATATAATCTGGTAATAACTTTATAAACCGGTATCTTATGTTGAGTATTGTCCTCAAAAGTCTCAAGTAAGGGTTAAAGTCCTACTAAAATGTTTCACTACACCCCTCCCCCTGCCCTCCATTCATGTCGGTAGATGTGATCTAAGAGAAGCGATCTAAAAGCTATGATTCCAATTTATCGTCATACATCATGCTTGTATACAAGGAACCCGATCTTCAAAAACTGTTTTGTGGCCTCGCAAAAAAAACCTATTTTGAGAATTAGGAATCTGTGAGATAGGTCTGGTAGTTGGTATTGTTTTAAACAGAAGCAAGGGCTGAAAGATATTTTTGATATGTAAATACTTTTTGTGTGCAAGATAATTGAGCGTAGCTCGGTATTTGTTTTTACTACTGTGTGGGTACCCTTTTTTTAGGGAGCTCCTATATGACGCTCCGCGACGACGCAATCCGCGACCGTCGCCTGAAGCAGTTGCTTCATGGGCTGCTTTCGGAGCAGCCCAATAGAAAAGGTTATGTTATTTTTTATTTCTATTTTATAAAGCTGAATATATATTTTTAAAAGTTTTAACATTTTTTAAATCTGAAAAAATCGAATTTGAACAGTTTCGATTTTGAACAATTTCCTAATTTGAACAATCTTCGATTTTGAATAATTTTAGAAATTTGATTTTCTTCAAAATATATGAGCAGTTCTCAGAAAATGAATAATTTTTTGAATACATATCTAATAGACTACTTAGAAAACGTCGGTGAACGAAAACTATTTTGACCTTTTTAAAAATCAATAGAAAATGTCGGTGAACAAAAACTATTTTGGAACAATTTTAAAAGTGAACATAAAATATCGGTGAACAAAAGCTATTTTTGAACAATTTTAAAAAGTGAACAAAAAAGGTCAGTGAACAAAAATTATTTTTGAATAGATTTAAAATGTGAACATAAAAAAGATTTACGAACGAAAGTTATTATTGAACGATTTTAAAAGTGAACGATAATTATATTTGAACGATTTTAAAAAGTAAACAGAAAAAGGTCGGTGAACAATAATTGCTTTTGAATTTAAAAAGTTGAGCAGAAAATTTTTATGAACAAAAGTTATTTTCGAACAATTTTAAAAGTGACGAAAATAATTTATTTTTGAACGATTTTTAAATTGAACAGAAAGATGAAAAAAATGTCGGTGAACAAAAAATATTTTTGAATGATTTTTGAAGTGAACAGAAAATATCGGTGAACGGAAACTATTTTTGAACGATTTTAAAAGTGAACAAAAACATATCGGTGAACAAAAACTATTTTGAAAATGAATGAACTTTTTAAACTTGAAAATTAAACATTTTTTTGAATATGAACAAATTTTAAATGTAAACATTTTTTGAAACATTTTTTAAAAATTATAAAAAAGTAAAAAAGAAAATGGGGGTGAAATAAAATCAAAAAGAAATAAAACGAAAAAAGAAAACAGAAAGTAAAAAGTGAAAAACGAGAAAAGAAAAGAAATACAAAAATAAAACTAAAAATAACGAAAAAATAAAAACGGAAAAGAAAACCGTAAAAGAAAAAGAATAGAAAACGAAAAAACAAAAACAAAGAAAAACAAAAATTAGAAAAACAAATTGAAAATAGAAAACAAAAAAAGAAAACAGAAAAGAAAACAAAAACAAAAAAAGAAAACGTAAAAAAACGGAAACAGGAAAAAAAGAAACGAAAACAGGAAAAAACAAAAAAAAAGGAAAAAAGTCACCTGATGGGCCGGCCCATCTCACCGACGCGCACCTCCCCCTTCAGGCGACGGGTCACAGACCCATCGCCAGCGGACGATATATAGGAATTACGCTTTTTTTAGGGTTACTGTGTGGGTACATGCAAAGCTTGGAGGTTTTTTTTTCTTAGTGTATCTTGGAGCAGCCCATAACGCTTCCACAGCTACGGAAGGACACCATCAGTTCGGCCCAATTAGCGAGACTAGTGGGTTCATAGGCAATAAGCCTGGCCCAGCGTTCCAGCATCCCACACGCGGCGGCTTCCCATTCGAGACAGGGGAGAGTCATTCATCTCTAGACTCCACGGCTGCGTGCGGCGGGGAATTTACCACTACCGATCGTCCCCCAACCACGGCGTCGGCGATGACATCCGCGGCGGCAGACGGTGAGAAGCCATCGAACCACCTCTCGCATCCTCTCGTAGGGCAGCCCCAGCATCCGCAGCCCTACTACGCCTACCCCGCCTACGCCTACGCTCCACCGCCGCCGCCGCCGCCTCCCCCGACGCTCGTCCTCCTCCCCTATTCACCCGTCTTCGTCCGCCTCCGCCGCCTACGCCCACGACGCATCCCGTGCGTCCGCCGCTTCTGCACCCGTACGCTCCCGCTCCTCCTCGTCCTCGCGCTCATCGCGTTCCTCCTCTACCCGTCCGCCCCCGCAGCCCGCGTCGAGGACGTCCGCCTCGACCGCTTCCGCGTCAACCCGCCCCCTCTCCCCGCGCTGGATCTCAACCTCGCGCTCACCCTCCGCGTCCGCAACCCCGGCTTCCTCCTCCCTCTCCGCTACCGCGCCGTCTCTGCCGCCGTCTCGTACCGCGGCCATCTGCTCGGCTCCGCCACTGCGCGCCCCGGATCCGGCGAGCTCGCGGCAAGAGGGGTTACGTATGCTTATTCTGAGGTGTGGGTGGACGCGGGCAGGGTGCTGGATGACGTGATCGAGCTGATTGGGGACGTCGCCGCTGGGTCCGTGCCGCTGGACATCGTCACCGAGGTCATCGGCACCGTCAGGGTGTTCCGTTTCGACATTCCAGTGAAGGTAACTGACTAATCGCATGTCTATGTATATTTTATCTTGACCGAATGCATTTGTTGTTGCGAACTATTATATGATATTGGTTGCAAGAATTGCTTTAGAGAAAGCTGTATTAGGTTATCATGTGCTAGCTTACAATGTTCCCGTTCTAATGACGTTATAGCCCTTTTGAGATTTCCGAATTATTGAAAGACATTTGGTTTGATTAAAGCAGCCTTCCTGTCTTAATAAGATGTTAAATTTGGAATTGGGGGCGTTTATGCTGGTTAGGAACTGTGAGGATTAGTGATACGATATCTTGATTCCTGCGTGTCCAGGTGTCTGAAACTAAATTTTGTAGTTTATATATCGGAGGGATTATTAGAGAAGAATTCTTTTGTTCATTGGTACTTCATATGTCTTCAGTTCACAAGCACATATAGTGGTTCCGAACCATAGATAACTAAGGATTCAGGAATGCGATTTACATGCATCAACCATCGATCCAAAATCTTGAGCTAATGAGGAAATGTGGACAGTAATATTTCAGCACTCTCCCTCGTGTACTATATTCTGAGGCCTAAGATAGTAGGATGCGGGCTTAAAGTGGGCCACGGACATTTTCGTTAGTAATGTGTTAGTGCAATTTTTTATGTTAGTAATGTATTGGACTCAAGATCTCTCTGTCGCCCAAAGTCTTTGCTGAACAGAAAATGTTAACCATAAACTTCAGTAATTATTATTCCATCTCATCATGGGAGTTACTAAGTGTCATGCATGATAAGGCATTCAACGCAAACCGTAAGCCTGGAAAATAACGGCTTGGTAAGCATGCTACCTGTTATGTAGGTGGCTAGGTGCCAACTCTCAGTTCATTCTCTTCTTTCTTTTTAATTTTGTTCTATAGCTTTTTACTAAACCTATAATCTCCTTCCCGGAGAAGGGGTAACATAGAGGGGGTCACATGTGGATAGACATATAATTTTTCAATCTTTCGCCTAAGGGTCAGGTCCTACTTTAATCTGTTTTTGTGCTAACTGGGTCCAAACTGTCAGCTTACGTCAAACTGAGGAAACACCATTATTTTTTATCAACTCACGATCTATNGGGCCCGAGGAGACCAACTGTCGGACGCGGATGTATGCAAATGCCCTCCTCCGTGTTACTTTTCTTCATTATCTTCGTCCCGTTCCTCTCCACCTCTTTGTTTCGTGATTCCAAAGGCGACCGGCGGCGGAGGAATATCTGCGGCAAGAAGGGAGCTGGTGACAGGCGGCGGGCGTTCAACCGTGGGGCTGCAGTGGCGGCAGCCACGAGGATGGCGCCAAAGCTGCGGTGGGGCCGATTTTGAGTAGATTTTGACAAATAGCATGTTAATTAGGGCCTGGAGCCGTTGGAGCCGGCTAAGATGCCTTCTTTGCGGGCCGCTTCGTCACAGATGAGCTTCCGGTGCCAGACATTCGCGGTCAGACCTGGCCATGGGTCGGGCTGGGCCCGTAGCAGAAAACCTAGGCCCAGGCCCACCCAGGCCCTGTCGTCGGGCCTAAAATTGAGGCCCAAGCCCGGCCCATTGGTGAAAAATAGAGGCGGGCCTAGGGCCGTGGGCCGGGCCTCTTCCTTAAATCGCCCATATGTGAAGCCCAAGCCCGGCCCTACGAATCCTTTGGGCTTAAAACGCAGGCCCAGGCCCACCCGCGGGCCTCAAAACTCAGGCCCAGGCCCTAAAATTTCGGGCCGGCTTGGGCGGGCCGACCGGGCCGGGCTTCCCATGGCCAGGACTACTCGCGGGAGAGATGGAGAAGGAGAAGAAGACTTAGGGAGTGGGCAATGAGAGGGTACAGGATTATAAGGGCTCGAATGCAGAAATTTCCAACGGCCAGTCGCGGGAAAACTCCCGCCAAACACCCACTCTGGCCCACTGTCGACGTGTCAATGGTCAAAGTGCCACGCAGGCCGGTCAGCGGCGGTCAGGCGAAATTAGGATCTCACTTGAACAACTTAACAAAGAATTGGGACCTAGATGTGCATTTTGGAAGAATTAGGACCTAAGTAACACTGCGGGAAAAGAATTGGGACCGCCAGTGCATTTAACTCTTTGGCGAATCTTCCAACGGAAGCCCTCTGCTTCATTTCCTTCCTCCTTCTTTCCCCTTCCGCCGGCTGCGCCAAACCCTAGTCGAAGCAGCAGCAAGCAACGCCGCCGAGCTCCCAATTCCGCGGAGCAGGTCGGCAATGTCGTCCACCGGCACCGGCGGCAAGCCGTCGGGGTCCTCGTCCTCCATCGTCGCCGACACAGCGAGCGGGTACCACCTTCTCACGATCCACGGGTACTCCAACACCAGGAACCTTCCCATCGGGCAGTGCGTCAAGTCCCGCCCCTTCACCATCGGCGGCCATGTCTGGCGCATCGACTACTACCCCAACGGTCTAAGATTAGATGTCGCAGAGTACATATCCCTCGAATTAATCCTCGACGAAGATGTCGCGGCTGCAGTGACGGCGAAGGCGAACTTCTGCTTCGCTGGCGAGGAGAATGATACAAAGCAAGTGGTGGCGTGGGCATGGAAATGGGCGGACAACTTCGCCTCCCGGAGCAGAATGTCCTACACGAACTTCGTCGGAAGGGCGGACCTGCTGAGCTCCAAGCATCTCAGGAACGATTCATTCACCATCCGGTGTGACATCGTCGTCTTCAATGCTTGCCGCGCGGTGGAGGAGCAAGCGGCAGCCTTCGTATCCGTGCCCCAGTGTGACCTACGCCAGAATCTGGGCGAGCTCTTCGAGACCGCGAAGGGCGCCGACGTGGTGTTCGAGGTCGCCGGCGAGACAGTCTCCGCTCACCGGTGCATTCTCGCCGCCCGCTCGTCGGTCTTCGCCGCCGAGCTCTTCGGACCGATGAAGGAGGGCAATGCCGCCGGTGCCATCGTGCGTGTAGAAGACATGGAGGTGGAGGTGTTCAAGATGTTGCTCTGTTTCGCGTACACCAGCTCGTTGCCTGAGACGAGGAAGGAGGAAGAAGACGTGACATGCCAGCACCTGCTCGTCGCGGCGGACAGGTACGGCATGGAGCGTCTGAAGCTGATCTGCGAGGAGAAGTTGTGCAAGTACATAGATGTGGGCTCTGTGGCGACCATCTTGGCGCTAGCCGAGCAGCACCATTGTGAGGGGCTGAAGAAGGCATGCTTGAACTTTCTAGCCACTCCGGCGACTCTGAGGGCGGTCATGGCCACCAACGGATTCCAGCATCTGAGCCAAAGCTGCCCTTCTCTCATAGTCGAGCTCTTGGCCATGTCCTTGGCACACTAGCTGAGTGATGGTGGCAGTGATGTAGCAATGGTGAATCATGGTTGCTAGACTAATGTAATGAGGTAGCTTCCTTAGTAGTATATGGCTGCGTCTATCCTAATTAGCCACTGAGATGCAAAAATTAGCCTCATTTTGCCCTTGTTTTTTCAGTTCATTGCATCTCTGTAACTGTGTCAGTTAACCAGGAAGTGCATTGAAATCAGATGGCATAGATTGCTCAGGTTCTGGGCAATGGTAACTCATGGTTTCTAGGTGCTTCTCGTGATATATTGTTCCTGTTTTAGCAATAGGTACTTGATGGTTTCTGAACCTTATTGACTTACGTTATTATCAGTTAGTTCTTGTGGTACATGATTTCATCGGTCCCATCTTTTGCAAAGTAGTGCTTTATCGTTTCAGCAATGACACCCTTGCCAATTTATCATGGATGAATAATTCGCAGGTAGCTGTGATGATTGGGACTCTGCTGACAACTGTTAGTTATATGTTTATATTATTTCCCACTTGTGCTTTGGATGAGTAATGCAGAACACCTGTGTTTTCTCTTGCCATCTACTCTACATGTAAATTTCTCGCTTTTGCTTTCTCCTTGTGCATCAAAACTCAGGTTTGATACTAGTTGGAACTTGGAAATGAAGAAAAATAAGAGGTACTGTTACCAAAAGATTGCAGGATATATGGTATAACAATCATACCCATAACTCTGGGATGTGGTGATTTGGTAACAGGGGGCGTCATGGAAATTCACTGTCAACTTGTGAAAATAAGTTCCAGGGCTTCTAGGATTGGCTTCGTCACTAATAAGTGTTAAGTACTCCCTCCGTTCCTAAATATAAGATGTTTTAGCATTTCTCTTCCATCCGTATCTAGACATGTTTTAGTGTAAGGTTAAAATGAATCTTGCACTAAAACATCTTATATTGTGGAACGGAGGGAGTACCTATTAAAGGAATTTGCATGGGGATCATTGCATGTTATCTCAGTTTAGAAAATTAGAAACATCCAACATTTTCTTTTCATGTTCTGCATGTGGCAAGGCTGCCTGAGGAATTGTAAGTCTGTTTTCAGTGGCCAGAAGTAAGCCAATTATTATTTTATTAATAGCAGCCGATTAGCCTGATTTGCTCTCTCTTTCACATGCCAGTAAATGTATGAGATTCTGGCTATGCCATACAACACATGCTGCATAGGAGCATGTGTTCGGGGTTAGTGATAGGCAGTGTCAAGAGAATACAACACACTGATTTTAATTACCAGAATCGCCTGAAAATTTGAATGTCGAAGCTATGTTTCATTTATCTCTACTTTCAGCGCAAGAGGAAGCCTTCAGCAAAAGATATTTGAGTGTAATGCTTATGTTTAAATTTCACTATTTCATCCGTATTTATCTTCAGTACTATTATCGTTGGTTATGGACTCCTTGGTCCTCATGATAACTCATTTGCTTGTATTTTTTTGACATTACTCATTTGCTTGTATTGATTTGGTTGTTATTTTATTGATCAGTGTATGACACTTAATGTCAAGGGAAAGTAACCTTCGAGGATCTGGCTCAGGTTTTACGGGACGTAACTGGGTCATCAGTGTCAGAGCAACAAAAGAGCGGTTCTAATTTCATGCAAATCCTTTATTTCACTACATGGTACATCATCTTGCAAGTAACTTACAGAAGCAACAAAAAAATGTGGTTGTTTTCTTATTTCCTCTTCAACTTGGTATCCTTAAATCATAAACACATCAAGTGAGCATAGCTTCTTTTCTGAAGGCGATCCCACACTAAACTGTAGGTTTCTCCAGAGCTGCAAATGTTTGAAGCACAATGCTTTCATTATTTGCAGTGCAAATGCATATGTTGTGCAAATATAATTCACAGTTTAAACATCCTTTTACTATTAGTTCGAAATATATAACTATTGGGAACTCAGCTGTGAGTAGTTAAGAGTCCAGTATCCAGGTGATAGGATTGTGAACACATTATGAAATTATTTTAGATCCGTTGCAACGCGCCGGCATTTTCCTAGTCAGTTCTAAAATGCCGTCGGATATTTCATCTGAATCTAAAAAAAGAAAATTCGATTCAGGTACTATGGCATGTGGGACCCAATGCTGGGGATTTTGGTGAATCTTCCAAAGGAAGCCATCTTCTTCATCCTCCGTTCTTCCCTGAAAGAAGTCCAAATAACCCCCCTATGTATTGGTTTTGGGACGGAGAACCCCGCTATGTTTAAACTGGGGCACTTGACCCCCCTATGTTTGCAAAACCGGACAATTAGCCCCCTCACGGTGGTTTTGGCTCTATAGAAGGTGGTTTTGGTGATGTGGACGTCCGATCGAACCAATTCGTTGACCAGCCCCTTCCTCGCCGTACGCGCGCCGGCACGACGCCATGGCCATGGACGACGCGCATGAGTTTGCTCTGTGAGTATTAATCTTGTCATGTGTATGTGTAAGTTTCTCTAACTCGCCACTACAAAGGAAAGTTTGCATCAGTTGCAAACTGAGAAGAAAAATCGAAGGGCATTCGTTGCCTGGGAAAACTGACCTGTGTGCTCCACTCTGTTTTTCTTGCTTGCATTCCATCGAACAGCCTTAGAGCGTGTGTGTGTCCTCTGTGTTCTAGAGTGAGAGAGAGACTCAGCCAACACGCGCTCCTCCCCTTCAGCGCCTCCAACGAGTCTGAGCAGCACAAGCTGGCGGCGAGCGAGGTGAGCACGCGGAGCAGCGGCGGACGCATCGTCGTCCCGGAGCAGCACGAGCCGGCGCGCGGCGCTGCAATTATGTCCGCGACAAGCGCGCGGAGCAGCGGCGGCCGCGGCAACAAGCCGAGGTGAGCACACGTAGCAGCACGAGCTGGCACGCGATGCTGCGAGCAGGTTGGCGGCGAGCACGCGGAGGAGTGGCGGGTGCGGCGGTGAGCAAGGTGAGCGCACAGAGCAGCATGAGCTGGTGCGCGGCGCCACGAGCAGGTCGGCGGCGAGCAAGGTGACCGCGCAGAGCAGCAGCGGGAAGGTCGGCGGCGAGCGTCGGCGCGTCGTTGTTCCGGAGGAGCGTTAGCGCGGCGATTTGCAGCTTGCGAGCTCGTTCGTTCTTTGTCCGCGTCAGGTAAACCACTATTAAATACCGCTCTGGTGGGTGGAGGGGGTAATGTGTCTGAGTAGTGCATTGGGATGAGAATTGAAGCCGAATTTAGATTTTAAAATACGGCTGACAGTAGTGGTGCGCTCTTTCCTCCCCATCGTGCGTCCGTCGCCCCCCGCCCCCCGAGGCGGCGGCGCGCGCCCCAGCCCCTCCCCCTACTCTCTCTCCCTGTCGCCGCCGCCGGCAGGGGCTGCCGGGCGAAGTACCGGTGGCGCCGCCGGCGGCGGCTCGTCCCTCCCCGCGCCGTTTTGGGTGGAGTCGGGGCTCTCCCCGGGGCGGCGGTGGTGCTCTTCAAGCGGCGGCGGCCTGGCTCCGGCCAGGTGGTAGCAGAACGGCGGCGACGCGCGCATGCTTGCAGGGGCGGCGCGAGTTACGGGCAGCGGCGTGTAGCGGGATCTCCGGCTGGCCCATGCGGCCCAGATCTAGGCCCTTTGGGCCCCATCTGGGTCGGGGCGGGCTGGCATGACCTGCAGTGCGTTCTGCAGCTGAAGGTGAGGTCCAGGATGCAGGGGACATCGGCAACGGTGGCCGGCCTGTTGCAGCGTGGCGGCGAGCTTCACGGGCCCGGTCTGGGCCCGGCTGGACCCTATTAGGACTGGTGTGCCCTGCGGGGGCTTTACGGGCCCACTGGGCCCGGCCGGACCTGATGGGGACTAGTGTGCTCTGCTGCCGCGTCCGGTCGACTACCGTCTTCGGAGGTGGAGGTTGTTCCCTCCCGCGCGGCCGCGGCACTGCTGACCCCGGTTCATTCTTCTCCTCACATTCGTCCTACAGACCTCGTGATGGCTACTTCGGTGAGACGGTGATGGTGACTTCGGATTCGTTGGCGCATGATGGTGGGCGGCTAGTTTGGTGGTGTCGAGGCTCGTCCTCGCGGGACTCCTGTGCTACGGATAGACCGGGTTGTGGATGGGGTTTTTCGGGAGAAATCCTTGTCGGTTCGTCCGACACCGACGCGGTGCCGCCTACGGTGGTATCTTTCCTTCCTGAAGCGCGTCGTGGCTACCCTTCATCTGCTTCCTTCTGTGCCGGGGGAAACCCTAGGACCTATGTTGGTCCGGGTAGCAGCGTGGCTTTCCTTCTTGAAGGTGCTGTTTGGTACTCGTCGTTTCGGTGTTAGGAGCGTGGTGGTGCTTCTCCAGAGGGGTGCAGCGATTGCGGGTCACCGTCGCTTAGTCAATCCGCCTATGTCTCCATTTTCTTTTTTCTTTTCTTGTCGTTGGGTGTTTGTCTGCTGCCGCCCCAACTTTTCGTGATTGTCGGTTGTATCGGTTGGTTGCTATATTTATACTAGTTAGCATGCACGTGCAACAACGCACATAACCAACCATAAAAAACAATAACCATATATGATCAAATGAGAATTATATAGGCTATGATGCAAATGTAGAAATATATTTAGGCGTATTACAAGAAAGAAAACATTGCTAGAAAATCCCAGGCAATTGTACAATGGGTAGTTATTGGCTTACAAAATCATTAAGTCTGATACACATACAATGTCAATTCTAGGACACATAAGTCTCTAACTTCTTAATGTAAAAAAAAAGTCTCTAACTTCTTTATCATCGTGCACCTACTGTTCAGGATTTGGATATATTCCAGTTTTGGTGATGAAATTTCTAGCGTAAAATATAACAGAAAATAAAAGTTGATGATTTCAAAGACCACACCCCCGCCTCCCCTGGAATATAAGAAGGCACGATCGATGTTCAGTTTGAGGTTGACTTGGGCCACAATTTACACACTGGTTGTTGAGTTGGGGCCTTGGGGGCGATGATAGTCAAAATCAATGCATAAGCAAATCAAGTTATGGCACAGTTCAGAGGTGTCCAGGAATTCTTGCTCACAACACGTGTAGAATGAAGACGCCCTATGTGTTACAGAACTCAAATGGAGATGCACAAGCAATCAGCTGCACTCTAATATCTTCCTGAAACAATTCCATCTAGACCTACGTGGATTCCTTTTACCTGAGAAACATATGAGCCCCAAAACGCAGTATTAATTAGTGCTGTAAAATATTACATCTTAGCTGGGAAAGATTTGACAGTACTGGATAGAGCCGAGTCAACACAATGGAGTTTGTGGTATGACTTCACACTGAAAAAGCCCTCTCGAGCCAAAGTGACATACATGAAATTTTGGACATCCACTCAAAGAGGGATTCGACACAAAATTAGTACCAAGTACTCGCCTAAGAATAAGAAAAGTTGATGGGTGAATCAGCAACCAACAGTCATTTAGGTAGGCCAGCATGGGGGAAAAAAGCATCACTGGCTCCCACCCCAAGCAAGCTTGCCCTATGCATAATAGACACAGCTCCATCGGAATGCAAGTGTCTCTGCCAACACAAGTTGAATCAAATATGTTAACAGAAAAATGCTAAAACCACAGTACAATTTCACCCAAATATAAATAGCATTTAGATATATTCCTAGTTCTGGTGATGAAATTTCTAACGTAAAATTTAACAGAAAATAAAAGTTTGAAGAAACACATAAATACATTCAGGTTGGTCAGCTTGAGCTGGTAATAGTTCAATCAGAATGAGAACACAAGACTTGAAAAACCTCTAGGAAAAGGCTGAATATGCCATAATAACACAATCTGCAGAATAATTACAGTTTGCGTCCTCAAGACCACAAGATGATATTGTAAAAAAAATTGGGATATAATCTAGGACAATTCTTTCCAATGTAACTTACTGGACAGTATTTCAAGAAACAAGTTAGTCATACAAAATTACCAGAAAATAAGATAGCATATGGGGCACTTCAATGAACTCATCTTCCAGGATAGTGTTCTCAACTGGTTGCGTACAAACCTATAAAAAGATACCCCAGTCATCACTTTCTGCAATAACCCTCAATTTTATTGACCTCTATTGCACAGAGAAGCTAGGCACATATTTGGATTCCTGAACACTGAGCCTGAGGAGTAACCTTCTCTACTGTAAAACCAAACCTGCAAATAAGGCATCAAAGATACACTTCATACTGTCTCGGACTAAAAGTAACACAGAGATAAAATGCTTGTACACTGATGCATTTTGGTTGCTGAGGCTCCTTAGTATGCACCTGCTCCACAACACAATTTTTTTTTTTTTTTTGCCAAGGTACTGTGAGTTGACTTTTGTATACCTTTTGTTCATTCATATCTTATCCTTAGGTTAAAATGCTAAATTTGGGTTACTAACGATGTCCATATATATTTTCTCAATAAAGTCAACCTTCATTTCTCGCGTCCTTAACTCCAATACTCATAAGCAATGACCATACAAAAAGCATGCACATATGTGCATGTCTTGAACAGGAAAAAATGATTTTTTTTAAGTTAATCAATCACTATACGATCCATTCAGACATAGAAAACATATCTTTTTTTTTTAGAGCGCAACAGGGGCGATAGCCCACCTGAATAAATTTCTTGCATGTTGGAAAAACAGCATATATCTTTCACAATATTTTATCGTTACATATGGACATCTAAGGATTCAAATATGATAAATAAGAAACAACCATATGATCCATTATTCAGGTTAGCACCAAGGCACCATCAAACTTCGGTCTATAATCAGGTTATCGTAAGTGAAGATGCTTAGAATAATAAGTTACGTCCCTTTAACTCTGAAGCAATCAAGTATTCAAGTATGCATAAATGTGACATCCTTGTCCCCAACTCCCCATGTAGAACAGTAGTAATATACATTGCTCTTTTCAGAGATGGGCACTAATTTGCAAGTGCCAAGGTACAGACCAGGCCACCTAACGCTCAAACAGTCACTTGAATTTTGATATGAAATCTGCTCAAAGGCATTCCATATGGCTCTTGATATGCCTGTGGGGAAGCCTGGATTACGACCAGGTGTTCACAGATCATTATATATTGTCAGTAAACCTATGTCATTCAGAATAATGCTTCTTTGCTGAACTACCGATAGCTCAAAAATCCTCTATATATCTCACTAACTTAGATGTAAATCTATTCTAGCAATCTGTACCTTGTGCTAACTTTTTGTTGCTGATTTAAGCTTCTTTCTCGTCCATGAGCTTCACAACAAAGCACTCAACATCATGTTCCAGTATGGTACAGTGACACCAGTGTTAAAATCTGCAATATCCTCTTCATAATTATCGTTGCAGTCCCTGACTCCCTGACTCCCTGTGCTTGTGCTAGTAAAAGGGTTGAATCAGAAGTATTACCATCGTCTCAAGTATGTTGCCATTCGTGAAGGTGGACTGGCACAGCAGCAGATTTGTAGGCTGAGCGCAATCACCGGAGAATACAATCTCCACTGCAGACTATGACATCTTGGATCCCCGCTTTGACCTTGCAGCCTGCTGCCAAGGCGCGTTGTCCGACGGTGGTTTCGATGGTGCAGCACGGCGATTGGCCCCCGGCCAGAGCTCCCTCACGACCTTCCCGCTGTCCTCCCCCATGGCGTCCTCGTCTGGGTGGAACCACAAGTCGCAGGGCGCCCCTGCTGTGGCGCAGGCCGCGGAGCGTGGAGAAAAAGCGCCATCGGTGACAAGCCTCAGGCGCACGGGCAACAGGCGTTGAACTCCCGGAGGAAGCCGAACCAGTCCCTCGCCGCCTCGCGCTGCCCTCCCAGCGAAGCCGCCGTGGGTGAAGAAGAGAGAGGTTTATGGGGAGGCGGGCATGAAGGTGTGGAAGGGATCGGGAGGGTCTCGAGTTCGACGCCAGGCTAGAGTGGCAGAACCTGCGAGGGTGATAAGGAGGGAAGAGAAAATTAGGGAGGCGTGGTAATCATTGCGGTTTCCACGGGCGTGCTGTTTGGCAGGCAGACGGTCGAGGAAGACAGCCATGGGGGCGCAGATCGTGGGCGGAGAAACTTCGTCCGCAGGCAGAGTTTTCGTCTGCTGTGGAAATTGCTAGATGCACTTTTCGGTTAGAGTTATTTTGTATGGACGGTTAGATCTAATCAAGTAGGGCTGATCGTGAGGTGGTAAATGGTTTTGATTCTTCTGTGTACGTTTTGTGGGTGGGTCTAAGAAAGATTTAGTTAGTTTGTTTAATAGTAGTAGAGATATAGCGGGGCTATGGCCTACTTCGTCGTAATGTGTCCGGTTTTGCAAACATAGGGTAAGTGCTCCAGTTTAAACTATAGCTGGACAAACGGGCCGGGCCGAGCGTGCCGGCCCGAGGCACGGGAAAAAAGCACGGCCCGGGCACGGCCCGGCACGGATCTTAACGGGCCGTGCCCCGGCACGGGCCCGGTCCGTGCCGTGCCCCAGCTCCGATCGAGGCCCGTGGGCCGGCCCGGCATGGCACGATTAGGTTTTTTTATTTTTTTTATTTTTTTTATCTATTTTTATTTTTTTTTTCAATTTTTGGACCACATTTACGCTAAATGGGCCGTGCCCGACGGGCCAACCGTGCCTAACGGGCCGTCGGCGTGCCTCCCGGGCCGTGCCGGAGGTTAGGCCGCGGCACGCGGACCAGCCCAGACACAACATAATTCTAATCGTGCCCAACGGACCGTGCCGTTGCCGGGCCGTGCCGCGCGTGCCGGCCCGTTTGGCCACCTATAGTTTAAACATAGGGGGTTCTCGGCGTTCTCCGTCCCAAAACCAATACATACGGGGGTTATCTGGACTTCTTTCTTCTTTCCCCTTTCGCCGGCTGCGCCAAACCCTAGTCAAAGCAGCAGCAAGCAACGCCCCCGAGCTCCCAATTCCGCGTAGTCGGGCCTCAAATGTCGTCCGCCGGCAATCCGTCGAGGTCCTGCTCCGCCATCGTCGCTGACACGGCGAGCGGGTACCACCACCTCACGATCCACGGGTACTCCGGCACCAAGGGCGTTCCCACCGGAGAGTGCGTCAGGTCCCTCCCTTTCACCATCGGCGGCCATCGCTGGCGCATCTACTACTACCCCAACGGCCTAAGCTCCGATGTCGCGGAATACATATCCCTCGAATTAATCCTCGAGGAAGATGTCGCGGCGGCGGTGAAGGCGCGGTGGGACATCTGCCTCGCCGGCGAGCTTGAGGAGGCGAATCAAGTGGCTTCGATGGCATCGGCATCGGTGGACGAGTTCGTCTCCCGGAGCGGCTGGTGGTACAGGACCTTCGCCAAAAGGGCGGACCTGGAGAGGTCCAAGCATCTCAAGAACGATTCGTTCACTGTCCGCTGCGACATCATCGTCGTCCACGGTTGCCGCGCTGTAGCCTTCGTCTCCGTGCCCCCATGTGACCTGCGCCAGCATCTGGGCGAGCTCCTCGAGAGTGAGAAGGGCGCCGACGTGGTCTTCGAGGTGGGCAGCGAGACCATTGCTGCGCACCGGTGTGTGCTCGCAGCCCGTTCCTCGGTCTTCAGCGCCGAGCTCTTCGGACCGATGAAGGAGGGCAATGCCGCTGGCGGCGTCGTGCGCATAGAAGACATGGATGCAGAGGTGTTCAAGGCATTGCTTCATTTCGCGTACACAGGCTCATTGCTGGAGACGTGGAAGGAAGACGAAGACGTGATGTGCCAGCACCTGCTCATCGCGGCGGACAGGTACGACATGGGGCGGCTGAAGCTGATTTGTGAGGAGAGGCTGTGCAAGTACATCAATGTGGACAAAGTGGCGACCATCTTGGCGCTAGCTGAGCAGCACCATTGTGAGGGGCTGAAGAAGGCGTGCATTGATTTTCTAAGCTCTCCAGCGAATTTGAAAGCGGCCATCACCACAGATGGATTCCAGCAGCTGAGCAGGAGCTGCCCTTCCCTTATGATCGAAATCGTCGCCATGTCCTTAGCGCCTTAGCTGAGACATGGATGCCCAGTGTTCAATTGTGAATAATGAATTCTCGACTTATGTAATCAGGTAGTTGTCTTGGACTCTCTAGTATATTGCTGCACATATCCTAGTTGGCCATTGAGATGCAAAAAACTGCCTCAATTTTGCCCCTGTTTCGTTAGTTCATTGCATCTCTGCAACTGTGCCTATAAACCGGGAAGTGCGTTGGAATTAGAGAGCGTAGATTGCTCAGGTTCTGGTCAATGGTAGCTCATGGTTTGTAGGTGTTTGTCATGATATATTGCTCCTGTTTTAGCAATAGGCACTCCATGGTTTTCTAACTTTATCGACTTATGATCAAAATCGTCGCCATGTCCTCAGCTCCTTAGCTGAGAGTCTGAGACATGGGTGCCCAGTTTTCAATTGTGAATCATGGTTTCTCGACTTATGTAATCAGGTAGCTGTCTTAGGTTCTTTATTTATTGCTGCACCTATGCTAATTGGCCATTGAGATGCAAAAGACCGCCTCATTTTGCCCCTGTTTTGTCAGTTCATTGCATCTCTGCAACTGTGCCCATTAACCGGGAAGTGCACTGGAATAAGAGAGCATAGATTGCTCAGGTTCTGATCAATGGTAGCTCATGGTTTGTAGGTGTTTGTCATGATATATTGCTCCTGTTTTAGCAATGGGCACTCCATGGTTTCTGAACTTTATTGACTTACGTTAATATCACTTAGTTCACGTGGTACATGATTTCATCTAGCCCATCTTTTGCAAAGTTTTACATCGTTTTAAGCCATGGCAACCTTACCAATTTGTCATGGATGACTAAATTTGCAGGTTGCTGTGAGAACTAGACTTTCACGGGCAGCTGCTAGTTATCTGTTCATATTATTTCCCATGCACATATGGAATGATTTGGATAAGCAATGCAAAACACTTGTGCTTTCTTTTTCCCAGGGAGATGTCAAAATAGTCTCTCATCTACTGTGCCTGTTAATCAACAAGTGCTTTGTTATTATCAGATAGCTTGATCATAACATCTAGACTGGCCCTATATATTTCTTGATTTTGCTTTCTGCTTGCGTATCAAAACTGAGTTTGATACTATGGAACTTGGAAATAAAGAAAAATAAGAGATTGGTAACAAAGAATTGCAGCATTTGGTAGAACAATCAAGACCCAGACTTTGCTTCTGTTTACCAGTACAGTTGCCACGTTGTTTAAGGGAAATCGTACTACAAGAAATTTTCATGGGGATAACTGGATGTTATCTCAATTTAGAGAATTAAAAACGTCCAACATTTTCTTTTCATGTTCTGCATTTAGTCTAGGCTGACTGAGGAATTGTAAGTCAATCTTCAGTGTCCAGCAGTTGGCCAATTTTTTTTTGTTAATAGCAGCCGATTAGCCTGATTTACTTCAATTTCATATCACAGAAAATGTATGAGATCTATGCTTGTACATATTTTCCCCTTATATTATACTGAAAGCAGCAGAAGTGCTGTGTTCGCTAAAAAAATGGGCAGTGTTGGTGATCGGCAATGTCAATAAAAACACAACACTTTGTCCTATTATTACCAGAATCGCCTGACAGTTTGAATGTCAAAGCTATGTTTCATTTCTCTCTATTAAGTGTGAGGGCCGGCCTTAACCAAAAGTTTGAGGCCTTGTTAAATGGAAAGGGTAGAAAAACCAGGGTAGAAAATCCCCATAGGAAAATCTGATGAGCACAAGGGACAGCGGGAGTGAGAAGGCGAGACTAGCGGCGTCGCTGCTCGTGGAGGAGATCACAAGAGAAGACAGCAGATGGAGGCGGAGGGGGGCTTGGAGGCGAATGAAGACGTGAGAAAGAGAGAGACCGGTCTGGGGTTTCCTCCCCGATATTCAGAGTCGTGGATTCTTGCCCTGTGGAAATGCCGCGGATTGGGCTGCTAAACCCCCATCGGGCGGGGTGGGTGTCCAAATTCACAGGCGAATTACCCAGGGTACGGTTGCCCGTGGTTTCTCCCCCCAGGGATAAGGCTGGGATCCCGCGGGATTCAGAGCAACCAAATGGGCCCTGCTTGCATTTGAATTTCACTATCTTCTTATTCATCTTCAATACTATTATAGTTTGTTATGGACTCCTTGGTGTATTGATTTATTGTTTGTTTCTTGTGCAGTGATATTTAAGGTCTATGACATTGATGGCAAGGGAGAAGTCACCTTCAGGCTTCATGTACCTGGCTGAGGTTTTTACCTAACACGGGCATCCATGTCAGAACGACAAAGAGAGGTTCTCATTTCATGCAAATCTTGTATTTCATTATGTAGTACATTAATTTGCAACTTATTAAAGCAACAAAAACAAATGTGGCATTTTCTTTATGTCCTCTTCAAATAATTGGTCTATGTATAAATCATAAATGCATGAAGTGAGCATAACTTCTTTACCGATGAGAACCTTGACACTGGATTGTCGGTTTCTTTAGAGCTGCCAATGTTCGGAACAGCATTCTTTGCAGTGCAAATATAATACACAGTTAAATATCACTGTAGAACTGGATTGTAGGTTTCTTTAGAGCTGCCAATGTTCAGAGCAGCATTCTTTGCGGTGCAAATGCATGTGCTGTACTAATACACAGTTAAATATCACTGTAGAACTGTGTGAACTCATCCGTGAGTAGTTGAGAGTTCAGTATCCAGATGATATGATGTCTGTTTATCCTTAGGCCTTTGTTATCTTTGACCATTTTCGGTTGAGTTTTTGCTGTCATTTTCACCCCTTTCTGCATTATGCCTTTCTTTCAACTATGAACAGAAGTAGAATCTCAAACTACGGCTTCTGTGGTTGTATTGTATTACTGTTAACCAACGTGTCTCACACTCATCATTTATAAATTATGTTGGCAGTACTATATTTAGCTAGGATGCAGTAAAACTAGCATTCCTGAACTCTAAATTGCCCTCTGTTCTCTACTGCTGACCTGTTATGTATTGCCCTATGTTATTCTTTCTGAGTAATTTATGAATTGTTATTTTGTGATGTGGTTTCAGATCGTCGATCACCCTGCTGGCAAGAAGACCAAGGTCGAAGCACCGACTGATTGACTGATGAACGGGGCTTGCAGATTTCAGCAGATGGGGATGCAAGCTCTGCTGAAAACACTTGTCCCGAGTTTTGGCTGGCCCGATAGAGAGCATGAACAGAGGAGAGTGGGCACTCACTGTTGCTTTCTTGTGTAGTCTTTTTTTCTTTCTGTTTTGAGGGAAAAACGTAGTGAACCTTTGTTACAATTGCCAGACTTAATTAAATACTCTGAACTTCGCAGAAAAATATAATCCTTTGCTGCCAGTACTTAGTAGTTTGCGTAAGCCTTGCACAACTTACTATTAGTTTTTCTCGGCTAAAAAAATGGTCATATTTGCTGGTTAAATTGCGCATTTTAAGTGCTTCTCTCAACGTGCATGATTGTTTTGACAATATTTTGCAACCCACTGATATGGACCATTCGTTTTATGGTTAAGAGCTGAAACTGCGGACCATCCGTTTTATGGTTAAGAGCTGGAGCGAGCCGCGAGCGGATGCGAATGTGTGTGTGTGTGGTGCGGGGTGGGGGGTGCTCCGCCGGAGCCGACGAAGAAGGGGGTGCGGGGGAGGTTAGAGAGATGGTCGGGGGCGGACCGACGAAGTGTGATTTGAAGAGGGCGGGATGGGTGGACCGACAGAGGCTGTGATTTGAAGAGGCTGATGGTTCGGTCGGCGATGGTTGCGGGGCTTCATACCTCATCCTTGTCATTTCTCTTGTCAAAACCGCACGAGTGCCCGCACGATCGAAGAATAGTATCACCCGCACCGTTCAGAATAAAATGAAAACGTTTTAGTAAATCATAAATGTTCCGATTTGTAATACTCCCTCTGATCCATAAAAAGTGTCACTCATTTTGTACTAAGTTAGTACAAACTTTATACTAAGTGGGCGACACTTTTTACGGATCGGAGGGAGTATCTAAAATTTTAAGCCTATTGATTAGTACTTTGAGAATAAATAGCATTTTATGTTTTCAGTTCAAAAAGGCTATGTATTCACAAAATATTGACCCAAATAAGCTGAAATTTTCAGGTATTACAAAAAGAATACTGGAATTTTTCCATTGTTTTGAAAAAAAATTATTTTGATTTTCCAATTTAAGACAATCTTGTCCGTTGGATCTAGAATGGAGGGCAGATAAATAGAATAAGTCGCTCGTGATTTAGTCACACGAAGTCACCGAAGCTGCGTCCAAGCCACAACACCGACAAGCGCGGGGAACAATTCCTCCAATGTTCGGACGAGCGCACCTGATGTGTAAAAACAATTAGTAATTCAAAAAAGTTCAAAAATTCTGAAACTGTCATATTCGAGCATACAATATCAAGTATTGTTTCTGTACAAATTTTGTTTGGCAAAGAATAACTGACATTCTAAAAGCTTTTGCCTAAAAAATCACTATATATACACTATGTTCGTCAGATATTTGTCTTTTTTGCCCAGAAGTCTAAAAGAATCATTTACCAGCCAATTTTTTTACACGAGTAGAATAATTGATCATCCTTGAGCACAAACAATTTCATAATTGTTTTACCTTTTTTTCTAAATTTTTTGCGTATATAAGATGCGCTGGTACCTTAATTGTCTTTTTAATATGAGTTTATTGAAAACAAATGAAACTTTGAGTCAGCCTTACAAATTTTGGGCGAGTCTCTCCTATATCTATCTAAAAATAACATAACTTCCTTGTTTCTTTGTATGTACATCCCCTCACTCAATCCCGCTTTGTTTTTCTCTCTCATATCTTGTTTTCTTAACCTGTGTTTGTCTAAAATGTGTCAACTATCTCACGCCTTACTAACTTAACAAATCGAGTGAGAATTAAGTTAATTCTCACTCAGATGATTTCATGTAGTTGCATATGCAACTCATGTACAATCCATGTGCAACTGAGAAATCTCAGTTGCAACTATGTGCAACCCATGTGCAACTGGAAAAAAAATAGATAAATAAATAACATACCGTACGAATCACGATACAAATCTAACGGGATTAGAGTTGAGTGAGTTCTAACTTAATACTCACTCGAGTGAGAAATAGCAAAACCGAACAAATAAACACTATAATCGGCAAAAGCTTTGCTGTTTGCTTCCAAAAAAACTTAACAAATAAAAACTTCAGGTAAAAAAAAACTTATTTTTTTAATAAGGTCATAATTGTTTACCAAATAAAATCCTGTCACGTGCATTGTGTTTACATGTGTGACAAGTCTGGTAAGGCAAAAAAAAAAAAAGTCCAGTTTTTTGGTACGCAATCACATTTGCTGATTTACAGGCAATCACGATGAGCTCGGAGTATTAGAATCCGTATTTATCCCCCATTTGCAACGCACTCTGCTTCCTCCCTTCCTTTCCCCTTTCACCGCTGCCGTAAACCCTAGCCAGAGCAGCAGCCAAGCAGTTGCGACATTTCGGCAATGTCGTCCGGCGGCGCCTGCGGCAAGCCGTCGATGTCCTCGTCCGCCATCGTCGCCGACACGGCGAGCGGGTACCACCTTCTCACGATCCACGGGTACTCCCGCACCAAGGGCATTCCCACCGGAGAGTGCGTCAGGTCCACCCCCTTCACCATGTGCGGCCATCGCTGGAGCATCGACTACTACCCCAACGGCATACTCTCTGCGGTCGCGAACTACGTATCCCTCTCCCTGAACCTCGAAGAAGATGTCGCGGAGGCGGTGAAGGCGCAGTACGATTTCTGCCTCGCCGGCGAGGCGGAGGAGCCGGAGAATGTGGCGGCGCTGGCGTCGGCGTCGGTGGAGAGATTCCCTTCTCGGAGCGTCTCGGCGTACTCGAGGTTCATCAAAAGGGAGCGCCTGGAGAGGTCCAGGCATCTGATGAACGACTCGTTCGTCATCCGGTGCGACATCGTCGTGGTCCACCGCTACCGGCCGTTGGACGACGCCCCGCCCTTCGTGCCCGTGCCTCCTTGCGACCTGCGCCGGCACTTCGGCGAGCTCCTCCGGACGGAGAAGGGCGCCGACGTGGTGTTCGATGTGGGAGGCGAGACCGTGGCCGCGCACCGGTGCGTGCTGGCCGCCCGCTCCTCGGTCTTCAGCGCCGAGCTCTTCGGACCGATGAGGGAGGGAAATGCTGCCGGCGTCGTGGTGCGCATAGATGACATGAATGCAGAGGTGTTCAAGGCGTTGCTCCATTTCGTGTACACGGGCTCATTGCCAGAGACGCGCAAGGAAGATGAAGACATCACCTACCAACATCTGCTCGTTGCGGCGGACAGGTATGGCATGGAGCGGCTGAAGCTGATCTGCGAGGAGAAGCTGCGCGAGTACATAAATGTTGGCTCGGCGGCGATCATCTTGGCGCTAGCCGAACAACACCGTTGTGAGGGACTGAAGAAGGCGTGCTTCCGTTTTCTCGCTGCTCCGGCAAATCTGAGGGCGGTTGTCGCCACCGACGGCTTCCAGCATCTGAGCAAGAGTTGCCCTTCTCTTATGGTCGAGGTGATCACCATGTCGTGTGCATTAAGTTGAGTGATCGATGTCGAGTGTTATAGCAATGGTGGTTCATGGTTTCTAGAATTATACAAGGAGACGTCGAAGTAATCTCTCATGTACTCTGCCTGTTAATCAACAAGTATCCTTTAAATTTCTCCCTTTCCATTTTTTCTTGCGATCAGATCTCAAGGTTGACACTAGTTGGAAAGAAAGTAAACAGATCTTGTTACCTCCGAATTATGCAGGGTATGGTATAATAATCAATGCGCATACCTTCGACGATGTGGTGATTAGGGAACAGGGGCATCCTGAAAATCCTCTGTCAAATCATGAAAATCAGTTTGCTTCAAGGATATGTGTTAAGTACCTGTTAACATTTTGCTTCTGTTTCCAGTAGATGTGCCACGTTGGTAAATGGTAATTCGTCAGAGTTTACACGGGTGTCATTGGGTGCTATCTCTCTTTTGAAAAAATCTAGCATCCAAAATTTTATTTTCATGTTCTGCATATTGCCAAGGCTGCCTGTGGAACTGTAAGTCGATATTCAGACTTCAGTGGCCAGCAGTAAGCCAGGTAGTTTTTGACTATAGCATGGATTTGCTGATTTGCTCTCAGTTCATATGACTACATGCATGAGAGATTCTGGCTACTGATGTACAATTTTTATTTTTCCTATCTACCAGAGTTGTGTGTGCCTTTTATTTACATGTAAGATGATTTCCTGCCAACCCATCTTTTCTCTGCCATTTCTCTATCCAAAATAGCTGTGCTATGAACAAACAATAGAAATCATTTTTCCTTTTTCATTTCCTTTTGTGTGCATACAATTTTTCTTAACATTTCGTTTCCTGAAACAATGATGAATCACAAATATTCCAACCTTACAGCTTACTTCATTTGCAGGTGAGCATGCTTTGCTTCTCACCAGCACTTCCTCTAACCTATGATAATAACAGAATCATTTCTCACCAAAACCAATCATCAATCTACCTACAGGCAGGAGCATAGAAGCTGGGAATGTGAGCAAACACAATGGAGTAAGGGCCCACGGTTATGGGCTGTGTTCCATCTACCTGTACAGGCTCCATCTTGGGGATGCCTCCGTTGGCATCAGTAGCCAGCACGTTGCCATTGAGCAGCATATGTTGGCTCTGCAGGTTCCCATCTTTGGGGGTGAGGTGGTATTCCTCTCTTGTGAGCTCAGCTGCTTCGCTGAGCTTTGGAATGTGTCTGAACCTTCTGTGCTCCTTCTTTGCGCTGTAGGGATGCACGCCCTCATGTGCCACCTTGCTCGTCACATAGATATGGTTTGTGTTGTTGCCGCTCAGATTAATCAGGAGTAGGGTGATCCCTTCCTGGAAAATCAAAGGAAGAAGATTAAGCATGGATCAATTAGTTAATACAGTGGCGGTAATTCCTCAAAAAAAAAAATTCAGTGGTGGTGCCAAAATGGAAGGGGGCCGTGGATCGCCCATGCTCGTTACCGAATGTTTGGCGCAATGTGTATAAGCACGAATCTTATTTGTGCCGTTGAATGTCGTGGAGAGAACCTTGGTTCCCATGAGGCGATGCCATAGCAAAGCACTGCACAAAAAGGCAGGAATAAGTTGCATGAGGATGGCAAGTTTAGCACTATGTTTCATTCCACACGATTGCATTCGCTAGACGGAACCAATCCTTAGCTTGGGCACGAAGTATGTAATGCAAGATTATAATAGTATTTGGAACAATTCTGCACGTTTAGTTTAGGCATGGTATGGTGTTCCTAGCCTTGTTGGAATAAAATCAGTAATTTCTATTGTTGCACAAAATTTGAAGAAATTCAGTCATGTCAGTTTACCTGTAGTAATCAGGATTTGGTTCGAATGTTGTTGTGTTGAGCAGGCCGTAGTTCCCTCCAACCAAGGTTTGCCTACAGTAACTCTTTGTGTCATACTTTGCTGACATCCCAAGCTGATCCAGGTACCTGAAACATTCCAATGTCATAGTCGATGAATACTACTTCAGAATCCAGATGGCAACTTCAGCTGTTGATCGTTCTTGGCTTACCAGAAACTGAACACAAATGCATCAGTTACAAGGTGGTGGCCACTGTTGTAAGCCCCTCCAGCTTCACCGACCCACGCAACGGTGGATGTCCCTGCGGACTTCAGTATCCCCTGAAGATTACTGAACGTGCTTGCCATGCCATCAAGGTAAGACGGGTTGAGAATTTTGTCAATCAGATGAGTGTCAACACCTGGTACACCCAAGATTGTATCCGTTTATGCAGATTCCAGGTTTCCAATTCATGTGCCGAAGTGATAGTCAGTTATGGCGAGCATTACCAGGGCCTAAATTGTAGATATGGTGAGTGATGACATCCATTTGGTTTGGCTTTGTTTTGGCGACGAGCTCGGTGAACCAAGCCGCGTCGAAGAAACCACCTGGCGCGAGTACAAGCGGTGCTGATCCTTGGTATGCTTTATCAACAATTTGGTTCAGAGTGATCACATCCGCGGAATATTGGTCTGCATCAACCCTAGCGCCAACTCCACTGCCACTGAGTTCGTTTCCTACAATGACAGCGCATTAAGTTCCATAACACTAGTACAAAAGGTACTGCTTAGAAAGATTGATTTTTAAGCAAAACTTTGGAAAGTGAAGTGCAGGATGTTTCCGAAAAAGTATCCCTTTTGTACATTGACGCGTGAAAAAAAGCCATGGTAAGCATCATTTATGATCATCCCCTTGCTCTTCACAGTGATGATAGCTAAGCATTACCTAATCGATGCCGACATTCTTGTCTGGCTTTTCTTTACTTCAGATTTGTTTTAGTCGTACTTACCAGGGTTTCTTTCCTATCGTAAAGTAACTTCAGAACAATATTGTAGCAAAAGAAACAAAGTTTTATTTGTGAGTATTTGTTTGCATAAAGATTATGTTGGTGGACATACCAAGCTCCCAGCCATGCATATCATATCCCTTGCTGACAGTGTAGCGAATGAAAGACTCTGCATTGGTGTAATCCCATGGCCCTCCCATAGAGCCATCAGGCATTGGAACCCGTCCATTCAGAGCATTCAACCCAAAGATAATCTGTGCACTGCAGTCATCAGAAGGACAGTGAGCCAATAAAGTCACAATCATTTTTATCTCCATTTATTTACTTACTTATTTGCTATTTTTATTTTTGTCCTGATATTGAGTTGATGTTTTCAATAGTACAACAAAAAAGTTACCCAGATTTCCGGAAGAACGCATTGAGCTCGTCCCATCTGTGCATCGGCAGGCAGCCCTTGGTGAACCCGAACATCGCCGACGAGTTCTTGGCGAACGGAAGGCACGGCTCCCCGGTGTTGCCGGTGCCGTAGACCACGAGGTCCTGCAGGGAGCCGCCGAGCCGGAGCTTGATAGGGGAGAACGCTGCAAAAGAGAACAGGAAAAAATGTCGGAATCGGTTGGTGCCGTGGAGCTCACTCAAAAGAGATGCCATGATCTTCCATTTTGTTTTCTGATGATTGATACGAGTACCACTAGCATTCATGAAAGCGAAAGCGGTCGCCGTGAATGCTTACCTTTCACGGCGTTCAGCAGGACTTTGCTGGAGAGATCCTGCAGGGAGGAAAGCATCCGTGTTAAGTGTCAGATCACATAGCCATTTTGCTGGGAAACTTCAAAACAAATTTAACGCAAAACTTCAAAACAAATTTCCACATGGGACAGTTTATTTCCCGCGGGAACCGGAAGCTAGTGGCGGCACGCCCCGAAAGTAAATGAATTATTACTGAGTAGCTGCTATGGAAATTTTGTTAATCTCGAGTGAAGTAGCATAACCATTTCTTTTTTTTCTTTAAGAAGGATGGTTAGGCCAGTATAGTTTGTTATTAGTGGCCAGTAGGCGCTAGGCTTTTGCATTTGCGCATGATTGGTACGGGCCAGAACGGGGAATTGCCCGACAGAATTCCTATCCGTTCCGACGCACCTGTCCCAAAAGATCCGTGCCGTTGCCGACACGCCGAAAAACAATCAGCCGAACAACCTCGAATTATAAACGCCGCCGTGTTCTGCAGCCGATCGAGTTCGAAAACCGAATTTTTGGGCAACACTCGGTTTTGGCAAGTTTTAGTTTCAAACCTCACGGAAAACAAATTGCTCCTTAATAATTCCAAAAAAATATATACTGAGAGGTGACGTCAGGGCAGGTAAGTACTTACCAGGTTGAGGAGGGAGGCGAGGCCCCAGGCACAGGTGCCGTAGTCGCACTTCTCCGGCGGCCACCAGTCCAATGTGGCGCACACGAACGCCTCGTCCGTCTCCGCCACCGGCGCCCGCGCGTCCACCACCACCGCCGCCTCGCGGACTCCCCAGGGGACGAGGCCGGGGCCGGGGCCGGGGGCGAGAGCGGTCGTGCTCACTGCGGCCGAGGAGCCGCGAGCGAGAAGACGGCCCACAGGCAGAACCCGACCACCCGCAGCAACAACCCCGCCGCCATGCCGACGAAACGAGAGCCGATAAAGCAGAGGATAGAGAAAAAAACGCAATGTCCCTTGCTTGTTGCCGCCGCCTACAGCATGGACGGCATCGAGAGGAGGAAGCTAGCTCGGTGGGGAAGGGAGAGCCCACGAGAGCAGCAGCTGGGGTGGTCTGGCGTGGTGGTTTCTTGGGGGAAGATGGAAGATATTAATGGGTTTGCTTGTTTGGTAGGGGGTGGAATCTTTATATGGGGAAGGAGGGAGCTCAGGCAGGGCAGGGCAGGGAGAGGGAGAGGGAGAGGGCAGAGCAGGTTGGCAACAGAGAGAAAGCACAGCATTGGCCACTGGGGAGGTAGTCGGGCAGAGTACCGAGTAGTACAGTATTATTATACTCGAATATTCAGGTATTTCGGGGAGTATTATACAACAATGGCAATACCTCTTGTACGGTTACACTTGTTCTCTTGCACCCTTCAGCTTTGGTGCTTAGTGCAATCGTGTAATCAAGCATGCTAATAATGGTGGTAAGCATTATTATGGTTAAATGAGCTGGAGAAAAATCACGGGTAAGTATTAAGGAAGTTTCTTCTTCTTCTTCTTCTTCTTTTTGGTGTCTACATGCAAGTGGCGTATCATGGTCCATGGAGCTCTTCTGACGAAGCTGCCTTTTGGAGCTGGAAAGCTCGTCTTCTCTGGCCGGCCGCCGTGAGAGGACAAGCGTAGCAGAGCAGAAAGGTTCTAGGAATCCAATCAACCGTGTTGTACAGCTAGCTGCATGCATGCGCTTCTGCGGCTTAATCATAATTTATCCGGTAAAAAACACTGCTACGTACGATCCTCGCCATGCCGCCCAGAAAGGAATCAGGTTTTGCTCTGCAAAATGATACGGTCCGTCCACCAACCAAACGGTGAGGTGAACCGAGTCGTATATATCGGTGTCATTCTGTTCCTTCTAAGGCTGTGTTCGGTTTAAGAATTCATTCTACTGTCATGGAACCGTTTCATTCTTGTGTTCGGTTTGGATAAAAAATGGGCAAATTTTGTTTTTACCACTTTGTTTTTGTCCATTTTGCTTTTACCACTCTAAATTTTGATATTTTGCTTTTGCCCTCCCAGTTCATCATTTTTGCCCTATGTGGGGCAAAACCAAAATGAAAACTGCGAAATTTGGTTTTGCTTTTGCCCCTACTGTTGTTGTTTTGGTTTTGGTTTTGCCACTTAAAAGGGCAAAAACAAAATGTCAAAATTTAGAGTGGCAAAAGCAAAATGGGTAAAAACAAAAGTGGCAAAACAAAATTTTTCCATAAAAAATTGTCACAGAACCGTTCCATTACTGTGTTCGGTTTTGGAATGGGTGAGAATGAAATGGAATGAAGTGAGAATAGAATTATTCCTAAACTCGATTAATTATTCCTAAACTAGATTAATTATTTCTAAACTTGATTAATCATTCTTAATATTGATTAATTATTACTAAACTTGATTAATTATTGCTAAACTTGATCCTAAACTGGATGATTAGCCGGCCGTTCCACCTCGTCCGGCCGAATCGGCTGACCGGTGTATTCCGGATCTAGGGGGAATATTCCATTTCGAGGAACCACTTCATTCCATTCCAGTTTGCAACCGAACGCAAGAATGGGCTCTGGGTGCGGAACGGTTCCATTCCATTCCTTCAGATTCTTTACACAGGAATGGAACGGTTCCGTGACAATTTTTTAGAACCATGGTGTCATTTTCCTCCGTGTAAAGAACCAGTTGTTAAAGGTGGCAATTTTATTCTTTTTTTATAAAGGTGGTAATTTTATTCATATGCTTGAATATCCATGATATCTAAACCGAATAGACAATAAGATTTTTTCGATAAAAGAAGTTTATTACTTAAGAGAAGAGTGAGTAAGATGTGAGTAAGACTTCTTGCCTATGGCTAATAGTAATGAATAACCCGATTAGTCATGGATCATGCATCAGGATCATTTGTCACCTATGCCCTGGTTACCCATAAGTTGCTCGATAAAATATTTATAGAGTAAAAAAGTTTTATTTTATCTAACATGTGAGAGATGTACCGTCATATGTTCTTAACTTTAAGCGGACGTCCATGGTCTCCAACCGGCTATCCTTTTTCCGGGCCTAGCATTGCTTGGACCGTCACACCGCTAGGATCCATGCATATGGTTATTGGCACCCGGAAAATCGAATCGAACCAATGGAGAGCCATCACCTACCGACCGCCTGCGGCTACCCGAGTTTTTGATACATCTCGTTGAAAATCTAGAAGAAAATATTGGTTCAATTGAGAGTTTGTTTGGATAAGAATTAATCAACCTGGCTACACGTAGAATTTTCTCAGGCTACAGGAATGAGCTGGCCTCACCACATAATATATCTACCTGAAATGTGTTGCACACTTTCTTATTTTTTATTTAGCATTATGTTATTATCTATGTTAAGTGTTGACTATTGTATACTTTAATTGTTAATATTATTCTTATATTTATTGAGGTATTATGTATACATGCAATGGATAAGTACATGGCCACCTTCCCGATCCTCAAATGGTGAGAATTTCCATTCATTGCATCTACTAATGTAATTATCCTACAAATGAAATGCAATATTTTCTTGTTTTGTTTAGGAAAGGACTACCTTGTATATTCCAGTTATCCTAACATATTTGGATATCTCGAACCTTGCAAAACAGAAATGTGACATGTTCCTGACTTTAACGGAGGTGTTGCCACTAGTACAAAATCTCACATAGGAGACATGACCTAGAGCGGTTCAGTCAAACGAAATAGAACCGTTTAGGACGAAACCCCTCAGACGGCCGAAATTTCTCGTTCGTCTCTAATAAAGCTAGAGTCGGTCATTATTTCGAACCGTCTAGGAAACTCTGGTCATCTGAGATGGTCCACTTATTCATCCGACTCTACACCGTCTCAGAGGGCTGGTATTATCGTCTGTCTCAAGAATTAACCTTTCGGAAACGGCTTATATTCTGCGATGTCTCTGCAATATCGCAGACTTAGGCCAAGCCTAGTGGCAAGGAGATGTTGACACCTTTCCTGCCCACCCAAGTTCGAGTCCCCACCCTCGCAATTTAGGTGTTGCATACAAAAAAAGTTGAGGTGTTAAATAAATTAATGCGTGTGATAACTCAGTGACTTGTCGCATCCATTAGATTATTTCTCCACAATCAATAATTTTTTGCTTCAAAATAAATAGTCTTTCCCCATTCCATTCTCCACAATCAGTTTTTTGCCTAATTAATAGTTTTTTCAATAATCATTGATTTTTTGGCTTCAACAAAAAAGTCTTTTTCCAATTCCATTACATTATTTGTCCATAATCATTGTTTTTTGCTTCAAAAAAATATTATATGGCCCAATGATTTTGTCGCATCCATTAGACTATTCCACAATCAATGATTTTTGGCCTCGGATTATATAGTTATTTCGATAATCATAATACTATCTTGGCTTCAACAAATTCCACTCCATTACATTATTTGTCCATAATCATTGTTTTGGCTTCAAAATAAATATTATGGCCCAATGATTTTTTGGCTTCCAAATAAATTGGATTTGTCCACAATCATTGATTTTTGGCTTCCAAATATATAGTACAATATCCGGACAATCCGCACATATACATTAGAGACGGCCTGTATAATTAACCGGCTACGGAATTGTTTTAGACGGCAACAGGCCATGAACTGAACTTATAAATAAGCGAAACAGATCACCACATAGAGATGAAATTCATAAGTACAGTTACTAGCATATATATAATCGATCAGCGATTAATTGTTTTTAGCGATTTGACTGACCCTCTCCGTCGCGGCCAAATCTCAATCCATCCCGGCCGGCCGGCCGCGCGAGATCTGTTAATCGTAGCTAAATATTTACCGAGCCCATCACCCGCGCAACTTTGATCAATGCGCTGTAAATCGATCTCCTGGATCGATGATCTAACAATTCCTAGCAAAATATGTACGCCATCTATAACACAGATCGAGCTAGCTAGCTACATAGATCGATCTGCTCACGTCATATTGTACGTACATACTTACTCCTCGTCACCGGAGGAGATGAGAATGCCGCCGGTGTTGGTGATCTCGAACTCGATGGATGAGCCCCAGCCGTCGCCGTCGCCGGTACCAAGGTCAGGCATTTCCTCGTCGGCGTCCCCGCCAGCAGTCTCGCCGCCATCGGCGTCCGACATCTCCTCGTCCGAGTCGGAGAAGCCCCACTGATGACGGAATTGATGAGAGTGTTTCTCCCTCAACTACGCCAACAAGCACTCTTGATACCCTGAAAGGAAAATAATATATGGGATAGGGATAGGTTGAGCTTCCAAGTGCAGAGTATGTAGAAGTGGAAGTTTTTTCCCCACGAGGGTGACTCGAGGGTTTAATATCGAACTCTCGGGAATCAGTAGTGGGGATTTTATCTCCTTGTCATTCTCTAGATTTCCTGCAAACAAAGTAGATTGCTTTGTGCCCACAACCTCACCAAGTGGTTGTCAAGCACAAGGTGTGAGAATGATATTAAGATAATAATGAATGCAAAACAGTAAATAAATATGCAATGGTGGTAAGTAGTAATGCAAGGATGATAGTAATGATGATGGATGATATTTTTGAGGTTTTTATATGTGTATGCAATGAATAAAAATGTTTTTGTATTTTCTGATTTTAAAATGGCTGAATGTGGAAAATTCTTAAAAGTGGTTGGAAAGTTGTTTCTTATGATTAAAAATGGACCGGGGTTCATGGTTTCACACATGCACTCTCTCTTTAATATAGTGTGGAAAATAAGTAGACATAAGATTAACATAGAGATTGCAAACAAGTTTAATGACATGTTACTAATTATATGGACATCACGTCCTAACATAGAGACCTTTTGATTATTAGTCT